>CM039625.1:23046848-23571848 GCA_022457165.1 Juglans mandshurica | reverse complement strand
ATTTATTTTTCCTGCTGATTTTTTGGTGTTAGATATGGAGGAAGATGAAGAAGTCTCACTAATTCTTGGCAGACCATTCTTGGCTACAGGAATGGTTTTAATTGATGTTCAAAAGGGTGACTTAACATTGAGAGTGAACAAGGAAGAAGTTATATTCAACATCTACCAAGCCATGAGAATTCTAGAAAAGCCAAACACTTGTTTTAGGGTAGATGTCATTAAGCAATGTGTAGAAGAAGCCTTTCAAAAAGATGCACTGACTGATCACCTAGAACGAGCCTTGCAGTAGGATACATCACTTAGCAATGAAGTGAAGAGGAACTGTGCACTTAGTCCTCTTAGAGATCCCGATTGATGAAGATTGAAAAGTCTGGTTGTAGACTTTTAAAACAAGCGCATATAAGCAGCCCATAGAACTTTCTTTTATTGTTTTATTTTTATTATTTTTATTTTCTAATAATTTGGATTTTGATGCAGGTTTATTTAGCATGAATAAAGAGATGAAAATTATAAACTACGGCTGATTCACCATGAAACTAGGGAAGTTCCTTTCATTTCTTCAATCTCTCTCACTTTTGCATTACAATGAGGACATTGTTTAGTTTAAGTTTGGGGGGAGTAAACTCCTATAGTCATTTGGTCTTCTTGTTTGCTATTTTTTTTTTTTTATAAGTCTTGAGTTGTTGGATTCTCTTACCAAGCATGTATTTGAGTATGATTGAATTTTCTATGACTATGAAATTTGTGATTGAGGATGGGATTGAGAAAAATTTTCAAAAAATTATTTTATGTCAGACTGAGTTTTGTTGGTAATTTGATTTAAATCTTTGACCTTGAAGATAATTGAGCACAAAGTCGTTTTTCTTTTATTCCATTTTACTTATGAAGAGAAGGAGTTGAATTAACTAGGTCAGGAAAGTTCAATCTTGCTTTACTCTAGAATCCGTTGATGGATCTTTGACGCAAAATCCTAATTGATACCAAATATTAGAGAAATGATCTAGGCAAATTTTTTGTCATAACCAAAAAGCTTTCCCAGCCGTCCTGATTATCATGTCATCATTGCATGGTGTATTTCCATAGTCAACCCCATTGAGCCTTATTTTACATAAGCCTTTATTTGTTATTTTAACTACATAAACCATTACGTTCTAAGCCTGAAAAACCATGATTTTCCTTTTACAAATTCAGAAAATACTTTGGTAGAAATCTATATTTAAAGATAAAGTTGGTTCAAAGAAAATTATGCTCTATACGATCCAAGTGTTAAAAAAAAAAGTGAACAAAGCAAAAAAAAGGGTAAGTGGTTGAAGATTTCAAAATTTGAGTGTGGCTGAAAGAAAAAGGTTGCAAGAAGAAAAAAAAATTATTTTTGCTTGGTTTGTCTTTTATTCAAATGAGATTTATCCATCATGGCAAAGATAAAAAAAAAAAAAAAAAAAAAAAAAAAAAAAAAAAGAGAAAATTCAGTAAGTGGAGTGTGGATCACTTCAGATTTTGTTGAAGGTGTAGTTGGTATTGCTTCATTGATTACAACAACAATAATATCACAAGTATGATCATATAGTTGAGAAAGAGTTACGATTTGAATCCTGTGGATATCTCTTTCATTGTTCTTTCCACCAAGTATTTTACCAATTTGCTTTCATTTTCCATATCCATTTTTTTCTTAGCTCTCACCCTGTGGCCTATCATTACAACCTGATTAAAGACCTTTTGATTTCTGATTTTGGTTTGACTACATTAGTAGAGAGGATTTCTGAGAATTAGACTTATGGGGTTAAGTTTTGAGAGAATTCTTCTGATTTTAGTTGTTCTACTTTTATCTGAGTTTGTAAATGGTTTGGAGTTAAATTGACTATATCACACACAAATTCAAGGTTTTAGCTTTAGGTTGAAGTAAATGCTTAACTTTTGCTTAACAAATTACTAAATTTTTTATTGATTTTCTTCTATCTTTGATGTTAAAAGAGTAAGATACTAGTGATGAAATCAAAATTCAGATCATGGCTTGGTGAGTGATGAAACTTCTCTATGGGGTCAAGTTGATAGTCTATAGTGGTCTTTTATTTTATTTTATTTTTGTTTGAGGACAAACAAAGTTTTAAGTTTGGGGGTATTTAATGACTTGCATAATTTCTTATATTTTATCACTTCTTAACTTCAAACTTTAGTCTAAATACCCTATTATTGGACTAAAATGCTAAAATGTTAATAGAAATCATGGAAATTAATGTGTATTCTTGAATTGAGTTTCTATTTATTTTGGGATACTCCAGAGCAGATTTTTATATTTAATTTCAGAATTTATAAAAGAGCAAATCCAAACCCATTCGAATTCAAAGGACTTTCAAGTGGGCAAGGCGTTGGAACAATCTTAGTACTTTCAATGAGTGTAGGACTCTTCAAATAAAGATAATGATGGAGTTTGAGAGTAATTCGGATCAAAGTCCAAAACACACTAGCAGACAGCATGAACACACATTAGTACTTTAATTATAACATTCTGCTCCAATATAGGATTGATGCGATATTTCCTGAATAAATGAACATAAAGGGCTTAAGTGAAATATTTCAAAGTCTTAAAAATAATACCCTTGATTTATTTTAATAAAACATACTCATTTTAAAATAAAATAATTAAAAATAGTAATAAAAATTTTTATCTCAAAATATTTAACTTAAAAAGTTAATAAAATGACGTAAGGACCTAAGTAATAGGACTCGAGTATTACAACTGCTATAACCTATTCACATAAGCAATATATAAATAGTTTAGATAAAACCTCCCATTAAAATTAAACTAGCATAAAGTATAGCAAAGTTTTCCATTAAGAAACTTTAAAACCTTTAAACACTTAAACTTTTGATTTACTCACTTAATACATTTTTAAAGCAAGATATAAAATTATAAAACCAAGCAAAACTTCTAAACCAAAACTCTAGAATCCTAAAAATTGATTACCAACCAAACCTCAACACAAGGCACATGATACTAACATATATAATTTAAAATCACTATAATCATCACCTATGATTAAACCAAGTTTAATAACAACATATCATTTTCAAAATATAAGAAAATACATAGCAAAACAACTATAATACCATTCGGTTCGGGCCAAACCTGAGTTCTACTACGTAGATCTTTACGTCATTTTATTAATTCTTTAAGTTAAATATTTTGAGATAAAGATTTTTATTACTATTTTTAATTATTTTATTTTAAGATGAGTATGCTTTATTTTAAAATATGATTTATTAAAATAAATCAATAGTATTATTTTTAAGACTTTTAAATATTTCCCTTAAGCTCTTTAATTTTATTCATTTAGGAAATGACCCAATTATTCTCTAGCAATAGAATGGTAGGTAAAAAGTATTCTTGAGGTGGATGGATCTCCACCATTGAGTGTATCATTCTTCACTAGCTTATGGGACAAGTTTTGACTAAAGCAAAAAATTCCTTCCACTCTTTCAACCTGTAAGCTTCTAAGATAAGCAACTAAATTCTTTTCTTCCTTCATTGGACCTTAAGCTTCCTAAGGAAGCTATTAACTTCTTTTTCTTTTCTTTGCACCCATTGGTTAAGGCAACAAAATGAGAAAAGAGAGAGAAGAAATTTAGTGGCTTGCTTAGGAATCTTACGGGTTCAAGAAAAGAAAAAAAAAGAATTTAATTGCTTGTTTTTGAAGCCTACCGGTTCAAAGAAAGAAAATGGCTCAATTGCTTTAGTCAAAACTTGTTCCATAAGCTAGGGAGATGGATGGTGGAGATTAAGTGTGGGAAGATATTTCCCTTAACTACCAATCCAATGGTGGAGAGAGTTTGTGTCATTTATTGAATAAATGAAAATAGAGGGTTTAAAGGAAATATTTCAAAGTCTTAAAAATAAAACATTTGATTTATTTTAATAAATCATATTTTAAAATAAAACATACCCATATTAAAATAAGATAATTTAAAATAATAGTAAAAATCTTTATCTCAAAATTTTTAACTTAAAGAATTAATAAAATAATGTAGGACCTACGTAGTAGAACTCGGATATTACAACGGCTATAACCTATTCACATAAGCAATACGTAAATAGTTTAGATAAAATCTCCTATTAAAATTAAAGTAGCATAAAGTATAGCAAAATTATCCATTAAGAAACTTTAAAACTTTTAAACACTTAAGCTTATGATTTACTCACTTAATATCTTTCAAAAGCAAGCTAAGATATAAAATTATAGAACCAAGCAAAACATCTAAACCAAACCGCTAGCATCCCTAAAATAGATTACCAACTAAACCTCAACACAAGGCACATGATACCAACATATATAATTTAAAATCACTATAATCATCACCTATGATTAAACCAAGTTTAATAACAACATATCATTTTCAAAATATAAGAAAATACATAGCAAAACAACTATAATACCATTCGGTTCGGGCCAAACCTGAGTTCTACTACGTAGATCTTTACGTCATTTTATTAATTCTTTAAGTTAAATATTTTGAGATAAAGATTTTTATTACTATTTTTAATTATTTTATTTTAAAATGAGTATGCTTTATTTTAAAATATGATTTATTAAAATAAATCAATGGTATTATTTTTAAGATTTTGAAATATTTTCCTTAAAGCCTTTTAATTTTATTCATTTAGAAAATGACCGAATTATTCTCTACCATTAGATTGGTAGGGGAAAAATATCCTTGACGTGGATAGATCTCCATCATTCATCTCTCTAACTTATGTGATAAGCTTTGACTAAAGCCAAAAAATTCCTCACCCTTTGAACCCGTACACTTCCAAAATAAGCAACTAAATTTTTTTCTTCCATCCTTAGATACGTAAGCTTACTAACGAAGCTGCTGACTTCTTTTTATTTTCCTTGCACCCATTGGTTAAGGCAACAAAAGGAGAAAAGAAATAAAAGAGAAAAAAAAAATTAAGGGCTTGCTTAGGAAGCTTATAGGTCCAAGGAAAGAAAAAAAAAAAGAATTTAATTGCTTGTTTTGGAAGGCTATGGTTTCAAAGAAAGAAAATGACTCAATTGTTTTAGTCAAAACTTATTCCATAAGCTAGGGAGATGGATGGTGAAAATTGAGTGTGGGAAGATATTTCCCTTATCTATCCATCCAATAGTGGAGAGAGTTTGGACCATTTATTGAATAAATGAAAATAGAAGACTTAATGAAAATATTTCAAAGTCTTAAAAATAATACTCTTGATTTATTTTAATAAATCATATTTTAAAATACAGCATACTGTTCTAAAAATAAAATAATTGAAAATAGTAATAAATTTTTTTTAATTCAAAGTATTTAATTTAAAGAATTAATAAAATGACGTAAGAATCTACGTAATAGGACTCGGGTGTTACAACTGCTATAACCTATTCACATAAGTAATACGTAAATAGTTTGAATAAAATCTTCCATTAAAATTAAAGTAGCATAAAGTATAGCAAAATTACTCCTTAATAAACTTTAAAACCTTTACACACTTAGCTACACACTTAGCTTTGATGGACGAAATTCCATATATATTCCTCTATTCCTTTGCTTTTGCTAGAAAGAAAATATATGTATTTTTATTTATCTCATGTTCTTCTATTTCTCCAATAAACTGTATGTGAAACTAACGTGGCAATGGTAATATATATTAAATCCCCTAATATCTCTATAGCATCATATATATATATATATATATATATATATATACATATACATATACATATACATGCTCACACATACACACGCGAAGATCATATATATAGGCAAAGCTTACCGGCCGATCGCTGTATATTCAACCCCGGACAATTTGGCTACTTCTAAAGCTTCCTTCCAAGACTCCAGCTGCTTTATGTCATCCTTGATTTTTCCAAGTTTAGTGAAGGCTTCCCCAAAGCTTCCTTTTTGCTCTCGCATGTCTGATGGTTTTATCTCATGTAATTTTTTGCATAATCTTCAATAGCTCATCTAAGCACAATTGAGATTCTGCACAGTTTTTAAAAAGTTTAGACGAAATTTGCTCTCCTCTCTCGAAGCCGACACTATTTTTATAAGTCTTGATTTCACTTTGACATAAAGCTCGGTTTAGAGGAGAAATAAATTACTTTTGGTGAACATCTTTATCTCTAGAGCTCAGGAATACATCATAATAGATGAATGGATGGATGAAGGAGATGTTGATGAAGAAGAGGAAGAAACTTCTAATCGAAAGGCCATGGAAGGAGATGACGAAAAAGAAGAGGAAGAAGCTCCTGGGAAAAGCTAATCTTCTCGGAGAAGTGAGCAAAACAAATACATGAACCTGCCCAAGGGGTAACCAAATTATTGCAATGATGCATGTGACTGTGTCAGACATTGAAAACCACAAACTGGGTTTCATCTAATTGTCAGGAAGTCAAGTTTGGTAGGCTGTAATGTAAATATTAAAAACAAAGGAAGAAAGATATGATTAGCCCTTCCCTTTTGTCGTAGTTATGATTCCTCTACTTTTTTTGTCAGTCACATGGTAAAGGGTCCACAAAGAAATGAAATGATCTCCACCGACACAACGCCTCTCATTTCCAAGAGATACAAAATTACAAATACAATTGATGATGACTCTTCCATCGGTGTAAAAGAAAATAAATAATGTTACATGTAATCGGTGTGGTGTATTTAAAAGGGATAGTGCTACAGCCCCGCTGGGGGCTCCCGCTGGAAGCTCCCTTTGGGTGCTGTACTCCCTTTGGGTGCTGTAGTAGAAATTATATGTGTTTTTTTTTAAGTTATTTTTTATATAATTTTTTTTTATTTTTTAATATTTTTTTAAAAATAAAATAAATTTAAAATATCATTAAAAACACTTTCTTAATCAAAAAGTAAAAAAAAATTATTTAAAAATACTTCCTTAATCACGAAGTAAAATAAAAAATCATAAAAAAATATTTTATATTTTACTTCGTGATTAAGTAAGTATTATTTAATAATATTATAAATTTTTTATTTTTTAAAAATATTTAAAATTATTAAAAATATCTATATAAAAAAAGAATTAAAAAATACACATCATAAAATACACGCTGGAAGCTCCCAGCGGGAGCTCCAGCATTTTCCATTTAAAAAAGAGCTGACCACTGGTTATGAAACATTCCATAAGTTCCAAACAGAGTAATCAATATCAGCTTCTTTAATATATTCATCCTTTTCTTTTAAGTTGTTTACAGCTTGCAAATCATTATAAATACTTTTATATAATCATGATTAAGAGTTAGTTTGAATACTAGAGTATACTATTTAGTATTATTTTTTCACATACTTTTTATTACTATTCGTTATTATTTAATATTCTATAATTATCTTTTCATTATTATTCATAAAATATCTGAAATTACCTCATTACCCAAACACAACCTAAATATTCGTTTGGATACTTGAATCATCTCAATTGGATTTTGTTTTAGACCTATCATAACATCCAAGCACACAACTCTCAAATTACTAAATATCACTCAACTCAAAACCACTTTATAGGTGAGATCCATAATTTTTTTCAACTCAACACTTCTTTACACGTGAGGCCCACAAGCTTTTTCAACTTCTCATAAATAAATTCAAACTCATTTTAATATCCACACACATATAAACTTATCTTAGGTGGGTCCTATAGAACTCGCTCCACCATCTCAACTCACTACTATTTATAAAGAATTTAATTCATCTCAATTCAACTCAACATCCAAACGGTGGCCGATATCGATATTCGGTCATGATAGTTGTTTTACGCGGAAGGAATTTAGTTCAGATTCCTAGAAATGTGTGCAAGCTGGCTTATCAAACATGCTACGTTTGTGCTTGAAGAAGATATAAACAAGTTTAGGTATTGAAAACAAACTCTCTCAAAAAGACATAAGAAGCCCTTGTTCTGACTGTCTATCATATATACCATACAGTGTTTAAGGGGGTGCATTTATGTAGAAAACAACACAAAATACAAAGACATTACGAGAAATATGCATTATGCATATCAATCCATGAGAACAACGCTCCCTTTAATGTTGAGTAATAATGTTGATTTCAGAAGAAATGAATCCAAGAAAAATGCTTCCCTATTCCCAAACTACCTCTAATATCATGGATCTCACTCATAATTCTGAAGTATTTTATCTGTGTTTCGATCTATCTAGACTGAAAATGAGATATTAAATAGGTGCCGATGAGCCTTTTCAGTTGAATCTGTAGCTGCCAAGTCTTCTTCGTCCTCCTGGTCCTGCCATTCCATGAAGGATTGCATTAGAACCTTATAAATTTCATGTGTTTGGTTAAGTAATTCCTTGAATTGTAGCATTGCTTCAAGAATTTTCACCATCAACAACAAATTCTCTTGTTGTTTCTAGAAAGGTACCTCGTCCCCCATGAAGGATCGTTGGGCTCTAGATACCACTTGTAAAGATACTAATCTATGTTTGTAAGGTAATTTGGATGGATAAATGTACTGTTATGGTATGATTGTGATAGAGAAGATGAATTGAGTGAAACGTGTTTGATGAAGAGTATATGAATGAAAAATAGAATGCTATTAGGGTTCTTCGGGGGAATCCCTTAACCTGTCTATGATACCACTTGTTATAGTTCTTTCTCTTACAAATATTGATTATAATAGTAAATGTAAAACAAGAACTAGCTATGGAATAAGGATGGAATACTTTATAAACTCAAGTTCGCTGTAGGTACAAAGGGGCATTCGAGGAGCCCAGACCTCCTAAGGAAAATCTCAAGATGACTACCAAATTCTAGATGCCCCGAGAATTCCCCCTCTGCTCCCCTATATTTCTGGTAGGGATAACGAACAAGACTAATAACTAGATGACACATGGAAAGTAAATAACAAACTTCAAAATTAAAAAGACTACAAGGAATTGAAATGCAAATGTCCCAGGGCATGAAACAATGCGTTGCAACTTAGGTTCATATCATTCATCACAAACGACATCATTACAGTCAGGTTCATAACAAATCTCCTTCCTTTAAAAAACCATGTCCTCAAGGTTTAGAGCATTAATAAAACATGAGGGTTTGTTCCTTCCCATTCAGCTACAACAACATGCCCAACAATCAGTAAAAGCGAGTAAACTTCCTCCAAAATCTCGGTTGGATAAATAATGCCCCTGCCCTTTCATCTATGGCACTTAAGTAGGTAGAGAAAATTCAATACTCAATGCAATCAAATTAGGGTAGCTCTCTGCAATTGCAATCAAACCCCTTGTTAGATATTGAGGTACAGTGGCAAAATTCAAACTTCTCCAACAATTGGCATCCTTTAGCAATCTCAGATAGGCAATCATCTCCCACAAAAGAAGTATTCCACAAGGAAGAACCTTGAGAGAAGGGCAACTTTGGGCAACATTAGAAATCAATGCAAGCAGGTAATAGGCAGAAAACCACCTTAGCTAGGTGATATAGTGTATCTGTTTGGAACGATAGTTGTGTCATCAGTTTTAGTAAGCGAAGGACAAAAGACCAAAAGCATACTGATGCAGTAGTGGAACATATCGGCAACACCAATTTATATCCCATCATTCTTTTTTTCCTTCCTCTATCGAAAGGCGACAAGCCTTGTTTCTCTATCAATTGATTTTCCATAATTTTAAGTAGATTAATCCCATTCCATTCAGAAATAACCCTTAACACACTGCAAACTACAATATCTAACAGAACATATGTGTGCTTTCCCTTGTAGTGATTTGTATCGTGAACACTAATCAATAGCAATTAAGTAAAATCTAAAGCCATCAAAAGAAGGGATGGGAGGTGGACCCCACACATCTATGTGAAGATTGTGTAGAAAAGATTTAGCATTGACTGTACGAGAGGAAAAATATAATTTCTTTGATTTTCCAAGAGTGCAACTTTCATAAAAGCCAATACTTATATTTAAAGTAGGTAAACAAGGAAGCATAGACTTGAGAGTTCTAGAGTTCGGATTTCCTAAACATGCGTGCCAAAGATTGCTGGAAACCTTGGTAGCTAGAAATGCAACAAGGAAAAGGATGTGGAGTTTGCACATAAAGGGTAGAGACCATCTTCAACAAGGCACTTAAACAGTACTCGACTCGCCTTCAGATCCTTAATAAAAAAAACCCATGGATAGAACACAAAGTAGCAATTGTGATTAGATGTAAATTGGGAAACCGAGAGAAGCTTCTTTTTAATATCAGGTACAATAAGAGCATTCGTGATAGTGAGAGATGTATGTGGAACATCAAAATGACCAACAACAAAATAGGAAGACCACAAGTGTCTCCAACCATTACAGAGTTGTTACCAATGTATGGTGGAATACCTTTAGCATCAGTGGTTGTAGGAGCCATATGTTGGTTTGCACCAGTGTCAGGATACCAAGTATCATCAGTGGTATCACCAGTTTGGACAACAAGGAAGGCTTAGTAGCCCTCGGCATCTTCATCAGTGGCACAACAACTATTGGCTTTGTGATTAGGACCTCCACACTGAAAGCAAGTGATATGACTAGTACGTGTAGGAGATTTACCACCACCACGAAAGGAGTTTTGTTGAGGATGAGTAGTGTTTGTTCGACCATGAGAACGTCCACCACCACAATTTGTTTTAAAATTTGGTTGATTTTGATGCCCTCGAAAAGAAGAATTTCCAGTAGCACTATTTGTTGAAGGGGTAGCACGATTTGTGTAGAAAGCAACGGCTGAAGCAGTGTCTCGACTACTAGAAATTCAGACTTCAAAGTCACGTAGCTTGCTGATGATAGCCTCAAGAGAAGGGAAGTTGTCTCTTGCATTGATAACAGCAACTATAGGATCAAACCCAGAGCCCAAAACTCTAAGTATTCATATGATAAAATCATCATATTCCATCGATTTTCTAGCACCGTGAAGAGCAAGAGCCAAAGACTTGGCTTTGTGAAGGTATTCTTTCATTAAAGCAGTACCTTTGGTGAGTGATTGCAACTCACTTTTCATTTGTTGGGCATGATCCCAAGTATATCAACCATACAATGTTTCCAACACGTCCCAAGCTTCATGGGAGGTCTCACTTTTGATCACCTAAGAGAGGGGAGCATCGGACAACGAGCTATTGATCCATCAAAGGATCAATTGATGAATATGAAGCCTTTTCACAGTAGCTGCATTCTGAGTGAGAGTACTATCAGTTCCATGAATGGTTGTAGGTGGGCAAGGAAGATCATTTGTAACATAACCAAGAAGCCAGTGACCACGTAGAATAGGGACAACCTGGGTTTTCCAGAGATGATAATTGTTGGAGGCTAATATGATGAAGATATCCGGAAGATTAGTTTTGGAAGAAGATAGATCGAGGGAAGCAAGGAAGGCATTGGAAAAAAAATCCTCTAGTGGCTCTGATACCATGTAAGGAAAAATAGCCTGTGCTTGTGCATGGCTCTTGTTTTACTTATATAAAGATTTATAGATGAATACGTAAATTTACAACTGTAAATAAGCAAAAAGGAAAGATATACAACTGTAAAGCAAAGGATATACATATGTGAAATAGAGCTGATAAACATGCTATTTACATCAGTGCAAAAATAAGGCATTGCCAAAAATAACAGAGATCTCAACAGCTTTTCATGGAGAGAAATATGAGGCGTAGATTGCGAAGGTGTGTATCTTCAAGAAGAAGTTGACGAGAGCGAGGAAGAAGCTCCTTGTAAGGCAATGGCAGAAGTCATCTTCTATTGTTCACGAGAGGTGCAATTATAGAGAAGTGGGGATATACTATACATTGAATTTTTAATTGTTGGTAAATTTACGAGGGAGCTTCCTCAAGTAGGTCCTTAACTTGTGTTCCCCAATGATAATACTTTTGTGACTTTGTATGCTCTTTAAAAGTGATTGGTTCATTTGGTTGCATAGATGAAATGATAAATCTGTAAATTGTAGTGAAATAGTTTGTGAATAGATGTTTTATGGGGTTAGAAAAGCATAGAGAAAACTTGAATAAAAATATTGTAATTAGAATATAATTTTTTAATATTTTTTTATTTGAAAAAATTAAATTATTTATTGTGTTTTTTTTTTAAGTTTGAAAAAATTATAATGATTCGATAATGATTAGATGAAAAAGTTGAAAACTTGAGAAATTGAAATAGAAAAATATTTGTGTTTGAATAGTAGTATTTGAATATTAAGATGGAACCATATGTGAAATCAAACAGGGCAACTACTACTGAAAATTTAAAGCACTTTTGGAAATCAATTACAAACAAAGCTTACTTAATAATGAATATATATATATATATATATAAATAAATAAAAGGGAGGCTGATATTAGGATTTTTGGTACATATCTCTACATCTAACAAGACAACTTAACCAAGTATTAATTACTAGCAAAGAAAATAGGTGGGAAAGTCATTACCTTGTCCCACAATATAAGGATGAACTTTCAACGCACTTTAATGCATGCTGTCATCATTTTTCCTTTTGAAAGCAGTACATGGAAAATATAAATGCATGGGTGATCTCATTTGAACGTATGTACGTTCTTGGAAGGCCCAAAACCCTGTCTATGCGGGTGCTAGTTCCCCCGCCCCCTTCTCTCTCTCTCCAAGCATGCTTAATATTAATGAATAATTAAAAGAGTTACATAAAGTTTCAAGGCTGGTCTTTGTCACT
Source organism: Juglans mandshurica (assembly GCA_022457165.1). Taxonomy (NCBI): domain Eukaryota; kingdom Viridiplantae; phylum Streptophyta; class Magnoliopsida; order Fagales; family Juglandaceae; genus Juglans; species Juglans mandshurica. The sequence continues at coordinate 23,559,189 of CM039625.1, read as the reverse complement.
ATCAATATACAATAAGTAACTAGGAAAATTATGAAGGGTATATGTATACGACTAAAAATTAAACTGGTCGTTGTCCATGGCGTCACAAAATGCGTGCATCGATTTTGAGATCAATGTATTTTGATTATTCTTCAATCATGTCGAGAGAAAAGATTTTGAAGAATATCATCTATGGTCGGAGTTATTTGCCATAATAGTGAAGGGGCTTCATTTGTGATTTCATCTATGACGGTTTGCGCATCTCTTTCTAGGATTGATGGGCGCTTTTGGATTTTTCTTGCAATCGTAAAGCCACAGAAGCCGCTGATGCTTCTGTTATGATTGGGTTAGTAGTTGGAATTTTTTAGGTCCATATTTCCAATATTTTACATTTAGAGTCACAATAGACAACTGAGGACGTGGAGGAGTCTCTGACTGCAGTATCAAGAAGCTCCACCGGTTCAATGGTGGAGATACCTAACTTAATTTTTGATAGACATTTGATTTTTGTTCCCATGCTTGTTTGTAGTCTTGATATATCTTCCCCAGATGGATAGATATGGACAATGTCTTCCCCACTGCTTCTGATCTAAATGGTCATATGATTATGGACGATATCAACTCGTTGCCTCCATATAAAATCGAGCGCTATCACCCCAAAGAGCTTAAAGGAATGTATCTTTGATGCACACTACAACAAATATGAGCATTTCTCATGAATTTTTTTAAAAGATATACGATCGTGGCAAATAGTGTGCTGATACATGAAAACTGTTCGTGGAAAAAAAGACAAGCCTTTTGCCACGAGATTAAGTCGGCAAGTAAAACTTTGTGGGAAAACAACCTTTTGCAACGAAATAAACTCTTTTTGCGGCGATAAAAAGTCGTCGCAAATAAACTTGCGGCAAGGTTATTAGCTTTTTGCAACAAAGTTATTAGCTCTTGACAATTTCATTTTCTAAAAACTCTTTATGATACCGGAACCACTCTGGAATCTCATTTTCCGATAATGCAGTAGCCTTATAATGTCTCTGTTAAACCATCATCTTCATCATCATCATCATTAGTTTAAAAGTCATGCATCTTACAAAGAATTGAGAGAGAATAGGAAACATATATACATACCTTACACAGTAAAGTATTTGACACTCTATAATTCCAAATCTTCTCATGCATTTTCTCACATCCACCCAATTGAATCCAAATCTTCTCTTACTAGATATATTTTTCTCTCAGTTGCTCGGTTGATTATAAGTTGGATCCAATCTAACATTGAGTTTATCGGCAATAGATCAAGATTGAATTTGGAAATGGGGAATTTTAAGAGATGTGATATTTGGATTTTTTGCTGCTATGTGGTAGGCAATTTTCATTGTGAATTTTTCGGTGACTGGGGATCCAGATTTTTGAGTCCTGTCTTTCGGTGTCACTGTGAATTTCTATGATGCTATCAAGCTCAAAAAGAGTTTGCATTTTCTCAAGGTTCCAAGAGCACGGGTTGTTACCAATAATATCTAGGACTTTAAGGTGAGGATCCGTCTCATCTATTTGATGAAGGGGCTTTGGCTTGAAATTTTGCCTATGTAGGGATCCAAGGTTTTGACCATATGTTGACTAATGAGCCGTTAAAGATTTGGTAACATTTTCCTTTTGAAAGTAGCTCTCTTGTCTTTAGGAGTCCCTTCCATATCCAAGAGTCCGATGTTCTTTTACAGAACATTCCAAAAATATACGGATCTAAGATATTTTTTTTAAAGGACTTCATGCCATAGTCTAGAGTTTGCTTGGCTCATTTCCCATGTTGTTTTTGCAGGAAGCGCTCAGTACGTTCATATTCTCCATTAACCTTAGGCCAAGTTCGCCTAATTTTTTTAGTTGGCAAATAGATTTACATGACTTCAAAGTGAGCTTGTGACTGTGATCTTTGGGAAAGCCCCACCAGAAAGTTTTGAAGCTTTTTTCACTAATTTTGGTAGCATAAAAGACAGCATCTGATATGAAGGAATTGTGATTGCCACTAATCTGATTAACATTATCCTCCCTACTTGCAAAAGTAATTTTGACTTCCAACCTTCTGACTTAGCGTTGATTTTCTCCATTAATTCATTGAAGGTTTTTTTTTTTGGCACAGTTGAAAGAGGTTGGAAGTGCTAAATATATCATTCTGGGTGAAGATGACTTGTAAGGCAATATCTAACTGATTGTAGCTTTGATGGTGGAGTTGGTGTTTCTAGTGGTGAAGATTGAGGATTTATTGAGATTGATTTTTTGCCCTGACCAACCCTGATATTTCTCTAGATTTTCATATATTACTCGAGCACTTCTTTCATTTTCCTGCTAAAAAATGATTAGATCATCTGCAAATAATAGATGAGTCAACTAGCACCCATAAATTGAGGATCTATGGGTGAGAGTTGACTTACTAAAAAAAAAAAATTAAATTAAAGGTTAAATTATTTGTAATAATATGTTGTTGCATAAAACACCAAATTGTGGCTCTATTTTTAGGATTATATACCTAAGCCATGTATCATACATATTTGTACATATATATATTGATTTTTATAAAGAATAAAGCTAAATCAATTTTAGCCTATCGTCTGTGATATTTGGATATAATGTTTGACCTTGCCATTGTTAATACTAATATAAATGATTTAATTTACCTCTTCCTATATGTTTAACCTTTTGGGATGAGTGTTGATTTTGCATGGTATCAAAGCTGAGATTCTATTCGAACCTTGACTCTACACTTAACCCATTTAATTAAATGTTTTACGTGTTGGAGACAATTATTGAGAGAGAATCTGCCCACACGTTAGTAGTGTTAAGATAAATATTAATAATATGATCTACCTATTCTTATCAACTTAAACTTTTGGGATAAGCGGTAATTTCACAGTCGTGACTAGGCTCACAAGTTATTGTTTCGTCCGTGCTCCATAATTTTGACAAGTCTATTTAGTTTGTCACCATCTGAAAAAGGCAGATTATGGTTAAAAGAGATTGTACTGCCTCTAATATCTGAAAAAGGCAGGTTCTGGTTAAAAGAGGTTCCAAATTCAGGCTTGTCTCTCGGAGTCTTCCTATGAGGCAGCTCAGCAGTGTGTAGAAATCGTTGAGTCACAACTTCAGCTAGCTCCTGTTCTCCGGGATGAGGCCTAGGGTTATGGCTATAGGGAAGGCCTCAAGTGCATGCGTGACCACATGAAGGAGAACCCCACAATTGACCTCGACACTCTTGACCTTCAATCTCTCCTTCCAGATCACCAAACTTATTGTTTTGTGAAGTCTCTAGGCAAGGAGAAGATGCTGCTGGCCTTTCTCGCTTCTAGCTCGCGACGTTAGCTTTGTTTTGTCGTTCTTTTTATTTTTTGGTTTCTTTATGTTCGTTTATGGATTTTGATGTAACAAGGACACATATACATACATACATATATATATATACACGTTGCATTTGTAGTCATGTAACTCTGCTTGTTTTACTATCTTATCCTTCTACCTCTTATATTTACTTTTGTTTACTTTGTGGCTATTGTTTGGGCAGAGCTCGGGGGCTCTAGCCTTTAGCCAATGCATCGTGGCCAGCCAAGGGACTGGACTTGTACCCTGCAAAGGTTGGCAAGTCAAGAGACTTGTGTTCCGACAGCTTGTTGTTTGGGTAGAGCTCAAGGGCTCTGACCCATAGCCAATCCATTGCAGGCAGCAACCTATTACAAAGGTCAGCAAGTCAAGGGACTTATGTTCCGACTAGCTGTTGTTTGGGTAGAGCTTGAGGGCTTTGGCCCATAGCCAATACATCGCAGGCAGCAACCTAGCACGAAGGTCGGCAAGTCAAGGGACTTGTGTTCTGACTGGGTGTTGTTGGGGTAGTGCTCGGGGGCTCTGGCCTTTAGCCAATGCATCATGGCTAGCCAACGGACTGGCTTTTACCCCAAGAAGGTTGGCAAATCAAGGGATTTGTGCTCCAACTAGCTATTGTTTGGGCAGAGCTCGAAGGCTCTGGCCCATGGCCAATGCATCCCAAGCAACAACCTAGCACAATGGTCAGCAAGTCAAGGGACTTGTGTTCTAACTGGCTGTTGTTGGGGCAGAGCTTGGAGGCTCTGGCCTTTAGCCAATGCATCGTGGCCAGCCAAGGGACTAGGCTTGTATCCTGTGGAGGTTGGCAAGTCAAGGGACTTGTGTTCCGATTGGCTGCCATTTGGGTAGAGCTCGAGGGCTCTGACCCATAGCCAATACATTGCAGGTAGCAACCTAGCACGAAGGTTGGCAAATCAAGGGACTTGTATTCCGACTGATGTTGTTGGGACAGAGTTTGGGGGCTCAGGCCTTTAGTCAATGCATCGTGGTCAGCCAAGGGACCGAGCTTGTATGATTGAAGCTTTTAGACACAGGAGAACGGAATGAGTTCTTGGGCGCTTTTTATTGACAAATTGTTTAGCTACATCGCCTGGTGGTGTCACGATCTTTATACAAAATATTTTCTCAAGTGCTCGGCATTCCATGGTAGGACGAGCCATTGACGTAGACCTACAAGGGTTTGCCTTGTGGTGCCACGGTTATTTCTTCTAGAAAGTCTGAGAATTAGGCCACGAAGTCTACCAAAACTTGCCCTTTAATCGTAGTGCGGGGGAGGTATTCGATGTCGAACTCTCTTAACTTGATCACCCAGTTCATCATTTGGGCAGACACGTCGGGTTTCTGCAATATTTTTCTGAGTGGGACATCTATGAGTATGTTCATTGGGTGAGCCTAGAAATATGGCCTTAGTTGTATGGCGGTTATGACCAATGCGAATGCTAACATCTCCGTTCGGGATACTTGGCCTTTGCTCCTCGAAAAGCTCTGCTCATGTAGTAGATGACAACCCTCCTCGTTACCGATTAGGACAACGGATATAACGTTTGGGGACACTACTAGGTATACCGTTAGGTCTTCCCTCGGGTTGGTCTGGCTGAGGAGTGGCGGATGGGCCAAATACTCTTTTAATTCATTGAAGGCCCAGCTGCACTCTTTGTCTACTCCCGTGCCTTTCTGAGAACCTAGGAAGGCAGTGGTTGATTGACCTTGCAACAAAACAGTTGAGGGCGGCCACTCTCCCTGCCAACCTTTGGACTTTGTTGATCTTCCGTGGCGGCAGCATATCCACGATCACCTTGACCTTCTCGAGATTAGCCTCGATTCCAAGCTCTGAGACCATGAAGCCTAAGAACTTCCATGATTCAACACTGAAGGCAAACTTTAGGGGTTTGAGCTTCATGTTGTATTTTTTGAGTACTACGAAGGCTTCTATGAGGTCATCAAGGTGTTGTTCTGGCTTCCTACTTTTGACTAGGAGGTCATCCACATAAACCTCCATATTTCGCCTAGTTTGTTCTTTGAACATTCGGTTGACTAGTCGTTGGTATGTTACACCCACATTCTTGAGACTGGAAGACATAACTCTGTAGCAGTAGAGTCCCCGGTCGGTGATGAAACCCATCTTTTGCTCATCATCTGGGTTCATCATGATCTGGTTGTATCCAGAGTATGCGCACATGAAGCTGAGTAAGGGATGTCCGGCTGTTGAATCTACTATCAGATCTATCCATGGCAAGGGGAAGATGTCCTTTGGGCAGGCCTTGTTTAGGTCAGTGAAATCCACGTGCACACTTTCCACTTGCTTTCTTCACTAGGACTACATTGGAGAGCCACTCAGGATAATGGACTTCTCTGATGAACCCAACGGCCAAGAGCCAATCCATTTCTTCAGTGATGGTCGCATACTTCTCTGCACTGAAGCTACGGTGCTTCTGCTTGATTCTCTTTCCCTTGGGTTCCACACTGAGACGATGTTCGATGATGGACATGTTAGTCCTAGGCATCTCTTAGTGACTCCATGCGAACACGTCTCGACGTTCGGCAAGGAGTTGCTTCACGGACTGGCTCAACTTGGGGTCTGTCTTAGTCCCCACCAAGACAGTGCGTTCCGGTCTTCTTGGATCTACCGTTACAAGTACCAGAGGTTCGTTGGGCTCTTCTTATCATAGGTCCTCCTCGTCTCGTTCTTTCTTGTCAGCTCTATTAGATCTGGAGGCGGCGGCAAGACTGCATCCTCCTAGTCTTCTTCGAGAGTTTGGACTTCGATTGCCTCAGGCTTCATTTCCTGAGCGTAGCACTCTCTTGCTAGCTTTTGCTCACCACGCATTTCGCCCACACCCATAGGAGTTGGAAACTTTACCTTTAGATGGAAGGTGGATGTCACCGCTCTCATATGGTTCAAGGATGGACGTCCCAAAATTGCATTGTAGGAGGAGGGAGCTTTTACCACAAGAAAGTCCACCATGATAGCTGTCATTTTGGCGGCTGTTTCGGCCAACATAGATAAGGTGATTGCTCCAATGGGCTGCATCATATCTCTAGTGAAGTCTTTGAGGGGTGTGGGGGCCCAACGTAGTTGATCTGGAGTGATCCACATCCGAATGAATGCCTCCCAGAATAGGACGTCGGTAGAGTTGTCATTGTTGATCAGTACTCTCCTTGTCAAGTAGTTAGCAATTTGCACTGTCACAACCAAGGTGTCATCATGGGGGCATAACATGCCTTCCTCCTCCTTCTCGCTAAAAGTTACGAGATGCTCTCTTGACTGGCCCCTGATACCTAGAGCTGCCCTTTAAGTGGTGAATACTTCCTCATACTTGGCTCCCTTGGCGTGGGCCATCATTGCCGACAAGGTGGTCCCTCCTCCTCCGCCGTATTCTCGGGCTATTGTGCAAATCTCGCCTATTGGGCCTTCACCCCTAGCCGGGTTTCTCCGATGCAGACTTGTTTTGTGGCGCTCTTCTGCCCTTCTTCTAGTCATCGTGTCGTTGACTGTGTCTCTCGTCACCCTGTTGATCTATTAGGGCTTCCATTTCCTCCAGCTTCCGCTTCAAAGTGAAGTAGTCCTCCATTCAGTGGTCGCTAGTCTTATGATAGGTGCAGTATGTGGAACGGGTGGAGTCTCGTCGTTGCTCGCTCTGCGAGGTTGGATCTTTTTCTGTTTCCACTGCTAGGTTGGAATGGATGCGAGGTCCGTCCCTCCCATGCTCCGGCTGCTCCACCTTGAGCTTTGTTTCATGCACCTTCTTCTTATCGCTTTCCCGACTCGCCCCGCTAGTCTGGCTAGTTGCCTTCTTATCTGCTCTTTCGAGTTCAGTTCGTCGAGGGTCTGTCTATTCTCGAAGCATGTCTTCAGCAGTTATAAATTTGTCAGCGCGGTCCATGACCTCCCTTAACAAAGTCGGGGTCCTTCGTGCGATCTCTATCATGAAGGGGTTGCAAGGCCAGATTCCCCCCAACAGTGTTACCAGGGTGATTTTCTCATCTTGGTCATCTGTCATCATGTGCTCTCTATTGAACCAAGAGAGGTATGACTTTAGGCTTTCATCATCCCTTTGCTTTACCGTTAGGAGCTAGGCAGCTGGCCACCTCCTTTTTTGGCTCGCCTTGACCTGTTTCAAGAAGAGACGAGCCAACTCGGTGAAGTTGATGATGGTCCAGGGCAGTAGAGACCCAAACCATGCTCTTGCCGCTCCCTTTAATGTTAGGGGGAACTCCCTACACGCGATTTTGCTCAGAAACCCATGTAGGGTCATATGGGCCTTGAATGTTTGTAGATGTTCTAAGGGGTCTTTCGACCTGTCGTAAGCATCTATTTGCAAAACTTTGAACCTTGGTCGTAGAGGGACCACCATAACTTCGGCATTATATGGTAATTCGACGCTGGTGAGTAGCTGGTCCACAGTGGACGGCGGGCCTACCCGTTTGACCACCTCATCATATTTGTTCTTGAGTTTTTGGAACCAGAGGTCCGCCCTACGCTGTTTGTCTTTGGTCGCCTTTATCTCAGAGTTGTGGCTTTGTTGGTCACCCTTTGGTTCTCCTTCGCCCCTTCGTAAGGCGATATTTTCTTGGTGAAGGGCGGTCGTCTCTTCCATGAGTTTCTATATTGTTGCAACTTGCTCATTGATTCTTCCTTCCATTGCTTTGGGTTGTTCTTCTTCACGTCGTGAGGCTTGAGAGCGCGTTGTTGCCGGCATACGAAGGACACGATGTTTATAGGAAATGAGATCCCACACACGATGCCACTGTTAATGTCATGTTTCGCGGCCTGGGCAACTCCATGCTATTGGTCCTTGGCGTATGGTTCTTGATAAGATGATGAATGGTGAGCTCGGGGTTTGTGGTACCTCCGACAGTCAAAGTTAATCTTAGTGAAGGAGATGAAGGGAGAATATCTTAAGGAGAGTTGCACTAAGAATGTATGTAGATGTTAACCCCTTTACTGATCGTGGGAGGAGTCTATTTATACCTGACTGTGTGGCCTTCATAGTAGTGGGTGTGTCGCTCTGTATGAGATAGGATGTTCATGCCATCCACCTGTCAGGCTATAGGCCACTCAACTCTAATGGTGACTGTTCTGACACAAGGCCTCACATTGAGCATACCGAGCCCTGGGATGCATTGAATGCGGAATGCCTTCCCCTCATAGCTCTCTTTGTCTCATTCATGTAGTATGGCCTCTACTGGTACTCATGGTATTGCCCCTGACACAAGGCCTCACGTCATGCGTACCAAGCCCCGGGTCGCATTGAATGTCGCGTGCTTCCCCTTCATAACTCTTCCTGTCTCATTAATGATGCGTGTGTGGCGCCCCCAATCCCCCTTATAAAAATACACGGGGATCAAGACGCCGGGATGATGACAACACGGTCACACATCGCATCGAAGTGCTAGTGTGTGTGTACATGCAACGGTGTACAATTAAAATAACATAGCGGATAGTCAACTAAGTACCAGAATTTAAATACAACTAAACATTAGTAGAGGTTTAAAAGAAGTTATACAGTCATCCAAAATAAAGTTAACACATGTCCTGAAATACAAATAAGTAAAATAGAATAATAAGCCAGTGATCCCAGATCACTCCTCGGGCAGAGCCATCTCCTCAGGCTCGCCCTCCTCCTCCTCAACTGCATCAAAATCTGCGTTACCACATAATGGTACCGCAGGTAAGTAAAACCCAAATAATCCTCAGGAAATAAAATGCATTTAATGCAACCAACATGCATGCATATGATGAAATATGCATTTTTCTCAAAACATCATTTTTCCCGAAAATGACAATTTCCAACACACGCCAAAATCTCATTGGCCCAAATATCCGTAAAACATTTTCCCAGAAAATGGTTTACACAAAATCCACGCACACTATTTTCCCAGAAAATAGCCAATTTAATCCTTTATTAACCTATGCACCATGGCCTCCCCTAGGGACCATCCGCACGTCCTGGCTTCGTAGCGATGCTCAGTTTCGCGCCCAGCGCGTACATGGCCGAGCACCCACTACGCACAAGCGATGCCCAGTTCCGCGCCCAGCGCGTACATGGCCAGACATCCTCTAGTCCCCGCCAGCAGAAGGACCACGGAGTCGGCACGAATCTCTCGTCCGATCCCATCGTCGCCCAGCGACAATCTAGGGGACGTTACTCAGTTTATTCCACTCCCGAGTAACCATAGGAGCTCCACCGAGATAATGCCCCATCTCGGCTTGGGGTCGTGATACACACGCACCCAAAAATACTCTCACATAAAATCATAATTTTCCAAATCACACATGAGCATGAATGCACTACACGAAAACCCAGTTTTCTTTACAAACATGATCATGCATGAAATAATGAGATGTACATGTACCATCATCAATCCAAAATCCATCAATATCCAATCCCAACAAATCCAACAAACAACTCCAATCAACAAACCATCTGTCTCCCATATTCCTCGGACTCAGTCCGGCAAAACCAATCAGCAGATTAAATACAATGAAATGCGTTAGTGCAAAAATGCATTAAATTCACAAGAATTCTTTGGAGAAATACTTACAGTGCAATATAACAATTTCCGGAGGATCACGAAGCTGAAAATGGCGACGTCTGAGCAACACCACAGTGTAAAATACACTGTGGCCGTGGGTCACAAATACCAACTTTTCAACAGAGACAAACGAAGACCCAAAAATGATAGGGTAGGGCCTAGAGAGGTCGGTGAAGCCAATGGTGGTGGTGGTTTGCCGTGGGTGGCAGCGCAAGGGGTGTTTTTAGGCCAAAAATGTACAAATCGAAAATGGACTTGGTGGGGCTTCACCGGTGGCGGATCGGAGCTGGGGTTGGGTCCATTGGGTTGCCAAGAGGTCGGGGATGAAGTGGTAGGAAGATGGTGGCCAATGGTGGCGCGACGGCGGCGCAACGGCAGAAACAGTGCCGCGGCTTCGTGGGTCTCGTGGGGGCTACCGGCGGCACGAACGGAGGTGGGGTTGGTGGGGTGAGGTCGCCGGCGGCAGGGGAACACGAGGGGATGGGCGGTGAGGGTCACCGCCGGCTCACGGCGGCGGGCTGGGTGGAGTGGGCGGACGCACGGGGAGAGAGAGAGGGAGGGGCTCGCGTGGGAGGAAAGGAGACCGAAGGAGAAATAAGGGGAAAAAGAAAAAGAAGGAAAAAGAAAAGGAGAGGAAAGAAAAATAGGGGAAAAGAAATGAGGTCCAATCCTCATAACTTGGGTCACAAAAATAATGCAACGGAAACGATTTTAAAACTACATGTTAAATAAAATAATTTAAACGTAATGGTAAAGTCAAATTGAAATAATTAAATCCCACAGTAAAATATACTAAAATACGAGGTGTTACAGCGTGGCCCCAGCCAGGCATTCCTACTTTCTTGTCATGTCTGGGTGCCGATGTTTAGGGTCAGGGAATGTCTCTGTCTGTTAGCCAGTGGGGTGTCAGACTGTCCCACCTGCCATATGTCTGTCATTGTTTCCTGTCTAACCATCGCTTCTATTTGGGCCTCTTGAGTATGCTCGGCCCAGCCCAGACCTCATATCTGGGATCTAGCCCGAGCCCTTCTCTTGGTCCAGCCCAGGGACCTCGAACCCTTCTCCTGGTCTGGCCTAGGGGATAACACCCGGCCCCCTCACAATAACTACTTTCGTTTTACATAGAAAATGAATGGTGTTAATAGTAGTGTGTGATAAGTTTGTGTGAAATATAATTTAAATTGATGAGATATGGAATGGTAGAGTTTAGTTTAGTGAAACTTATGAATTTTGGCTTATGCATGCAGGTTATATTGACGAAATTAATATTGTATGAAATAGCTATACTTTATCTTCTCTGTACGTAGTCATTTGGTTCTTTCTATGCGTGTTTTAAGTGTACGTTTTATTTTTATGTGTTTTAAGAGTCCAATTTTCAATGAGGTTTAAAAATAAATAACGAGATGTATAATTCACCCTTTGATTGGTCCAATTAATTTGCCATATTCTTTGTCCGATACTGCATACATGAACATTTGAGCTCTTATTGGTTATCTCAGCATCATCAGTCATATATAAATATTAGGCGTGGGCAACTAGATCCGGATCTAGATTCTAAAAACTGGGCGGTTATCCGCACGGATTAATCCGGAATAATCCAGACGGATAACTGGATTTTTTTTCCCATTTTTTGGCTATAAATCTAGATATCCAGATTGTAACCAGATTTAGATAGCCGAATTTATTAATACTTCTTTGTTTTTTTTCAAAAAAAGATTGTTTAAAATTTTAAAAATATTTTTATAGCATTTTTTTTTTTTAAAAGGGACCCGGTTATGGATATTAAGGGCAATAACTTAGTCTAAGAAAGATATTAAGTTTTTCCTTCCATATTTGTACAGATTCATTTTCGTAAAGTAGTATTTCAATGCAATCAAAGTAGAATCTGGACCTAGATGTCTCATATCAATTTGGGTTTGCATCATTCTCACTAGGTTGGAGAGAATTTCTAACACCCCGCTTCCCAGGCTTAAGAATAAAAAGACTTTTAGAAATTTCTCGGGAGCTGGAGTACTACTACTGAACCTTGACTTAAAAATATTTTCTTTTATTCTAAAATAATCGCGAGGTACAAAGATTCTATAAATAAAATAATTCTTCAGTAAAATATTGAAATCATTAAAAAATGTGCGCGGAAGCATTTATTAAAATTTTTCAAAGTCCATGCCATAAAAATTCATAACTTAAAATCTTTGTGCATGGTCTAGGCCACTATCACACCTCCCTAGACTAAGTCTCGTCTTGCAGCTCTACCATCATAAATATTTTGACCAAAGGTGGTTTAAAAACATAAAACAAACTCAAATGAGTCGAGAACTCAGTAAGAAATCAATCATAACTTAAACATACTTAACATAAGATTTTCATCAAATATTTTATGCTGAGAACTGAAAGTCATGAGCATTCGTACGTAAACTTATGGCATGCATGACTTGTCTTAAATTATCAGACTTATCATATTTATCTTACTGGTTGTGATACCCTGTATTTTAGTGTATTTTAATTGAAGGAGGGAGGATGTGATATCCCGTATTTTAGTATATTTTAATTGAAGTATTATTTTAATTAATTTAAATATTGGTTCTTTTTTTTTTAATTTATCGGATTTCTTGTTGGATTTATTTTATGATTTTTAAGTTGTGAAATTTATTATGATGTGCTTTCTTGGTATTAATTATTGTTTTGCATTTAAATTGCTCTTTACTTTAAATCAGTTTAATGTTGGACTTTAAAAATATTGTGTTGTTGGATTTTTATTATTATTCTATTTTAACTAGTTACTGTGTTTAAATTATTTTATTCAACTTAATGTTTAGAAATTCTTTTCGTTGGATCGATTTTGTGACTCAAGTTATGAGGGTTGAACCTCATTTCTTTCCACTACTTTCCACCCGCACGTGACACCCCTTCCCCTCTCCCCCGTTCGTTTTCTTCGTCCGCCCACAGCAACACCGCCCCTTCCATTCTCCTCCCCACTGGCTGGTGACCACCCCCCTCTGCTTTTAGCTCCTCCCGCGCCGCCAATCTCCCCCACACACGGCTTCAAGCAGTGTGGTTTTTGTGTTCCAGCACCGCCGTTATGCTGCTTTTCGCGACAGCACCGGTGGGCCCCCAACTACCTAACCTACCCATCCTTAGCCTCGATCCGCCACCCTTGAAGGCCCACCATCCCCATTTTCTATTTGGGTGTTTTAGCCTCCAACCGCCTCCCACGACGCCACCCACGGCCAACCACCACCACCATTAGTTTCACCAACACCTATAAGCCATTCCTTAGCCCTCCTGAGTCTTTGTTTGTCCCCGTTCTAAAATTGGGTTTTTGAGACCCGCGACCATAGTCCAAAATACACTATTACGTTGTTGTGTCGCCACCTCTTGCACCTCCTTGATCTTTTGAAAATTATATTCTAGCACTGTAAGTAATTTTCTAAAGAATTTCTTGAGATTTAAATATATTTTTATACTAAGAAATCTTCTGTAGTCTGGTTGGTTGTATCGGACATTGAGTCTGAGGAGTATGGGGGTCGGTTGAATGTGAGGATGGGTTGTTTATTTAATTGAATTATGCTTGCGTGCATTTATGTTATATTTGGCATCATGGCATTTATTGCATCATTTCGTGCACGCTCATGTGTTGTGAATGAAAACTGGGTTTTCATGTGAGAGATGATTTTGGATATGTTTGAAATCAATGGATTGAACAGTTTGAGAGAGAGGAAAAAGGGACTATAGGGATGGTGGTAAGGAGGGACGATGGTAGAGTCCCGCCTGCGATACCCTCCTACAGTGCACGCGGTAAGGATGGTGGTAGAGTCTCACTTGTGATTCCCGCCTATGCACGCGGTAAGGATGGTGGTAAGCATAGATGGTGGTAGAGTCTTGCCAGTGATTCCCTCCTATAGTGTTCTGATAGATACTTCTTGTGTGGAAATGAACTATAGGGATGGTGGTAGAGTCCCGCCTACGGTGCACGTGGTAGGGATAGTAGTAGAGTCCCACCTGTAATTCCCGCCTAGGGTGCATGCGGTAGGGATGGTGGTAGAGTCACACCTGTGATTTCCGCCTATAGTGTCCGATAAATGTGTTGGGCCATTTTCCTGGAAAATAGTGGTTTATGATTTAATGGTTACGAGCACCATTTTTTGAGAAAATGGTTGGTTTATGTTTGGGCCATTTTCTAGGAAAATGGCAGATATTATTCATGGCGTGTTTTTGGCAAATGAGATTTTTTACATGCGTTGGAAAATAATCATTTTCGGAGAAAATGAAGGTTTTGGGTCACATTCGTGTTTCGTCATGTGCACTCATGTTTGTTGGATGCATTAATGTATTTTTATCTCTTGGTTTGTTTGGATGATTATCTGCAAAGATTCACAATCTCACGGCATTGACACCCTGTGGTTCCGTTTTATGGAACCGTAGACTTTGATGCAGAGGAAGATGACGAGCATGAGGCTTTGGCTCCACCAAAGGAGTGATCTGGGGTTGCTCTCGTGTATCGAGATTTATTTTCCCACTTGTTATGTATTTTGCCCTTTGTATTATATTTTTAGGATAACTGTATAACTCATTTATGTACTACTTTTATCTTGGTAACTCTGTATTTAAAATTCTGGTACTTAGTTGACTTATTTAATTTATTCGCTACGTTTTTGTTGTACACTTTTTGCATGTACACACACTTGGCACTTATCATTGGGATGCATGACTCGTCTTGTCATCATCCCGACGTCACTATTCCCGTGTTTTTGTACGTGGGAGTCGGGGCATCATACTGGTACACACATTTAAGTTGTACACCGGCCCCACATTCCGTGACCGTGAGGGGAGCTGATAATACTATTCTAACATACTATGGTGGACTACGCTTAGATTCATGGCTTGACATCCACCCATAATCGTATTGGTACCATGTATCTGAATGGTTATCTAATTAACTGTTCTGACCTTATCTTATACTATATCTTATGAAAACTTACATGTCTTATATAACGTGAGATATATGAGATGCATAATACATACATAACTATAATATACGGAATAAAACATGATGAATGACGTGCTTGCAAGTATTATGACATGCGTGGTACATAAACGCTAGCTTCCAAAGAACTGGCTTAAATAATAATATATATAAATAGCTAACATATGATAATCCTAATTTATGATCAAGCTAATTACCTCGCTGCGTTAACTCAATTTTTTTCGGCATGAAATCGATCACATGAATTAGAGGGAGAGAGAAAATGTGAAGGATGTTATGAGAGGAATTAGGTAGTCGACTATTAGTGGCATGGTCAACGTGGGACACGCATGGTGTTGGACTGGGTATTTTGGGTTCGGCCGCTATGCTTAAAGAGATTTAAAGTTTTTTTCAAATAACACATGGAAGAGAGATATTTATAGAGAGATTTGGGAGAGGGTGCTGAGGAGTTCGAGTTTGAGTTGGACTTGGTCGCGATCATTCAAGAAGAGAGTTTGAATTTAAAAACATGATTTAGTAGTTTATTCAATATAGGATTGACAGTGACAGAGACTACGTAGGGGATTTCAATCAGTGATAATTTTAAATTAAATTAAATTTATAATGACTATCTTTAAATTCTAAAGCGAATCTAACTCATTTAATAAATAATAAATGAGATTTAACCTAGTTATTGAGTCTAATTAAAACTATTAATCAACGTCAATAAATGAGATTGTGTGCCTGATGAGGTTTGTCCCTGATGTTGATAACTACTCTTCTTTTGTAGCTCCAAGGTGAAAGTCAACAACTGATGGGTGGCAGATTCATATTGTTGTTTTAAAGCCAAAATCTCTGTTTCTATAGTTTTAAATTGGGACTCAATTGATTCTTTAAAGAATTTAATCCATCTTTTTTGATTGGTTGAATCGTGTACCTTTAGCCATTGTTGTAATTGGAGATCGATGTCTCTAGATACCAATTTTTAGTAGTCAAATTAGGGAAAGAAAATATAAGAGCACTATCATTGGAATAGCTAAAAGTTAAATCTAATGAGTATTTAGCTATTAGAGAGGAAACTATGCTCACAATGAATTAGCTAAATTCTAAATATTTGAAATTTAGTTATAGTGACTTTCAAAAGTTTTTCCGAATTTGAAGGTTACTGTACATACATCAAATACATATTTTATCAGTTATTTCTCTCACTTTCTTTCTATCACATATTTTATCACAATTGGTATATTAATTTGAGTTAGTGATATATTAATTTAATAAGAATATGATTATTAATTAGTATATAATAGGTAGAATAGTAAAATATGATAAAATAAAATAAATTAATAATTAAAAAAATTAAATATTTTTGAAATTATTAGTTATTCATTACTATATAATGAACAAATATATAATCTAATGTGGAGATTTGATATGAATAATCAAAATCAAATCCATCTTATATTATTTTATTATTATATAATGAAAAAATAACTATTTCAATATGAAAATTTATGTGAATGAAATAGCCAAAAATTAAATTTCTCTTACATTTAGTAAAACTGTCATTTAACTAATCCAATAAGAGTGCTCTAAGTGTCACCTTGAGTGTGAGGGACCCTTCAAAGAAAGAAAGAATGAAAGAAAGAAATAGTGTTTTTGACTAAAATCATCAGTGGCTATTGTTCCCTTTTAAAGGGTATGATCTAAAACAAACTCTATGGAAATAACAATATAAAAATAAAGTCTTCTAGAAGAGTTCCTCCACGTCAGCAAGATACCACTTGCCTATTGCTCTGATCACCACCATTCGTCCCATCAACGGTCCGCAACCAATCTTAATCAAAATTACATCTCTAACTCGAAGCCTAGGTCAGACACCAGACTTGATCAGTAACAGATCACTCTCCCATCCACTACTTTCAATTGAAGCTTTGTAGGGCAAGTTGTGTTCATGATGTCGGGCAACTCAAGGTCTAGCATTCATCGGTCATGTACGTGATCTTCTATGGCCACCGAAATTGGCAAGTTGAAGCCGTCTACAAGAATGGCATCATAAAATTCATTCCCACCAGTCTCTGCTAACTATATATATTGATTTCCACCAAAGACGCGGGCGTGGATGCTTTGGATGCTAACTCAAACTCTGTTGTTGATAGTTGAGGTTTCTTTGTGAAAGTTATTCTAGCGGATTGAGCAGTACCTGCATGCAGCATGTCCAACACTGAAAGCCAGCATATCCATGAGTCTGGAAAAATAAATGCTTTAATGACAAAATAAAAGAAATATTTTTGTTCATGCTAAAACAGTGAAGAAATTTGGATAATGATAATGACGCATACCCGGGAGGAAAAAAAGGCCAAGACAAGGCACGGGTTTCAACACATCCAGCGTGGAAGATATACTAAAATGACTATGAATGCATACATGACTATGTGCATGTATATATTATACACTTTATTATTTATAATTATAAAATATATATTCTTTTCAAGGCTGGATTAATTGGGTTAAGCTTGCGAACCCAAATCTTTTAAGCCCAGATATAGAAAAAAAGCCCAAATCTTTCATAATTTCTTTCACCATTTTTATTATCATGTTTTAAAAATATTTATTGCAATTTAAATAAGAGAGAATTACTGTTCATATCCCTGTGGCTTTCACTTTTTTTAAATTAGTATCTCTGGCTTAGAAAATTTAGAACAATCGCCTAGAGTTATGGTTAAATTGGTCCTACTGTTTTTCTTAAGATTTATTACTTCATTAACTTTTCAATTTTATAATTTTTTATCTTTACAATTTTTTTTTGAACTTTTTTCAGATTTTATTGATGTTTAAAGTTTTCCTGTTTTTAATATTCATGCAATTTTGCATTAATTTTTAAAAATTTTTAAATGCTGAAAAGTGAAACTACAGACTTGAAAAGTAATTTTTCCATACTTTTCACTACTATTTATGTACTACAATTCAATATTTTATCATTAGTTCTTCACTACTATTCACAAAATATCTGAAATCACCTTACTACACAATTACAACTTTAATTAACAACCATTTGCAATGGCAGACCTACGTAGGGGCAGGGGGGCTATGGCACCCCAAAGTTTGAAAAAAAAATAATATGTATTAGTTTTTTATGATTTCATAGGATTATATTATCTCATATTATGTTGGTCCCCTCTCTAAAAATTTATTTTGGACTCCTCTACAAAATTATTTTGATCTTATAAATTATTTTGACTCAAAAATAGAATAAAAAATATTTTATTATAGTTTTAGCTTTACTCAACTCCCTACAATAAATTTCTGATTCCGCCACTAACCATTTGTATCCATGCGCGTGCAGACACGCATCTTTGCTCACAAATAATAATAAAAAAATTTTGAGTGAGTCATCTGGTAAACCATGAAAGCCAGTGTTGCATCAAGTCATGTTGTATGTGAACCTTCAAATGTAAGAATGATAGTAACGGCCTCGTATTATGAGTTAATTTGGATCGATGCAAACAGAGAGATTCTATCTGGTGGAGTACTAGTACTATATTGTACTCCCTTGAATGAATATATGGTTGCATACAGATCAAAAGCACTAGAAATGTATATAATTTGCCCATTTATTTATGAATTTTCTATATATATATGTAGTAATTCATTATTATTTGTTACACAGTCGCTTATTATTATAATTATTATAAATAGAAGCTCAGAACGCATGCAATATGCATGCATGCATAATTCTTGAGCTCATCTCATGATCAAGTTCTTCAAGGGCAGAAAGTGATAACATAATTAGGTGCACCGGAGCAGGTGAAGGTGCTGTTCACATCATCATAAGCATAGCTATAAGCTTGAGGGCACTGGTTCTCGAAGATCATGGAATAGTTCGTGGGAGGACATGTTTGTGGAGTGTTGTAATCGCCAGTGCAGCAGTATTGTGGCTGGTTGAACGCTGTGCATGCGCTCTTGCATGCGATCACGCTCCCATCTGCGGCTTTCACTTGCAGCTCTGCTGGGCAAACCGCGTTCACATTGGCTGGGCAACTCGAAGTCTTGCATTCACCGCTCCCACCTTCTGTGCTCACTGAAACAGGCAAGTTGAAGCCGTCGACAAGGCTAACATCGTAAAAGTCTTGCCCACCATTCTCTGCTATGTTTATTTCCACCAATGACGCCGGCGGGACAGCACCGTTGCCATTGCATGCAACCTGGCCAGAGGCACAATCCGCAGTAGCGCAAGAAAACCTTCCCGAGGCATCTGTGGAGCAACGAGTTCGTGCCCAAAACCGGCCTTTCCAGGGAGCTTGGGCATCCAGTGATGTGGACGCTTTGGATGCTAACTCAAATCCGGTTGTTGATAGTTGAGGTTTCTGATCAGCGGTTAGGGTTCCCGGCCAGATGGTATTGGGACAATTGTTTGTGAAAGTTATCCTAGCGGATTGAGCACCTGCAATATTCATATATATGCAACGTCAAACAAAATAATTCATTGTCATCATGCAGATATGTCGAAAATGAAAGCCAACATATATATCCATCTCAGCAAATGAATTCGATCGTAAATCACACATGCATGCTTATCACCATGATCGATACATGTGCATATGTGACATAATACTTATGTAAACCACCAATTTGGGTAAGCATATCATTTTATGATAGGATAAGTGTACCACATATGTGTTCTCCGACAGTAACTAATACTTATGCATAAGCCTAGGAGAACCATACGAGAGAGAGATTGTTGATCAATAGAAAAAAAAAATTAAAATGTGATCATACATATATCTAAAGTACACACACACACACATATATATATATATAATCCATTTTCCAATAGTTAAAGCGTTGAAATAATTTATCATGAGACATACCTGAGAGAAAAAAAGAGGCCAAGGCAAGGCAGGAGATCATGAGTGAAAGGGTCTTCATGATTGACGGATAGATAGGCGAAGTAATTAATTTGATGATCTTAATGTATGTAATATGCAGATCGAGCTGGGCTGGTGTGGTAGTACTACTGCTACGTATGTACGTTGGTGCTATATATATACACATATATAGGGAGGCTCTCTCATACACGGAAGATCTGTTTTCTTCGTTTAGGCACCACTTGACGGAATAGTGTAACGTCGGGACTATCGGACAAGACTTTCATCCCTAACAAATTCATTGTTTTTCAACGTTTTTAGTATTTTGGTCCGCCACGTCAAATTACTTTTCAATGTATACTAAATTTTGTAAAGATCATGATCACTTAATTTATTGGTCTATTATATATCTTCCCCTAGCTGTCAAATTCCAACATGAACATTCGATCGTCCTTAACAAAATATTGTTTGTCAATGTTTTAGTTTTATGGTTCACCGTGTCTAATTACTTGAGTCCCTACAGTACGTTCTTTTCACCCTAGAAAAATACGTGCCCCGACAATTTATTATTCAACCTGTAATATTTCGTGACAACTTTATACTGCGGAAAATTTAATTAGCTTGGAGTTTTTGGAGACAAGTCAAACTTTTAATTTGCATTAATGGTACTGCATGGATTTAAACTTCTTGGTCTTGTAACCTGTGGAATGGACAAAATTCATCGTCTAACTTATTTATTGCATGATTGCATGAATTTTCTTCGATCCAATAAATATGGCAGCAACCACTACAACACAATTGGTTTTTAGTGACGATTGAGAAATTGTGACAGTCCCTAGACCGTCACTAAAAGGTATTTTCTGTGACAGTTTTTGGAAACCGTCACTAAAGATAGAATGAGATTTTTTTACATTCGAACGTATAAGACATATGCGTTCGAACGTCACATATACGTTCGAACGTTATGTCTGTTTACGTTGGAACGTAAAGTGTTTTGGCGCAACCGTTCGAATGTTATTAATTTTACGTTCGAACGTAAAATGTTTGCACCAATGTTCGAACGTTAAGTAATAACATTCGAACGTTTATTGTAAATTTAAATTAAATGACTTTAATTTAAAAATTATGTGATTTTTATTGTGCATAATTTGTGAACAAGTCTAAAAAATTGAATTGTATATATTTATATATACACACTTTGTAATATATAAATATATATTATTGATTTATATATATTTGAAATGCAGTGATTTAATATTAAAGTTGGAAATTATAACATCAAAGAAGATTAAAAATTGAAATTAAAAAACGATAAAAATATTCAATAATATTTTTCGTTACAAATATTAAAAATAAAATACAAAAAATGATAGAACGTAGTAAACAACAGTCAGATGATAACGTTATCTACAAAAGTCGAACTCCGTACTTCCTCCGTCAAGGTATCAACCTTGTCATTGAGGATAGTTGCACGATGGGTGAGTTCGGCAACAGACGCCGATATAGCCTCGAGCGATCGATCGATCTTATGATCAATATGCGCAGTCAGTTGTGATATGACCGCATCAACCCAAGCAGGCCGCACATCTCCTGCAGATGTACTCGGCGTATGCTGACTAGTACTCCCGACATGACCTGGCTCAGGCTGCGTCGGAGGAACTAGATCCTCTACAGGGGGTGGCTGACGTCCCCTCGCCTGTCCAATGCTACGCCGATGCGTGGTCATGTCGAGGGGGCTCATCTGATCTTTGACCCGCTCCTCTGGCTGGGTCGGCACTCCCCGTGCAAGTAATAGCCGGCTGATGAGGACACCATATGGGAGATTATCCGTGGAGACGATGCTCGCCTCGTAACGGATCCTCTAAAAAATGTGCAGTGGCAAATCTATAGGATCTCCACGTGCCACTCGTATCAAAAATTGTGCCCGAAGCCGACTAAATGTGGTTTTATGAGCCACAGGATCGACATTTGTTGCAACAATCAGGTGCAACATGCGGAAGAAATGCAGCAGATGGATCTGGTTGAAGGCGTTCTTCCGCTCGATCTGCATGCGATCCCTCCCAGTGAGGATGTAGAAATCCTCGTCTCGGTCATCATCCCGAGCCTCGACGCCAGTATCCTCAGCCTCTGACTGGCCTGCATCTCTGGCTGATGCTGGCTCACATCCCCGACCAATAGATGATGTAGAAGTGCCTACATCCTCACGGGGTGTTGAGTGTGTAAATGTCTGAGCACCTCGATGAATCCCGAGGTGCTCGCTGATGACATCTGCCGATACCTCAATAGAAACACCGCGTACAGTCACGGTGTGAGAGGATGCATCTGGAGGCATGTCACACATCCCCATATAGAATTCTTGAACCATTGAGGGGTATACCTTCCCCCTCAATGTGCAGATATTTCCCCAGCCTCTACTGAGGAAAACATCTCTTAGGTTCGTCTGCTGCCAACAGAGTTCGTCGACCTCATTAATTAAGACCTCTCTCTCTACCATAACAGTACGAGCTCCGATACGGGCAGTGTCCGACGTGGCTCCTTCCCTCCCTTGTTTTCGTGTATGCTGTAGAAGAGCCATATCCTGAAAATAGAAAAGGAAAAAAAAAATTATTTACAATAATGCATTTTTTTGTATTAATTTTAAGATGCTCTGCATTAACGTTCGAATGTTTTATCGTTAACGTTCGAACGTTAAAGATAAAAACGTTCAGACGTTAATTTATACGTTCGCACGTAAAATAATGTAAATAAATTTACGTTCAAACGTAAAACAAATACGTTCGAATGTACAGATGTACGTTCGAACATAAGCAGTAAACAAATACGTTCGAATTTAAGTTCGAACGTATTTGTTTTACGTGTGAACGTAAATATGAACGTCCGAACGTCGAAGCATGAATAATGTAGAAAATCACTACGTTTGGATGTTATAATTAAACGTCCGACCGTATGTGATTTACGTGCGAAAGTAAATATTCACGTTCGAACATATGTCGTTTAATAATATTCACGTCCGAATGTAAGACGATTAACGTTCGAACGTGGAAGCCGTAACGGCTCTGTAATTTAAACGTCGTACGTTCGAATGTCACGGTGAAACGTTCGAACGTTTCAACGCAGAATGGCTGAGTCGACTCAGCCATTATTGAAATCTCGAAAATTTCTCTACAAGGGTCTAAATGCCGAAATGTCACTATGTAAATGAAGTATACACTTCAAGAAAATTTCTACGGTGACTATTCGGCCAATGACTGGCCGTGGTGGCCGGAAAATGAAGTTGAACATCCGGTAATATTTATCCGGTTTTAAACAAAACTCAATCCAAATCTCAATCTAAATCTCAATAAAATACATGTTATTTGCATAAAAGATGAATGCCTACCTTTTAGTGACGGTTATGGCGGAGTTGACGGCGACGGTGACGGAGGCGTGGTGGCAAATAACGGAGAAGACGATGGTAACGGGCACCGAAATGTCGTTTCGACGTTCGGTTTTGGCCTTATATACACAGAACGTTCGAACGTACTTATTATTACGTTCGAACGTTTGTCAATTTAATTTCCAAAATTTTATCTATAATATATTATATTATAAATGTTTAAGTTATATATTAAGATGTTATATAATATTATTGACAATTAGATTATTGGTTTTTTTGTGAGTGCTTGTTATATTTATAAAGTTTAGCAATATGTTTATATATACATGTTGTTGTGATTTTATGCTTACTCTTGAAATAATTGTGATTATTGTTTGTGAATTTTGTGAATAGTTTATGAGTTTATGGTGTTTATTGATGAATTAATAAGTAACAATTTAATATATATTATTGATTTATATATATGGTATAGTTTATCATTTAAATTATATTATGCTATCATACTATACAATGTAGTATATAGTTATAGATATATAAAATGTAGTATATATATTATACTATAAGTTAGTATATAATAAAGAATTTAATAAGTAACAATTTAATATATATTAATGATTTATATATATGGTATAGTTTATCATTTAAATTATATTATGCTATCATACTATACAATGTAGTATATAGTTATAGATATATAAAATGTAGTATAGTTATTATACTATAAGTTAGTATATAATAAAGAATTTAATAAGTAACAATTTAATATATATTATTGATTTATATATATGGTATAGTTTATCATTTAAATTATATTATGCTATCATACTATACAATGTAGTATATAGTTATAGATATATAAAATGTAGTATAGTTATTATACTATAAGTTAGTATATAATAAAGAATTTAATAAATAACAATTTAATATATATTATTGATTTATATATATGGTATAGTTTATCATTTAAATTATATTATGCTATCATACTATACAATTTAGTATATAGTTATAGATATATAAAATGTAGTATAGTTATTATACTATAAGTTAAGTATAGTAGGAATCGTACGTTCGAACGTTTCAAGTTAACGTTCGAACGTTAAACTAAGAGGCGGGAATTTTCCCGCTCGATTAAGGTATCTGTGTGATTATTCAGACGTTCGGACGTTTATACTATACGTTCGAACACCAAATCTGTCAACGTTCGAACGTTAGTTAAATTAGTGCGGGAGATTTCCCGCTCAAATATGGTAACACTTTCATGAAATGTACGTTCGGACGTTTAAGTTAAATGTTCGAACGTTTATCTATAAATCTACGAACGTTCGAACGAAAAATTGTGATACATTCGAACATATATGAGAAAAGTGCGGGAACTTTCCCGCTAGATTTTATGTTACATCATAAGAAGGGTACGTTCGAACGTGTATTGTAAACGTCCGAACGTTCTGGGCGGGAATAATTTTAGAATATAACGTTCGGACGTAAAAATTAAACGTTCGAACGTTTAAACTAATAATTTTAGAACTTAATCAGTACGCGCACGGGAGGAAGCGCATTATTTCTTCTTCTCCCGTGCGCGCAACAGAAAGAGAGAGAGAGAGAGAGCGAGAGAGAGAGAGAGAGAGAGAGAGAGAGAGAGAGAGAGAGAGAGAGAGAGAGTTAGAGTGAGAGAGAGTTGAGTTAGAGAGAGTTGAGTTTTGGCGTGAGAGAGAGTTGAGTTTTGATAAGATAATATTTTTATTTCTTGTCTTTATTTAAATTTTATGATATTTATAGAATGTGTTTTTGGTATAGAATATTTCTAATAAGTTAGTGTTGTATTTTTTTGAAGGATTGCTTGTTTTGGGAAGTTTGAAGATTTTGATTTGTAAGAGGATATTGTGAGTGTTAGGTATATTTCTAAACTTTATCAATATGTTGTTGTGATTTGATGCTTACTCTTTATCATATTGTGATTATTGTTTGTAAATAGTTTGTGAGTTATTTTAAATATGTTGTGATATAAATTTGAAATATTGTGTTTATTATTAGAAATATATTGTCATTAGGCTTTGTAAATACATGTTTATTGCTTACTAAAGTTTAGAAATTTGTTAATACATGTGGCATGTTATTTTGTGAATATATTGTGAGTTATTGTGAATATGTTGTGATATGGATTTGAAAAATTGTGATAATAATATTTGAAATTAAGTAATAACAATAACAAGCATAAAAGTAACTCTTTAAGAATTATAATAATTAAAATTATAGTATAACCTTTGAAATTAAGTATAACAATTAAAATTATACTTTAAGAATAATGATCTTGTACACAACGAGGGAATATGATCTTGAAGAAATGTTGAAATTTCAATTTAATTGCTTGACTGTCATAGTCTCTTCGGCCTTGAGAGTTGTCAAGGTCGGACAGTTTGTGACGGTTAAGTAATTAGACTAAAATTTAAACATTTCTTCAAGATCATTCTCCCTCGTTGTGTACAAGACACGAAACGTAGGGTCACATAATCTTCCATCCCTCTTTAGTTTAACAATATAACACTACTTGAAGGTGACATTGTTAATTTAAACAACATGGAGATATTGTTGTATGATTTTTTGCTAGATGCGTGTGACATTGCATAAATACCCTTAGACCCGTTTGGGAATCAGTGTACATTTATGTGTCCACTGATTCCTGAATTGTCCAATGTGGACAGTTTGAGATTATATTATCTATATTACACATTTTTGTTACTCGCTACTTTCCACGTTTAATATGAAGTTTCGGTATCTTCTTCTACTGTTCTTCGGGTATACTATTCGTAGGGTCACAATCCCGATATTTGAACATGTATACTTGGAGAATTATGGGGAGGTGCTGCCGGAATTTCTACTAACGTGGAAATTAGTAGAGTGACGAGATTTGTGTAATATGGAGAATATAATCTCGAATGGGATAGGACCAACTACCTTATCAAAAAAGTAATGAGAATTGGAGGCAAGACATGCATGTGAGTTTTCAATGTACGTGTTATTAATATCTGGATGTTTTTAGAAATGGACAAAAATTGGATGCGTCTGGACGATAGACTTGGAAAGGATTACGTACCCTATGCATGTGGAGTAAGAACTTTCATTGATTTTGCACGGGCCTCTGCTGATAGTCGTGGTTACATTAAGTGTCCATGTCGAGGGTGTAAAAATTTGTGTGCGATAGGATTGGATGAAGTAGAGCGTCATATATTTGTGAACGGTATGGATCTGGGGTATACGCGATGGGTACTGCATGGTGAGCCGTATGAAGGGTCAGCAGATGTATTGGTCGATCATCACAATTATTTACGGCACATGGATGATGATTATGAGCATGATGAGATGGAGGAGATGTTGGGTGACATTGGAGCTGTGATGTTTATGGATGAGGTTAACGACAATGCCTCAAGTGGTGGATCAGGGACTGATTGTGAAAATTTTCCTTCACTGTGGGAAGATGCAAAGCGCGAGCTTTGCCCAGGTTGTACAAAACATTCCAAAATGTTGTTTATTGTGCGGTTGCTTCACATAAAATCATTGTGTGGGATGTCGACGAAAGCAATAAACATGGTATTAGACTTATTTAACGAGGTGCTTCCCGAAGGGTCTGCATTGCCTAAGAACTTTTATGAAGCGAAACAGTTGAGAAAGGGATTAGGATTTGAGTACAAGTCCATACATGCATGCAAGAATGATTGTGTATTGTTCTGGAAGGAGAACGAGGAGAAACAAGCATGTCCTGTATGTGGAGAGTCGAGGTGGAAAGGTAAGAAAAACGTGCCGGTTAAGGTGTTGCGGTATTTTCCCTCGAAACCTAGGTTGCAAAGACTATATATGTGTAAGAAAACAGCTCATGATATGAGGTGGCAGGAGGAGAAAAGAGTTAAGAATGACGGATATATGAGGCATCCAGCTGATTCACTTGCGTGGCAGTCTTTCGATAATCAGTATCCAGAGTTCGGGTTAGAAGCTCGGAACGTGCGCCTGGGACTCACAACCGATGGATTCAACCCTTTTGGGAATATGAGTACAAGTTATAGCACTTGGCCCGTTGTATTGATTCCGTACAATCTTCCACCATGGAGGTGCATGAAGGCGCCAAACTTTTTGTTAACTTTACTCATCCCTGGCCCTAGATCACCTGGGAATGATATTGACGTATTCATGCAGCCGTTGATTGAAGAGCTGAAAGAGTTATGGGAAACAGGGGTTAGAACTTATGATGCATCTACGTCGACATCTTTTCAGTTGCATGCTGCGGTAATGTGGACCATAAATGATTTTCCGGCGTATGAGAATCTTTCCGGCTGGAGTACGAAAGGGAAGTTAGCGTGTCCGACGTGTAATAAAGAAACTGTTAGTGAGTGGCTAAAATTTTCTCAGAAGTTGTGTTTCATGGGTCATCGACGTTATTTACCAGCAAATCATGCATGGAGAAGAGAATGTGCCAAGTTTGATGGGAGAGTAGAGGATAGGATTGCACCAAAAGAGTTGTCTGGAGAAGAGATAGTGGAACAACTGCAACATGTTAGAGCGAACAATTTTGGCAAAGGTCGGGGAAAGAACAAGAGAAAACGAGCCGTATCAGAATTGAATTGGACAAAGCGTAGTATTTTTTTTGATTTGCCGTATTGGTCGTCATGCAAGTTGCGACATAGTTTGGATGTAATGCACATAGAGAAGAATATTTGTGATAATATACTGGGTACATTGATGAGTATTAACAAAAAGACGAAAGACACGATCAAGACGAGGAAAGATCTTGAGAGAATGAGAATTAAACATAATCTGCATTTGCGGGTGGAAGGCAACAGGGTGGTCATGCCACATGCATGTTTTACGATGACGAGGGAGGAGAGGATTGATTTCTGTAAATGGTTGCAAGGTGTGAAGTTGCCAGATGGTTATGCTTCAAATATTGGTAGATGCGTGAGTCCTGATGATTGGAAAATCAATGGATTGAAAAGTCATGATTGTCACGTATTTTTGCAGAAGTTATTACCTGTGAGAATTCGTGGGAAGCTGACATCTAATGTACGTGTCGCCATATCTGAACTATGTATGTTTTTCAAGGATTTGTGCGCTCGGGTAGTAAATCGAGATGTGTTGTCGAAATTGGAAGAAGACATTGCTAATATACTATGTAAATTCGAGCAGATCTTTCCACCATCATTTTTTGATGTCATGGTCTATTTAGCAATACATTTACCGCGAGAGGTACTTCTGGGTGGACCGGTGCAGTTCCGTTGGATGTATCCAGTTGAAAGATATTTGGGTCGATTGAAGCGCACTGTTGGGAATAAAGCCAAAGCTGAGGGTTCAATAACAGAGGCTTATATACACGATGAATGGTTAACATTTTGCTCTCTATATCTTCGTGGTGTTGAGACACGATTTAGTTGTCAAGAGCGAAATGCTGATCTTGCTACTCCGCCTCCTCGTGAGCTATCAGTGTTTTCCCAGAATGTACGACCCTTGGGTGCACAAACAGGTTACGATTTAATTGATGGAGAGTTGGGTAAAGTTCGGTGGTATGTGCTAAATAACTGCCGAGAGATTGATGATTATCTTAGATATGTCATTTAATTTATTTGAATAATTATAGTTTTCTTTAAATTAATTAGAATTGTTGTGCTCAAAATATACTTCTTTTGCAACATGTTATAACAGTGACCACATGGACAAACTTAGAACGGAAGGCGTAGAAAATATAGAGGCAAGACACGAGGAAGAATTTCCCGGATGGTTTGAAGAACGTGTATGAACTAAAATTATATATATGTTATATTGTGAAATTTTTAACTCTGGATAATAAAATAATAAATATATACTATTTCAATTTTTAGATTTTGGAACAACGTGCTCGTGATCCCGGATCAATTTCTTCTGAATTGTATGCATTGGCCCGTGGTCCCTCAAATAGAGCACTTCGATATACTGCATGCACGGTTCGAGGTTATAGATTCCATACTTTGGACCGTGAACGTAATAGAAAGACTCAAAATTGTGGTGTGTTGGTCGAGGGGAGTCATGGAACAGATGATATTGACTATTATGGTGTCATACGTGATATTATCGGATTGAAATATCTGGGTGGGTTTGTAACATATGTCTTCAAATGTGATTGGTGGGATCTAGGCGGTGGTCGGGTTTCGATACATAGGGATAATCACTTTACGAGTGTCAATACTGCATCTAAATGGTACGGATGATCCATTCGTATTGGCTTGTCAAGCTACCCAAGTCTATTACTTGATTGATCCAATGAAAAGTGTTGATGAAGATAGTGGGGAGATAACTTGGCGAGTCGTACAAAAATTTGTTCCTCGAAATATATATGAAGCAGGAACGAGTGCAGATTACGAGAATAGTGGAGATGAAGATGACAATTCGATTGTTGAGGTATACCAGGAAGATGGAGAGGGTATTAACTTGTTTGTTGACCTCGGTGCACTCGAGTTGGTCCCCTTGTGTAGAGATGATGTCCCACCCGTACATCTCGACCCGTCTGTATTAAATGATCATTCAATTCAAGTGAGTTTGGAGGAAGATGAAGAAGACGAGTCAGAAGATGAATACGAATCAGAATCCGGGCAGGAGGTGGATAAAGATGATGAAGAAGAGGTGCATGATGATGATGAAGATGTTATTGATGGGGATTCTGAAACAAGAATGGAAAATTCATCTGAAGAGTAAAAGTACTAAATATTTTATTTATATAGGTGACTATAAAATATCTTAAATTTTCATAATTTCTTCTAATTAATTTTCTTTGATATAATTAATTATTTTAAAGAAAGCCGCCAAAACGACAACGAAGAAATGTGCCTCCGCCAAGTCCAAGTCCTGGATCCATTGAGGACTCCCCACTCGAGGAATCCGTTCCTGAAGATCAAGCTAACACAGAAGAGAACAACAGCCAGTCGACACCTACCAGTAAGGAAATATTGTCGTTGATAATTATATATATAGTTAATACTTTTTTCTCATTAACTATATAATTATAATTATAGTATATCTATTATTATCATGTAGTTCATGCATCTGCACGTCGCGGTCGTGGCTATACACGTGGAATCTCTCTTGAAAAAAATAGAAGGCACGGTAAACTGAAGATCACAATTCCTGATAATTCCACTGGAGGAGTGGATGATAGTGCAGCAGCGCTTTCCTCCTATATTGGCATAGTAGTTCGAGCTTATGCTCCATTTTATGTGCGCTCATGGCGAGATGTTCCGAATGAGATTAAGGAGCACATTCGAAGTTGTGTGCTGGTGAGTTTACTTTTCAGTACATTTTTTTCACTTAGATTAATATATTATATTTTTTACCTGATTCCCTTGTTAGGATGAATTCGACCTCGACTTTGGCCGTAGCGAGGATTTGAGAACCGTGAATGAGTTGATGGCTACACTATTCCGACGTCACAAAGGACGATGTCATGACCACTTCAAGAAGTTTGAGACGTTGGAAGAGGCTGCGCAGTCTCCTTTTCAGCAGATGAAGTTAGATGATTGGAGAAAGTGTTGTGATCTTTTCGCATCTCCAGATTATCAGGTATTTTACATTTATATCTTTTAATTATTTACATTCATATTCGTTTTATACATTATATGTATACATATTACAATTAACATTTTTAATATATTTTGTAGCACTTGAGTTCTACAAATGCACAGAATAGATCTGTTCTGACTGTCCACCATCGTGCCGGTTCAAGGTCATTCTACCGTCTTGCTGAAAAAATGGTAATTAAAAAATTATAGAATTCATTTATTTTCCTGATATTCTTTCTGATAAGTACTAACTAATTCTTTTTAAAATTGCTAATATTGTCGCTTTGTTAGAAACGTGATGATCCTGAAAACTTTTCCCTCATTCATGTCTATGCTGCTGCTCACACTAATGAGCATAGTGAGTGGATGGATCCTGTCGCTGCAGATAATTATGTAAGCAGTTTTAATTTTGTTAAATAAATTTTTTATAGAACATTTTAATAGTTTATTTCTTATTTCTATTTCTTTTAATACGTTACTAATTATTTACGATCATTACCTTTTAAATTGCAGAGCAAAATGTTGGAGATGCAGTCGACTTCTGTGGAATCCTCTCCTAGTGACATAGACATATTCACCCAAGTGCTCGGGCCGCAGTCTAGTATGGCAAGAGGTTTGGGACGATCTATCAAGCATATATGTTCATCCTCCTCAACCTCATCGGCTTCACAAATTAATAATCTTACAGCAGATTTAGAAGCTGCACGGTGTGAGAATGAGTATATGAGGTCGAGACAGCAAGAGTTAGAGTCTCTCTTAGAACGACAGTCTCATTTAGAGACGCGTTTGCAGGACCAACAGAGAGACCAAGAGGAAAGAATACGCAGTGAAGTGCAAGAGCAAGTGCAACGAGAGATGATGGTGCAAATGGAGCGTGTTATGTCGTTGTAACAGAATTCCCGTGGGCGAGGGAAAAAGAATAAATAAATTTTATCAATATTTCTGCTAGTTTTAATATCTAATTTTGTACTTTTACAAGACATTGTTACTTGTTAATTGGGTATGTAATATGATACCATTGGTATTTTGTTTTTAAATTTTATGAAATTAGTATTTCTGATCTGTACGTTCGAATGTAAATAAAAATCGTTCGAACGTTGGTTCACACTGTAACAAACGTTCGAACGTAAATACAATTGAATCGTTCGAACGTTAAACCGACTAACGTTCGAACAAAAAACTTGCATTCGGACGCTCCTTCGTTTACATTCGAAATAACGTCCAAACATTAAACGCGCTACGTTTGAACATTTACGTTTACGTTCAAACAAATGTTCGAACGTTTATTGTAATTAACGTTCGGCCGCATTAACATTCGAACGTAAATATGATACGTTCGAACGATATACAACAAACGTCAACTTCTCTCATTCGAACTCCAATCGGTCGGGTATAACGTCCGAACGTTTAATTTTACGTCCGAACGTTATTTTCTGTGACAGTTCATAACCGTCACAAAAAAAGGAACGTTCGAACGTTGTACAGAACGGAACACTTCCAACCGTCACTAAAAATATTTTTTGTGACGGTTGAACAGTAAACCGTCACCAAATGTTTTCTGTGACGCACTTTAGGTGACAGTTTCAAACCGTCACCAAATATGTTTAGTGACGGTTTACCATTTTTTTGTGACAGTTTCCTCTGTCACAAAACATACATTCTGTTGTAGTGAACATGGGGACGACCTAGCTAGTCCATATGTCGTTACTACCTGCTAATAAATATGGCAGCAAATTGGCCAAGAGCCCATATGTACTTGCTCAATGTTAATTAAGGTTACTTGTGTGACGCACTCAAACTCTAGCTTGGCACTACAAATATGGGTTTTTTTTAGGAGTGACTGTCGTTGGAAAAAATATATCATTAGTGGGGAAAAAAATATTTTCCTACCAATTTGTTCTGTAAGAGACTCGTGACATATAACAGGTGGAGAAAGACTCTTTTTCCATTAAACCACAAATTCATGGGAAAAACTTTCTTTTTTCCATGAAATACCGTGGTGGTTAAAACCTTTTTTTTTTTCGTGGCAAATAAGATTTCATCTGGTATCATGTGGTGCCCTTAACACCATTTTTATTGAGAAGAGGTTGTGGCAAAAAGTGCTTACCTATTACATATATTTGTGGAAAAAGTTATTTTTGGTATTTCTGATAAAATACTTTTATGGAAAATATATATTTTTCACAAAATATTTCATTGGAAATACTTATTTACGAAGAAATGTTGTCTCGGGAAATATTTACTTCCAACAAAAAAAAAAATTGCCACGAGTTGCATTGGCAGCAAATGCTAAGAGATTCCAGAAAAAAAAATCGTAAAATATAAAAATGATTCAGAGCCAAAAATAAATATATTCGAACCTTGGAGATCCAAATTCACACTTAAACATGTAAAAATATGCTAACATTCACAAGAAAAACTTCTAATAAGAACCCAATTTATACACATATACCACACAACCACAAATATTTACAAGTTACAATTCATGACTCCACAAGTAGTGGGGCGTGGTTTAAAAAAATCCACTTCATCCCAATTTCAAGGCTAATGGCATAAAAGGAAAGTAGACACAACAATTGATAGATGGTTCTTTTTCCCCATAACTAAATGCAAATAACAAGTTTTGGTAACATGACCTGCAGAATCCCTCCGATGTAAA
Organism: Juglans mandshurica; assembly: GCA_022457165.1. Classification (NCBI taxonomy): domain Eukaryota; kingdom Viridiplantae; phylum Streptophyta; class Magnoliopsida; order Fagales; family Juglandaceae; genus Juglans; species Juglans mandshurica. The sequence continues at coordinate 23,525,873 of CM039625.1, read as the reverse complement.
GAACAGGTTCTGGTAACTTGAACATTTCCAATGCAACACATGCTTGCAAACTTGAGCATAAGAACCTAAAGCGAAATTATTTAGAAAGAAGAGGTGAAAAAGCTAATCACTTGATTACTTTAGGGACCCATTACGGTCACCACATCTTCCAACTCAAGGTCTTGCCTCCAGTGCTCATCCACTAAAGTGAACCCATGATTCACTTTAGGATTAAGATACTAAGACCTCTGTCTCATTCTTCTCATCAACCACGTTCCGACGCATGACTCAAACTGACTAAGTCACGCATCCCATCCTTCGACAGTACACCCGTCACTATCTTCATGTATCTTAGCCCATACTAATCCTCATTCTCATCCATACAAGCCACACGACTTTAAGCCAACTCTGAGGCTTAAGCACCGTGTAACTATGCTTAGGACAGATTACCCATTACATATGGTGAATCTGTCTGGCACATGTGTCTAACCAGAGTACACATGTACCTTACCCCTTTATCACCTAAGATCAACATATAACACGTTGATCACATGCTCGTACGGACAAGCACCATACTCCGATACCAACCTTCTCTTAACCCAGCTAGCATGACTCTTCATGCTACCCGTCCCTTTTGACAATTCATCCCAACACTTAACACGACAAGACGCCTTTCACAACTACGCCTTATGTCACGTCATATAGCTTGAGACTGCTCCAAAGCTACATCGTAATCTTGTCGCGTTACCCAACAATCTGCTACGTCAACTCCTAACTCATCGTGAGTACGGTTCCTCACGTAATCCCGTCACATCGTGACATCTCGTCATGTCCCCATTACGCCATTCTTATACCAACTCTTCACCCATCATAAGTATGACTGCTGGTAACCATGTCACTTCGTGACATTCCCTAATCATGCTTCCGCTGTGCACTCTTATACTTGTTTCGCTACTTCACCCATATTCCTAGCCATAAGTCCAACACGATGACACTTGTCACCTCGGGCTACTGGCCGCACCATAACTGCTTCGGGACACTGTTCCACAGTTCCCGACACTACTCACTATGCCCTACGCCCATCATCCACCCAACCATCATTATCTTTGCGACACGCCACACGGTGTATCGCTTCACCTCATGGAGTACACTCCACGTGTACTCCCTTCACACACGCTACAACCCATCACCACTATGGCTTACACGCCATATGGTGCATCAATCCACTACATGGAGTACATTCCGCATGTACTCCCCTCATACACACCACGCACATCACCATTATGGCACACCCGCTATATGGTGCATCAATCCACCAGATGGAGTACATTCCGCATGTACTCCCCTCATACACACCACGCCACATCACTATTATGGCACACCCACCATATGGTGCATCACTCCACCATATGGAGTACACTCCACGTGTACTCCTTTCACATACGCCATGCCACATCACTGCTATAGCGTACACGCCATATGGTGCATCAATCTACCACATGGAGTACATTCCGCATGTACTCCCCTCATACATACCACACCATATCACGTCACCATTTTGGCATATCCACCATATGGTGCATCAATCCACCACATGGAGTACATTCCATATGTACTCCCCTCATACACACCATGCCACATCACCATTATGGCATATCCGCCACATGGTGCACCACTACACCATATGGGGTACACTCCACGTGTACTCCCTTCATATACGTCACGCCACACAGAGTACACTCAGCATGTACTCTTCCCATTCCCCACACGTCACATCACCATTACAATGCATACTCCACAACCACACTTCACAGCATAGTCCACAACACTTCACAGCACACTTCCGAACTACGCCCAACACTTCACCACACAGCACAACACAATACCACAACTCCACAAATACCAACAACATAGTCCACAACCTAGTCAACTAATAACATAAATAACGAGGGATAGAGGGTTATACCATCGACGAGATAACCCGTGCGTTGCTCGCTAACTATCACAATTGATGACACCAAAAGGGTCGTACATGGTTGTTTGGGTGTTTGGATAGTTAGGTGTGGTCTTGGAAGGGCTCGTGGTGGTTTGGTAATGGCTGCAAGGAGCATAACACGGTGGATCTAGCCGTGTGGTCAGTCACACGTAGTGGCTATCCATCACGTGCAGTGGCTACCCACCACATAAAGTGGTGGTTCGGGCTTAAGGTTGGACTAAGGGGGAATCTGGTGGAGCCGTGGAGGCTTGGTGGTGGAGGGAGGGATGGCCATGTGTGTGATGGAGAGAAGCCCGTGAGAGAGTGAGAGGTGAGCATGCATGGCGGCTCAGCTAGACGTGGGGTTGGCTAGGAGAGGTCGCCGATGGAAAGGGAAGCCCTTGGTGGTGGTGTGGTGGCCTTGGGAGGCAGAGCTCCGCCATGGGTATGGAGAACCCGTGCATCGAAGGAGCTCCGTGTGGCTGAGGAAGAGGCTATAGGCCTCGGGTCAAGTGGAAGAGGAAGGGGGTGGTCAAGGGAGACCCATGGTGGTGCTCGGTGGAGGTGGAGGCTGATGGTGGTGGTGCTAGCAGTTGCGCACGTTGAAGCCGTGCTTGGGTCTCTACATGTGTTTTATGGGGAGGGTGGCTGCAAGGTGGATGCTGACTTCGACGATGGGAGGTCGCCGGTGTGATGGGAGACTATCGGTGGTGGAGGTGAGTGTAGGTGGAACACGGCGGCGCCGGGCTGAGCAAGGGGAGAATCGACTGGGGAGAGAACTAGCGTACTGTGTACGCTTGAGGGAGAGGGACGAGAGAGAGAGAGCTGAGGAAAAGTGAGGAAGAAAGAGAGGGGGTCTGGGTATTTAACCCAGTCCCTTCGTCTGGGAATCCATGCAACGATCTAATGATAGGGATTAAAATACTAATTTGAAAATGCGTAAACATTAACTTAATTAAAAGTAATAAAGATAGAATATTATTTAAACTGACGTTAGTTTATAAAATAATATTCCTTCATCATTAATAAAATGATGAAGTCTTACTTATCATATTTAAGAGAATAAAATCATTAAATTAATTAAAGCTTTCAACATAATTTAACTCTCATAATATCTTAAAATAGTAGAAATCATTTTAATAATGACATTAAAATAATTTTCGACAATTGTAATATTTTTGGAAATCTTCAAGAATATTATAATTGTCGTATTTAAAATCAATCTTAATTCAATAACACTGGAAATACTCCTTATAAATATTTTCAGCACATTAAAAACACTAGACGTGCCCTAGAAGTCACACAATATCTTTAAAGACACGTCATCGGGGTTCAGCATGCCTAACGAGGCTCGCAGTCACTAAATAGAAGGGGCAGATAAATCACATAATCTCTACCCTCACAATTTGCTTACGTCAAAAGGAAGAAACGTAGGTCAGAAAGAAAGAAGTGTACGTAGGAAGGAAGAAACATACATAAGAAGGAATGAGCAGGGTGCTATACACTAGGGGCACGCGAAGTAGTAAGAGCTTAGGCGGCATAGTGAAGGACCCTTTTTGCATGTCTATTAGATGTCAGTCTCAAAACTTACCATAAAAGTGCACCTAGACTCATTACCTTTATAAGACTCTGCATAGTATATATGATTCACAGTCAAGACCAGGCTTTATTTCTTGTCGAGAAAGCTCTTTGTCAATGCCTATAATGACCCGATCCAATATTGCTAATGATGAAATATAAATGATTTTGTTATGCCTAATTTAAATTTAATGGGCCAATTTAGACAAGTCTACAATCTATAACTTATTGAGGTTGGGTATGAATTTTAACTAGGCACATAGTCGCCCAATAGTTCTTTTTGGTGGATTATGGAATTTTATTGGGGTTGATAATTAGGAAAAAAGCCATTGAATCTTTTATGGACCTACTAGATCAATAGCAATTTATATTTTGGTATTTGCAACTCAAACTTTAAGGTTGTTAATAATGATGTGTTTTACTATTTGCTTAGTAAGTAAATTTACTTGACCCCACATACATGGCTTTGAACAAAGACTACTATACTGATAATTAATTCCAGTGTGAACTTAATTTAGACCTTTGATTCTTCTTAATTAATGTATTGATTTCCTAAATTACAGTAGTTTATATCATTTATTTAACTAATTTTTTCTTCCCATTTATCTTTTATAATAATTTTGGGACCCCACCCTCCAAACTTGATTTCCTAGTGTTGTCCATGCATCTTATTTCTTTTGTGAAACCTCTTTTGTGAATATTCAAACCTATTTTCCATTCTCATTTAATTATTAACCTTGATGTATGGCTAGCATATGCAGGTTGTTGCCAAGAAGTTGCCGAGAAGTTTCTCTCCTTTTTCTGACCCACTTCGGAGACATTTGTTGGAAAATTAAATCGAGAGAAAGATCCAACATCCGGAAGATTGGTGACAAACACCTAATTAGATGCCTCTTCAAGGAAGTTGCCAATTAAGAAATTTCATTCTAGCTTTTCTTTCAACACATTTGGTTTATATACCAAAATTATATCCAAGTCATGCATGTCATGAACATATTTATATATGAACAATTATAATTTTATTTCTCAACATGAAATATTTTATAAAAAAATCTTATGTTAAGTATGTTTACGTTATGATGAGTTTCTTACTGAGTCTTCTACTCATTTTAGTTTGTTTTATGTTTTTAAATCAACCCAGGTTAAAATATTTATGAAGGTAGAGTTGTAGGACGTGACTTGGTCTAGGGAGGCGTGATAGTGGCCTAGATCATATATAGAGATTTTAAGTTATTATTTTTATAGCATAGACTTTGAGAAATTTTAATAAATGATTTTGTGCACTCTTTTATGATCTCAATATTTTTAAATAAAGAACCTTTTATAGGATCTTTGTATCTGGCGCTTCTTTAAGAAAGAGTCATTATCGGCACACGATGACGATTCAAGCCTCGATCGGTGTAGTTTGGAGTCCCCGATGGTAGTCTGGAGAGGTGGTGCAATGCTCATTCTTACATTTATAGTGGTGAATATAAAATAAATACAAAAAAATATAGATAGAGATAGAGACACACAAATTTAAGTGGTTTGACACAGTGCCTACGTCCAATGGTCGTTTGGAGGGCAAATCCACTATATAATATAAGTATTTTATAGTCTCTTAAGGTTTCTCGTTTCTTTTGGTATAATGGAGGTTGAATACCAATTTTCTAGAGAAAATATCCTAAAGCTCTTATTCTCAGGTTGAATATGACCTCTATGTATTCTCATCCTCCCCCTTGGTCATCTGGAAGTGCCCTTATTATTAAGTCCCTGTCAGTGGTTGGTGAGGAATTTGCCTTTATGTCGCTTCACCTGCCTTGTGTGTTTGACTTGATTTCTCCCCCTTTTTCCTGTTTTTCTCTTTCCCATCATCTCCTTCTTTTCCCTCTAACACTTGTTTTTCCTTGTCTCTTCTTCCTCTCTCTTTCTATTATTTTTTCCTAGCCTTCTCCCTTTTCTGTTATCCCCCTTAGCTTCCTGATGATGATTTGGGCTTGGTGAGTCTTAGGATGGATCTAGAATATTTACCCCCAGCATAAATGAACTCGTATAATAGTATATATGTGTGTGTGTGGTTTTATATTTAATTAATCACTCAAAATAAATATAGGGTATTATCTCTCTTCATCTAAATTTTGGGATTAGCTAATAATTATTTTAAAGTATGGATCCGGTGCAAGGAGCTTTAATATTCTTGGACTCTTATAAATTCAATTAATAGTTTGAATTAGATATAAAAAGGAAATAATTAAATATTAAACTTTCAATTGGATCGGACACAATACCTACTCATTTCAATTGCATCAATCCACTCAGGCCCCCACGTACGCCAATAATATTGATGGATCAAGCTGGATGGATTGGCTTAATAAGAGAATATGTTAGAAAATGTTATAAAAGATTTATTTATTTATAACGGATAAAACTCAATATTTTTGTGATAAAAACGTTCTGTTTCCTTTAAGATAAAACAACCAGTTTTATTCGCCCAAAACAGAAGATAATAAATCACAAGGATCGCAGTTTGACAATGTTCACAACCAGAGAAACATCAATACCACCATCTCTGTACAGATTACCAATATATCACAATATGCACATAAACACAACAAGAATCACAATCAGTGAGCAAGAATGAAGAAAATATAGAGATATAGGAAAGAACACACCGATATATGTGGTTCGACCCTAATGGTCTACGTCCACGACAGGAATGGCCTCAGAAAAGCCACAGAGATCTTTATTGATGAACAGTACTTCACAGAGAAGCCTCAGTACATTAGAGTTACAATGCTCTCACTGGAAACCCAAGAAATCGCACAGATTTCTTCCAAATAAGCAAACCCTAACTCGTCCTTCTCTTTGTTCTCTCTCTCTCTAAAACCAGCCATCAACAGAGAATGAATACGCCCTAGGGTTACAAGGCAAAAGAGATATATATATATATATATATATCTTGCAGCAGATTCAGCCACGTGTCAAGATCCAAAGGACTAGGGTTAGTTGTGCCTGAATGAAGTCACGAGGTCCCCTCACGTGCATCCAGTGAATCTGCTTAATCAGTTTCAACGGTAGAGATCAAGCCAACATATCATATTATTTAATCACTCCAATGAGAACATATCATAAGATAAATGAAGCAGTAAATACAATGTATTGACATACATATTACAAATCTCCACCTTGGCAAAACATGTATTTGCCTAAAAAAAATGACTCTCATCATTGGCACATTCCTGCAATTTTCCCCTAATGGGAACAGACTCTCGACTTCATGCCAATTAAGTTCAGACAGTGTCTGAACTTAGAACAGGGAACATACTTGGTCATAATATCTAAAGAATTATCTTCAGTTGGAACCTTTTCCACACCAACTACTTTAGATTCTATAACATCCCTTACAAAATGAAGTCTTACATCAATATGCTTGGACCTTTCATGAAAGACTTGGTTTTTAGCTAAATGCAGTGTGCTTTGATTGTCACAGTGAACTGAAATGTCACCATTGAAAATGTTTAACTCACTTCCAATACCCTTTAACCATATAGCCTCTTTAATAGCTTCTGTTAAAGCAATATATTCAGCTTCTGTGGTGGACAAAGCTACCACAGATTGTAAGTGAGATTTCCAGCTAATAGCTCCCCCAAAAGCAGTAAAGACATAGCCAGTTAAAGACTTCCTAGTATCTATACTACCAGCAAAGTCAGAGTCTACAAAACCAGTGATTTCAGAACCCTCTTTTACTTCATTCCTGAAACTAAGACACATACCAGAAGAACCTGCAAGGTACCTAAGTACCCATTTAATGGCCTGCCAATGTGGTTTTCTAGGATTTCCCATGAATCTACTAACTACACTCACAGCATAAGTCAAATCAGGTCTAGAGCAGACCATTGCATACATGATGCTTCCCACCATGCTTGCATAGGGAATTTGTTTCATAAAATTAATATCATGATCTGTTTTAGGAGCCTGATCTAAAGACAGTTTAAAATGCTGTCCTAAAGGTGTACTTACAGGTTTCACATGTTCCATACCAAATCTATTTAAAATTTTAGAGATGTAATTTCTTTGAGACAAGTATAGCATTCCAGCATTTCTGTGCCTTTCAATTTCCATTCCTAAAATTTTTCTGGCAGGACCCAAATCTTTCATTTCAAATTCTGCTTTTAGCATGCTTTTAACTTGTTCAATTAGCACAGTGTCTTTACAAGCTATCAACATGTCATCAACATATAATAGAAGATAAACAAAAATTCCTTTTTCTTCCTTATAATAAACACAACTGTCATAGCAACTTCTTTTAAAATTATTATTAATCATGTGTGTGTCAAATCTTTTATACCACTACCTAGGTGATTGTTTAAGGCCATATAAAGATTTTTTTAGAAGACACACTTGATCAATATTAATTTTATTTGTAAAACCTTCAGGAGGATGCATATAAATTTCTTCTTCAAGTTCTCCATGCAGAAAAGCAGTTTTAACATCTAACTGTTCTAGATGTAAATTTTCTGAAGCTGTATAGGCTAGCAGTAGCCTAATGGAGCAATGTTTAACCACAGGGGAGAAGATCTCATTAAAATCAATCCCTTCTCTCTGTGTGAACCCCTTTGCTACAAGCCTAGCCTTATACCTGGTCCCTTCTATCTCTGGTATGCTTTCCTTTCTTTTATAGATCCATTTGGATCCAACAAGTTTAACCCCTTTAGGTTTAGGCACTAAAACCCAGGTTTTGTTTTTGTTAAGAGATTCCATTTCCTCATGCATAGCAAGGATCCATTTAGCAGAATCTTTACTAGTTACTGCTTCTTTATAACTTTTAGGTTCCAGATAAATCACTTCATCAGCTACTGTTAGAGCAAACATAGTGAGTTCTGCCTGTCCATATCTTATAGGTGGTTTGATGACTCTCTTTTGCCTATCTCTAACTAGGTTATAAGAGTTATCACCACCTTGATCAATGTCCCCTGAGTCTCCTCCATCAGGGTCATTATTTTTCCCTGTTACAGGTTCAGATTGGGCATCAAGATGCTCCACCTCAATCTGAGAACCCTTTGGGATTTTATCCATCTCTTGGTCTACATTGTCATTCTGAACCCGAGCCATCTGTGACTCATTAAAAGTCACATCTCTACTCACAATGCATTTATATCTACCTGGTCCTTCTACCCAGAGTTTATAACCCTTTACACCTTCAGGATATCCTATGAATATACACTTAAGGGCCCTAGGATCCAGTTTGTCAGTTTTTGAGTGTGCATAGGCAACACATCCAAAAATTCTTAGATAGTCATAGCTGGGAGGTTTCCCAAACCACAACTCATGTGGAGTTTTGAAACCAATAGCAGATGAAGGACATTTATTTATAAGATGAACAGCAGTAGTGGCAGCTTCTGCCCAGAAAGTTTTGGGCAGTCCTGAATTTGACAACATACATCTTACCCTTTCTAAAATGGTCCTATTCATCCTTTCAGCTAAACCATTCTGTGAGGGGTTTCTCTCACAGTTTTATGCCTAAGAATTCCTTCCCTTTGACAATACATGTTGAACTCATTGGACAGAAACTCAAGCCCATTGTCAGTTCTCAGGATCTTGAGTTTTCTTCCTACTTGGTTTTCCACTAGAGTCTTCCACTCCTTGAATTTTTCAAAAGTGTCACCCTTGTTTTTTAGGATAAAAATCCAGACCCTTCTAGAATAATCATCAACCAAGGAGAGGAAGTAACTCCCTCCACTGTGTGAATTCACCCTTGCAGGTCCCCATAGGTCAGAATGAACATAGTCAAGGATTTGCTTAGTGTTGTGAGTAGCTGACTTAAAATTAACCCTCTTAGCCTTTCCATAGATACAATCTTCACAGAAAGGTAAGTTCCCTAGGTTTTGATCACTAAGTAGACCTTGTTTTTGTAGTTCTAAAAGCCCCCCTTGACTTACATGCCCAAGTCTCCTATGCCATAACACAGCTATATTCTCAACTATGTTCTGAGTTGGAGATGCTTCTCCAACTACTGTTTTTCCAAGAAGTGTATACAAGCCATTTTTAATAACCCCTTTCATAGTAACTAAGGAATCTTTAGTAACTCTAAGAGTCCCAGACTCAGATTTGAAGGTATATCCAGCCAAGTCAAACATACCAAGAGAAATTAAATTTCTCTTTAACTCAGGGATGAATCTGACCTCCCTCAAAACTTGTTCCATCCCATCATGCATTTTAAGTCTAATGGACCCTATCCCCATGACTTTACAGGATTTATTGTTTCCTAGAATTACATGTCCCCCATCTAAATCAGAGAATGACTCAAACCAATCCTTGATTGGACACATGAAAATAGCAACCAGAGTCCATTATCCACTCTGTTTTAGAATCAACCTCACTGACAGTGAGAACTTCAGCACTTTCATACCCTTCTAAAACTACAGCAGCATCCCCTGCCTCTTTAGTTTTATTCCATAGATTTGATTTTCTATCAGGGCAATCTTTCTTAAAGTGTCATTCTTTATGACAGTGAAAACATTTAAATTGTTTTCCCTTGGACTTAGACCTAAATTTCTTGTTTCATTCTTGCCCTTCTTTTCTCTCTTTTCAGTTCTACCTCTAATAGATAAACCTTCCCCATGACTCTGTTTGGTATCCCCTCTATTTTGTAGTTCCCTAGTATGAAGTACAGACTGTACTTCATCAAGAGTCAGGGAATCTCTATCATACATCATGGTCTCTTTTAGGTCTAGGTAGGATGAGTCCAAAGAACTCATCAAGAGGATAGCCTGATCCTCATCCTCCACTTTAATATCTATATTAGCAAGGTCTAAAATAATTTTGTTGAACTCATCAAGGTGTTGCCCAATTGGAGTTCCTGGAATCATTTTGAAAGTGTACAGTTTGGTTTTCTTGTGCAGTCTGTTAGCTAGGGATTTAGTCATGTACAAGTTTTCCAATTTTAGCCATATGCCTGCAGCAGTGCTCTCACTAGCCACCTCTTTTAGGACTTTATCCCCAAGAGAGAGTATTAGAGCACTGTGGGCTTTCTGGTGGGTGTCCTTATTAACCACCCCCTTTTCTTCCTCTTTCGAGGAAGAACACCTCTGTTTCTCACCAAGGAGAGCATCTTGCAGTCCATGCTGGACTAGCAGTGCTCTTTTTTTATTCTCCATAGGCCAAAATCATTATCTCCAGTGAACTTTTCTATATCAAACCTCATAGTCCCCATGAACCGAGCTCCTGATACCAATTGTTAGAAAATGTTATAAAAGATTTATTTATTTATAACGGATAAAACTCAATATTTTTGTGATAAAAACGTTCTGTTTCCTTTAAGATAAAACAACCAGTTTTATTCACCCAAAACAGAAGATAATAAATCACAAGGATCGTAGTTTGACAATGTTCACAACCAGAGAAACATCAATACCACCATCTCTGTACAGATTACCAATATATAACAATATGCACATAAACACAACAAGAATCATAATCAGTGAGCAAGAATGAAGAAAATATAGAGATATAGGAAAGAACACACCGATATACGTGGTTCGACCCTAATGGTCTACGTCCACGGCAGGAATGGCCTCAGAAAAGCCACAGAGATCTTTATTGATGAACAGTACTTCACAGAGAAGCCTCAGTACATTAGAGTTACAATGGTCTCACTGGAAACCCAAGAAATCACACAGATTTCTTCCAAATAAGCAAACCCTAACTCGCCCTTCTCTCTGTTCTCTCTCTCTCTAAAACCAGCCGTCAACAGAGAATGAATACGCCCTAGGGTTACAAGGCAAGAGAGATATATATATATCTTGCAGCAGATTCAGCCACGTGTCAAGATCCAAAGGACTAGGGTTAGCTCTGCCTGAATGAAGTCACGAGGTCCCCTTACGTGCATCCAGTGCATCTGCTTAATCAGTTTCAACAGTAGAGATCAAGCCAACATATCATATTATTTAATCACTCCAATGAGAACATATCATAAGATAAATGAAGCAGTAAATACAATGTATTGACATACATATTACAGAATATATATAGTAATTAAATAATAAAGTTGCATGGAATTAGTTAATTTCCAAAGTAACATGCACCCATCTACACGGTTTTAGAGTTAAGATACTTCTTTATCAATTTCCAGACGTGGGAATAGCATAGAAAGATTTTCATGATCATTTTTTCAACAAACATATGTGCTAAAACAGAGTAAAGTCAATTGCTGTGAGACCAATAAATTGATCATTTTAAACAACTTTGAAAGTTTACAACAAAGTTGTATATCTTTGTGGTATATTCTTCTGTCTTTTTAAAACAAAGTCATCATCTAATGGAATTATGGAAATCAATTGACCAACTTGAACATCTCTCTCTTTTTTCTTTTTTTTTTCTTAATAAAAAAGTATCAACTTGCTTTAAGACCAAATTGATCACTTTAAGGACATCAGTTGAAAACAAGGGAAAAGAGAAAAAGAAACGAGGAGAAGGGAAAAAAAGAGAGGAAAGAGATAAAAAAGAGAGAGGGAAAATGGAGAGGTGAAACAGAAAACTTGGTGCTTGATTTCAAGTGCCAAGTGACAAGAAGCTCCAAAGAAGTTGCCAACAAGTTTCTCATCTTTCTTTTTCTTAAGAAAAAAATTGAAAACAACGCATTCGACATTGGCCTGATTAATACACTTTCTTCAAAATAAGGAAGTTGCCTCCAAGTTGGCTATTTTATTTATTTATTTATAGGAATTATTGCATACTAACACTCATGACCAGCTTGTATTCTTTCATTTTTTTTAATCATGTCGACGACCGTGACTACAACCACTCATTTTTGGTCGGTTTTGGATATCGGAAATGCGTGGCCACCGAAATTAAGTGTGGCGCACCCGACCGCCATGTAAGGAAACACAGGAATCGAGATGTCAGGATGATGATAACATGGTCACGCATCCCAACGAAAGTGCCAAGTGTGTATACATGCAATAGTGTACAATAAAAATGCAGCGAATAATTAAGTCTACTAAGTACCAGAATTTAAAATACAATTTAAATACCAGTAGAGGTTTAAAAAGTAGTTATACAGTCGTCCCAAAATAAAGTTTAACAATATAGTAAAATAAAATATCCAAGCCAGTGATCCCAGATCACTCCTCGGACGGAGCCGTCTCCTCAAGCTCGCCCTTATCCGCCTCATCTGCATCAAAATCTGTGTTACCACAAAATGGTACCGCATGTAAGTATAACCCAAATAACCACGTAATGAAAATGCATTAATGCAACCAACATGCATGCATATGATGAAATATGCATTTTCCTCAAAACATCAATTTCCCCGAAAATGATTATTTTCCAACACACGCCAAAATCCCATTTGGCCCAAAATATCCGTAAAACATTTTCCCAGAAAATAATTTACACAAAATCCAACACACACTATTTTCCTAGAAAATAGTTCATTAATCCATTATTACCATATGCACCATGGCCTCCCCTAGGGACCATCCGCACGTCTTGGCTTCGTAGCGATGCTCAGTTCCGCGCCCAGCGCGTTCGTGGCCATGCACCCACTACGCAACGAGCGATGCCCAGTTCCGCGCCCAGCGCGTACGTGGCCAAACATCCTCTAGTCCCTGCCAGCAGAAGGACCACGGAGTCGGCACGACTCTCTCATCCGATCCCTTTGTCGCCCAGCAACAATCCAGGGGACGTTACTCAGTATACTCCGCTCCCGAGTAACCAGAGGAGCTCCACCGAGATAATGCCCCATCTTGGCTTGGAGTCGTGATACACACGCACCCAGAATCCATTCTCACATGAAAACCCAGTTTTCATAAACACATGAACATGAATGCAATACTCGAAAACCCAGTTTCCTTTACAAACATGATCATGCGTGCAAAATGCAATGTACCTGAACCAACACAATATCCAAACCAACAATTACCAATCCAATCAAATCCAACCAAACAACACCAATCACCAATCCATCCGACCCCCGAACTCCTCGGATTCAGTCCGGCATGACCAACCAAATACAGTGAAATGAGTTAGTGCAAAAATACATTTAAATCACAAGTTCTTTGGAGAAATACTTACAATGCAATATAGCAATTTCCGATGGATCATGAAGTTGCAAGAAGTGGAAAAACAACTACAGAACAGTGTAAAATACACTGTGGCCGTGGGTCACAGATACCCACTTTTCAACGGAGGCAAACGAAGACCCAAAAATGATAGGGTATGGCCTAGGGAGGTCGGTAAAGCTAGTGGTGGTGAAGGTTGGCCGTGGGTGGCGGCGCAATAGGCGGTAGAAGACCAAAAACACTCAAATCGGAAATGTTGATGAATGTGCTTCATTGGTGACGGATCGGAGGTGGGGTTGGGTCCAATGGGTTGCCAAGAGGTCGAGGATGATGTGGTGAGAAGATGGTGGCCAATGGTGGTGCGACGGCGGCGCAGCGGCAGAAAGAGTGCCGCGGCTTCAATGGGCTCGTGGTGGTTAACGGCGGCGCGAATGGAGCTAAGGTTGGTGGGGTAAGGTCGCCGGCGGCTGGGGAAGCTAATGGGCTGGGCGGTGTCGACCACCACCGGTGCACGGCGGCGCTGGGGGCGAAGGACGAATCGGACGGAGAGAGGGAGGGGGAGCTGGGTCGCGCGCGGGAGAGAGGGTTGAAGGAGAAATAAGGAAAAAAGAAAAGAAAGAGAAAAGAAAAGGAGAGGAAAGAAAGATAGAGGGAAAAGAAATGAGGTCCAATCCTCATAACTTGGGTCCCAAAAATGATCCAACGGAAACAATTTCAAAACCATAAGTTAAATAAAATAATTTAAACGTAATGGTAAAGTCAAATTAAAATAATTAAATCCCACAGTAATTAATTAAATATTAAAAGTAATTTAAATGCATAACAATAAATAAATATTAAGAAAGCATATAAAAATAATTTTCACCAAATTAAAATCATAGAAATAAACTCACTAAAATTCCATCCAATTTTAAAATAAGAGGATAAATTTTTTGAATAAATAAAAATAATCCTTTAGTAAAAATACACTAAAATACGGGGTGTTACATTAAGCGTTGTCATATGTTAAATATATAATGTTAAAATTGCTCATATATGTTGGCTAGGTTGGATTATGGGCAACTGAGTCTATTGATCTCAACTTTTGGGTTTAGGAATGCTATATATGCAAATATAATGTTATGATTTCCAACATGATCATAATCATCTTACAGAGGTTTTATAAATTTTCTCAAGTCCGTTAATTAACAAACAAGAGCCTAATTTATTTGCTCATATATGTGCACTTTGATTAGCGTGTAAGCTTTTCACTTTGTTCGTTTACTTGTAGCCATTGGTTTGTCTCTTGAATTAGGAATTTAAGTATTGTGCTAAACAATAGCGGCAAGCATCCTTGTTTATAGTTCTTAAGTGGACAGTTGTATATATATGGTTCACTACATCACAATTGGTTTTTAGTGACGGTTGGGAAATTATGAAAGTCCCTAGACCGTCACTAAAAGGCATTTTCTGTGACTGTTTCTGGAAACCGTCACTAAAGATAGAATGAGATTTTTTTACGTTCCAACGTATGGGAAATATACGTTCGAACGTCACATATACGTTCGAACGTTATGTCTGTTTACGTTTGAACGTAAAATGTTTTGGCGCAACCGTTCGAATGTTATTAATTAACGTTCGAACGTAAAATGTTTTGCACCAATGTTCGAACGTTAAGTAATAACATTCGAACGTTCATTGTAAATTTAAATTAAATGACTTTAATTTAAAAATTATATAGTTTTTATTGTGCATAATTTGTGAAAAAGTCTAAAAAATTGAATTGTTTATATTTATATATACACAATTTGTAATATATAAATATATATTTATGTTTATATATATTTGAAATGCAGTGATTTAGTATTAAAGTTGGAAAATATAACATCAAAGAAGATTAAAAATTGAAATTAAAAAACGATAGAAATATTCAATAATATTTTTCGTTACAAATATTAAAAATAAAATACAAAATTTGATAGAATGTAGTAAACAACAGTCAGATGATAACGTTATCCGCAAAAGTCAAACTTTGTACCTCCTCAGTCAAGGTATCAACCTTGTTGTTGAGGATAGTTACACGACGGGTGAGTTCGGCAACAGACGCCGATATAGCCTCGAGTGATCGATCGATCTTATGATCGATATGCGCAGTCAACTGTGAGATGACCGCATTAACCCAAGCAGGCCGCACATCTCCTGCAGATGTACTCGGCGTATGCTGACTACTACTCCCGACATGACCTTGCTCAGGCTTCGTCGGAGGAACTAGATCCTCTACAGGGGTGGCCGACGTCCCCTCGCCTGTCCAATGCAACATTGATGCGTGGTCATGTCGAGGGAGCTCATCTGATCTTTGACCCGCTCCTCTGGCTGGGTCGGCACTCCCCGTGCAAGTAATAGTTGGCTGATTAGGACACCGTATGCTAGATTATCCGTGGAGATGATGCTCGCCTCATAACGGGTCCTCTCAAAGATGTGCAGTGGCAAATCTATAGGATCTCCACGTGCCACTCGTATAAACAATTGTGCTCGAAGCCGACTAAATGTGGTTTTATGAGCCACGGGATCGACATTTGTTGCAACAATAAGGTGCAACATGCGAAAGAAATGCACCAGATTGTTCTGGTTGAAGGCGTTCTTCCGCTCGATCTGCATGCGGTCCCTCCCGGTGAGGATGTAGAAATCCTCGTCTCGGTCATCATCCCGAGCCTCGACGCCAGTATCCTCAGCATCTGACTGGCCTGCATCTCTGGCTAATGTTGGCTCAAATGGGCGGCCAGTAGATGATGTAGAAGTGCCTACATCCTCACGGGGTGTTGAGTGTGCAAATGTCTCAACTCCTCAATGAATCCCGAGGTGCTCGCCGATGACATCTGGTGATACCTCAATGGAAACACCGCGTACAGTCACGGTGTGAGAGGATGCATCCTGAGGCATGTCACACATCCCCATATAGAATTCTTGAACCATTGAGGGGTATACCTTCCCCCTCAATGTGGAGATATTTCCCCAGCCTCTACTGAGGAAAACATCTCTCAAGTTCGTCTGCTGCCAACAGAGTTCATCGAACTCATTAATTAGGACCTCTCGCTCTACCATAACAACACGAGCGCTGATACGGGCAGTGTCCGACGTGGCTCCTTCCCTCCCTCGTTTCCTAGTATGCAGTGGAAGAGCCATATCCTGAAAATAGAAAATGAAAAAAAATTATTTTACATTAATGCATTTTTTTGTATTAATTTTAAGTTGCTCTGCATTAACGTTCGAACATTTTATCTTTAACATTCGAACGTTAAAGATAAAACGTTCGGACGTTTATTTATACGTTCGCACGTAAAATAATGTAAATAAATTTACGTTCGAATGTAAAACATATACGTTCGAACATAAGCAGTAAATAAATATTGGCTGACATACGTTCGGACGTTTATGTTATATGTTCGAACATATTTGTTTTACGTGTGAACATAAATATGAACGTCCGAACGTCGAAGCATGAATAACGTAGAAAATCACTACGTTCGGACGTTATAATTAAACATCCGACCGTATGTGATTTACGTACGAAAGTAAAATATTCACGTTCGAACGTATGTCGTTTAATAATATTTAAAAAGTAGTACGTCCTGACGTATACATTAAACGTTTAGACCAAAAATTGATGAATATGACGTCTGAATGTAAGACAATGAACGGTCGAACGTATAAGCCGTAACGGCTCTGTTTAAATACTTTCAAACGTCTTGGTGAAACGTTCAAACGTTACGATGTAGAATGGCTGAGTCGACTCAGCCATTATTGAAATCTCGAAAATCTACAAGGTTCTAAATGCCGAAATGTCACCGTAGAAATGAAGTATACACTTCAAGAAACATTTCTACGGTGACTATTCGGCCAATGGCTGGCCGTGGTGGCCGGAAAATGGAGTTAAAAATCCGGCCACCACTTATCCGGTTTTAAACAAAACTCAATCCAAATCTCAATAAAATACATGTTATTTGAATAAAAGATGAATGCCTACCTTTTAGTGACGATTGTGGCGGAGTTTACGGCGACGGTGATGGAGGCGTGGCGGTGTACAATGGAGTAGACGATGGATACATTTTGGAAATGTCGTTTCGACGTTCGGTTTTGGCCTTATATACACAGAACGTTTGAACGTAATTATTATTACGTTCGAACGTTTGTCAATTTAATTTCTAAAATTTTATCTATAATATATTATATTATAAATGTTTATGTTGTATATTAGGATGTTATATAATATTATTGACAATTAGATTAATTGGTTTTTTTGTGAGTGCTTGTTATATTTCTAAAGTTTAGCAATATGTTTATACATGTTGTTATGATTTTATGCTTACTCTTGAAATAATTGTGATTATTGTTTGTGAATTTTGTGAATAGTTTATGAGTTTATGGTGGTTATTGATGAATTAATAAGTAACAATTTAATATATATTATTGATTTATATATATGATATAGTTTATATATTATATACATTTATGTTCTCATTTAAAGTATTATGCTATCATACTATATAATGTAGTATATAGTTATAGATATATAAAATTTAGTATATATATTATATTATAAGTTAGTATATAATAAAGAATTTAATAAGTAACAATTTAATATATATTATTGATTTATATATATGGTATAGTTTATATATTATATACATTTATGTTCTCATTTAAAGTATTATACTATCATACTATACAATGTAGTATATAGTTATAGATATATAAAATGTAGTATATATATTATATTATAAGTTAGTATAGTAGGAATCGTACGTTCGAACGTATCAAGTTAACGTTTGAACGTACACATATGGTGGGTACATAATCTTATGAGGATTCTTTTCTATTTGAGAAATGATAGAGCTACCGAAATTATGTACACATATTTTGTACAGAATTATTTTTTAATTTTTTTTACTTAATGATTAACGAAGTATTTTAATTCTTTTTGGGCATGCCAATAATGTTGTTTCAAGAACATAGAACCCATACAATTTCTTATCCCATAAAAAACATCAAATATCGTCCTGAAATTGATACAACACAGACAATAGGCTGAAATTGAGTTGACTTTATTATTTGAAAAAATGAACTTATATATGTACAAATGCATGCGTATGATACATGCCTTGGGTATTTATCACCCATGTATTTTATACGTTAATTATATTTTCCATTTAACTTTAATTTTGGATTCTTCTCTCAACAAGTCTCAACTAATTTAAATAAAGTTGCCTTCGAAGCTTTTAGGTAAGTACTCTACTTGCATCCCTTTACACGGTTTCAAATTCAAGTACTACTCCTACTGCATGCGTAAAAGAAACGTCCAGATCTCACACCCATTAATTTTCTGTATGAACTCAAGACTTTTGAGATTTTCTAGCGTGGGAGAATAGAAGTTGCATGTCCAGAAGAAATTGTGAGTACGGATTGAGAAGACTTTTAAACTCATAAAAGCTAGCTCGGTTGTTAGCAAAGAAGTTGTCGAGAAGTTTCACTTGATATTTCTTTGACCCACTTCTTGGATATTTATGGGGGAATTAAATTGAGACGAAGATGTGATATCGGGAAAATTGGTGAAGCCCACCTAGTCATGTGCATATTTGTGAAGCTAGAATAGTGATTATTTTGCAGGCAAGTTTCAACAGATAATTCATAGGAAATCAAGACAAGAGAATCGCCCAAAAATACAGAAAAAACGCCTCTGATTTTCCATTCAAAATTATCAATATCCAATAATGACCAAATCAACCCACAAGCTGGGCTGTATTAATAGCTGAAAATCGACCGTATCAAAATTTTACCAAAAATAGTAAAATCTCAATATTCACACCAAAAATAAATACTTAATAAAAGAAGTAATCTATAAAAAATCTGGCCCAAATCGAGTTCAGAATTAATTCCTAAATGATAAATAAAATATTACCACAAAAAGGTAAAAAATAACTAAAAATAGAGATTTCGAGTGGAAAACAGTGTAATTTGGCCTCGAAAATTATGCACACATTGCATATCTAAAGTTATGGCTAAAATACCGAAACGTGCCAAAAACTGTCCCAATCAAGAAAAGATCACGATTTTTTGTCATCTTTGCGCTGATCTGTCACCACAAGATATTTCAGCACGATCAACGTGCAATGTGATGACGCAACATCATCTAACTTGAATCCTCCTGCATCAATTGGTATGTCCTATGGATTAGAAATTCAGACCAAATCAATCAGGTTATTTAGGACCTACTCAAACATCCTTTTGGGCAAGCCAAAAATGTTGTTCAAGAACATAAAACACATACAACTTCTTATCACCTATAATTCTACTAACATGAATTCCAACTCAAATCAACTTTGGATTTTAAGATCAATATTTTAGATCATCTATAAATAATAATGAAAAAGTTTATGAATATAAGTGAATTAACGATGAATAATTTATTAATAGAAGACTATTGTTTGTGAATAGTAGTAAACTAATTTGAGATGATTTAAGTAGCCAAACATAGCAATCTCACATCTCATCCTACGTACATGCATTTCTTACCTCTTGCCTTACTATTTCAAATGGCCACATATGTTCATAAAATTTGTCATGTTCTTTGGACAATTATAAGCAAAATAACCACACACAGTTGTATTGGAAAGGAAAGAACCTCTTGGATTTTGACATTTAACCACAATATATTTTCTGAGCTGATAATTCGTGGGAACATAATCTTTTGAGGATTCTTTTTTATTTGAGAAATGATAGAGCTACCGAAATTTTTACGCATATTTTGTACTGAATTATTTTTTATTTATTTTTACTTAATGATTAAAGAAATATTTTAATTCTTTTTGGGCATGGCAATAATGTTGTTGCAAGAACATAGAACCCATACAACTTCTTATCCCCTGTAAATTTATTTTTAAAAATGTTTGAAGAGGTTCACAAAATATTTTAAAAAAAAAAGAATTTACACTATTCAATACGAATTTTCAGTGGCAGTAGCACCACTCTTTCTATTTTGGATACTTCTTCAACAATTTCCAAACATGGGAACAACATCGATATGTGCTAAAACATAGTAAAGTCGATTGGTGTGGGATCAAATTGATCATTTTATACAACTTTGAAGGTTGAAAGTTCTGCAATCGTATGCTGATTAATTAGCTGGCATGCATGGTCGACTTTGTGGCCAACCAGTAATTATTTATTTTCCATAAGTACTTCAACTCTATAATTGGACCTATTGCTAAATAGTAATCGCGCATACTGAGAGCATGTCTTTTTCTTCCATGGCCTTTCAATCAGGAGCTTCTTTCTCTTCTTCATCCTCGTCATCCTCTTCATCTCCTTCCATCCATCCATGGAATCATGATGTATTCTTGAGCTTTAGAGGTGAAGATGTTCGCCATAACTTTATTTCCCATCTATACCAAGCTTTGGATCAAAGGGGTATCAATACTTACATAGACAACAATCTTGAAAGAGGGGAGGAGATTTCACCAGCACTTTTCAAAGCTATTGAAGGGTGAATGATTTCTATCATTGTACTCTCTAAAAATTATGCAGAATCTAGATGGTGCTTAGACGAGCTATTGAAGATTCTTGATTGCAAGGAAACAATTAAGCAAATTGTTCTACCAATTTTTTACAACGTAAATCCATCAGAAGTACGTCATCAAAAAGGGAGTTTTGGAGAATCCTTTAATAAACTTGGAGATAAGCTCAAGGATAACGCAAAGATGTTCAAATGGAAGGTAGCTTTGAAAAGAGTAGCCGATTTGTCTGGTTTCATTAGCAAACTTCCGGTAAGCTTTGCCTATATGTACTTTCTCATGTGTATGCGCATGCTATATTTGAGATATTTATGACCAAAATTGAGGCAAATATTCACCTTGGGGAACTGGTGAAGATAAAATACCATACAAAAGGAAAACTATTTGATATTTCTGATAATTTTTGGCATTGAATAATTATATGCAAAACATTGTCAAATTTTAGAAATCCTTTCTGATTCTTGGATTTAGTATTTAGTACTAGTACTATCACATGATTAGTTTCACATAACGTTTAGTTTCAATTTGTTTATAGATATAAAGACTCACAAATTTAAATTATAAGTTTTAGATTAAGTTTATTATTAAACAATGTTCATATTAAGGAAGAGCAAGACTACCATTGTACATCGTAATCTACAACTATCACTTTGTTATGTACAGAAAAAAAAATGAATGAACTTAATTATATTCATATGGCATCTATTGTGAAAAGTACTCTAACTATTTCGATTTGTGTTCTCATTAATATTGATAGGGAAGAGTCAGAATTTATCCAGGAAATCATTCAATGGGTGGACTTGAGAATGGTAAATCAAACACCTCTAAGCATTGCTAAGTATCCAATTGGGATAGAGTCTCGTATACTACATATTTATCAGCATTTAAGTATTGGAAAGACAACTATTTCAAAAGATATCTACAACCGGATTTCTTCTCAATTTGAAGGAAGTTGTTTCTTGAAAGACGTTAGAGAAACTACAAAACAAGCAGGAGGTCTAATTAAGCTGCAAAATACCCTTCTTTACGATATTTTAGGAACAAGTTTGGATGTTCATGATATTGACAGAGGCATCAATGTCATTAGGCATAGACTTTGCTCTAAAAGAGTTCTACTAATTCTTGATGATGTGGATGAGTTGGTCCAAATAGAAAAGTTGGCTGGAGATCGTGATTGGTTTGGCTTAGGAAGCAGAATCATCATAACGACAAGAGATCAACGTTTACTCAATAATTCTAAAGTTGATTCAAGGCACGAGGTGATGATTCTAGATGACGATGAAGCTCTTCAACTCTTTAGCTTGCATACTTTCGAGGAAAAAGAACCACCGAAGAATTATAGGGAGCTATCTAAACAAGTAACAAAATATGCTCAAGGTCTTCCACTAGCTTTAACAGTGTTAGGTTCAGATCTAAAAGGTCAAAATATACATCAATGGAAAAGTGCATTGGATAAATATAAAAACATTCCCAATGGTAATATTCAGCATGTACTCTTAGTGAGTTATGAAGGTCTAGATGATACTGAGAGGGAAATATTCCTTGATATTGCGTTTTTCTTCAAAGGGGAACGTTTGGCTAATGTCATGAAAATATTTGATTGTTGTGATTTTTTTCCGGATCATGGAATCAAGAGGCTTATAGACAAGTGTCTTATTACTAAAGGGCATTATGAATGTGTTTGGATGCATGACTTGCTACAAGATATGGGACGAGAAATTGTTCAACTAGAATCACCCAAAGAACCTAGCAAACGTAGTAGACTGTGGTTTCATGAGGATATCCTTGAAGTGTTGGAAGAAAGTACGATAAGAGTAAAAAAGAATATCTTGGGTTTTACATTTATTTCCTTTTCCAAAAGTGAAACCTAGTAGATTTTTTTGTTTTTTGAGAAAATATAGATCGTATGAATTTTTGACAAAATAAATATAATACTTAAAAGTAATCTCACAAACTGACGTAGGTTGATGTGGTTCCTTAGATTATAAAATTATTTTTATTATAAAGTAGATCTAATGGATCAGATGAAGACACGTCAGTTTGTGGGATTATTTTTGTGTAATTTTTTTGTGGATGTAGCAGTACTCATATTTATATATATATGCTTTAAATTATCAATATGAATTTGTAGATATATATAGAATTCATTAATTAATAATTAAAATGAGTCAATAAAAAATCTAGATGTCCTTTTTTCGTTCCAAATATCCTATATTTTCTAATTTCATGTCTACTGTCTCCTCAAGCTAGCTTTTGTTTTATTGAAAGTTATAGGAGAGTACGGAAGTTGGTAATAAGACAATCTTTTATATTTTAGCATGCAGCTATTTAGTATTGGAAATTTCAGCAACAATCAATAAACATTACTTATTTTTAAAATATCTTAAAGAAAAAAATAGTGTGTAATATTAATTGATAAGTACAGATCTATACTATTTTTCGTAAAATATCTTAAGCTACTTCATGCATTTATATCTGGGGCCAAACAAAATTGAAGGCATACTAGTAAATTTACCTGAAGGCGATGAGGAGATAAGCTTGCATCCAGAAGCATTTCGACATATGAAAAGACTTAGAATCTTTATAAATCGTAATGCACGTTTTTCTTGTGGACCCAATTATCTCTCAGACAAGTTAAGAGTACTTGATTGGTCTAAATATCCTGTAGAGTCTTTGCCACGTAATTTCCAAGGAAAGAAACTCATTGTCTTTAAGATGCGTGACAACCTGGTGAAGGAGTTAGGGGATGGATTCAAACCCAAGGTACATACACAATTATAAGCATCATCAACAACTTTCTTTTTTTCTTTGAAGTATGTAGTACACTCCATTAAACGTTTCCTCTTTTTCTTTTACAGAATTTGACAACTGTGACTTTCTATGATTGTGAATTCCTAAAAAAGATTCTGGATCTTTCAAGCATCTCAAATTTGAAGGAATTGACCGTCCAATGTTGTACAAGATTAGTTGGCGTGCATGATTCCGTTGGATCTTTGGAAAATCTTTCTAAGTTGGATTTTGAAGGATGCTCTAAACTCCAAATCCTTCCAAGAAGCCTCAAGTTGAGATCTTTACGCTGGCTTCTTCTTGGTGGTTGCTCAAGCCTTCGTTATCTTCCTGAAATCGAGTGTAAAATGGAATCTTTAATTCTATTGAGTTTACATGGCACCGCAATAGAAGAACTACCTTTATCCATTGAGAACCTGGTTGGACTCCGGTATTTACGTCTATCGGGCTGCGAAAACCTCCTACGTCTCCCAAATATTGCTTGCATTCTCTTGCAACATTTAAAGGAGCTCAACATTGTTGCTTGTCCAAATCTTGTAAAGAAGATGGGCAATGATGGGCTATCCCTTCTAGCTATTGAGTCTACAAAAATGGAAGAGGAGATATCATTAGGTGAAGAACAACTCCATGAATTGGCGCCTCCAACGAATTCAAGCAATGGGAGCACTGCATTACAATTATTGCATCTTCAAAGTTGTTTCCAATCAGAAACAAATTTCTTTCCAACATCTAGTTTATTTACCATGTTTAACTCCTCTGCTAGTTTGATTCATTTAGATCTATCGATGACTGGAATTGTGAGCCTTCCCACGAGCATCAAAGAATTTGTTACAATAACTAATCTTGCCTTGTGCCATTGTGAGAAACTTGAAGAAATAATAGAACTTCCACCAAATATAAGAGGGGTAAATGTTCGTGGATGCAAGTCACTAGAAAGATTTGGAGAAGTATAAAAAATTTTGGAATTCAATGGAAGCCACATCAGATCGCTAAGTAATATTTTTTTGTATGGCTGTGACAAAATGCATGAGAAAATGTGGAATGATAAAGTGCAAAATCCATTATTGTGGAAGGTATGTATGTGTGATCTCTTTTTTAATAGTATGCATGTATTACTTAAATTAAATTGATGATGATATTTAATGTTTAACAGGGAGTCTATGAATATGATGCTACTTTGTTTCCAGAAAATCAAATTCCAAAGTGGTTGAGTATGTTCGTGAGTTTTTAAAAGACAATGATGATGGCAGACCGTGGGAAGAAGAAGAGTGGGTAATAGATATTGAGGGGCCACACTATTTGGAGGAGATAAGCGGAATTGTATTATATCTCGTAATATTTTTTAAAGATGCTTCAGGCTGGAGGAGAGATATTGGTGATGCTAAGATAACCAGTAACAGCTCAAATCATGTATGTTGTATTCAAGAAGGGGTACAATTGGTTAATATAGATTGGTACGGATTAAAGGAAAATATGCCTAGATATACTGTATGGGTGGGGTACTCCAATTTACAATCTTTTGAACTAAAGGTTTTGGACAATTTGCGAGTTCAATTTGATCTCCATCATTATTACGATGGGTTGGTGCGGTTTTATAAAAGTTGCAGAGCCAAAGTGGTATACAAGAATGAAATGAGAGCAAATAAAAAAAGAAAAATGGATGAAGTAAGTCGCCCCTGTTCCTTTGATTTTCCAGTAATATGTAATTTCCTCCTCTCTAGGTATTATATTTTTTCCCTTTCTTCTTTTATACCAAAAAAAAAAAAGTGTTGGTATTGACATTATTGCTCTGTCTAGAATACATTATATCCAGTTTACAATCTTTTCACTTTGTACATTTAATTTTTTCTCTAGGATGATGATTTACTTATAACCATTTCATAGTCAATTCCATGGTGTTTGTTTGAAGCATCACATTGTATTGCTACCAAAATAACTTGCATCTCTATGCCGTTTTTGAGACATTGCCCTGTTTTAGGCCCCCATAAACTTTTGCCAAAATAGCTGATTTGGTATTCTTTTTTGCACTTAAATTGGTATTCTTCAATTTTTGTTTTCTATTCCCCTGTTGTCTCAGCAACCAAACTGTGTATGGAGAGAGAGACGCATGCGCATGAGGAGATTGAATCAAAGCAATGAATGTGTGGAGTGAATGAAGTTGGGACTGTACTTTTGCCTTTTGTCTGGTAATTTTCTTTTGGGCTTTTCCATGTTTGCCGCACTGGAGCCTTACCACCCACTATTTATGCTACAATGACACAGACCTCCATCCAGCATTTGACCAAGAACAAGTTTGTGCAGGGCAACCCAAGTATTGAATGCAACATGTATGGTTTTGGTTTTGCTCTGAGTTTTGCACTATTTGTCTAATCTGGCAAAGGCAAGTATTACCCTGTAAGATGTCTTTATGATTGTTTTTGCCAATGATGTGGCCAATGTGTATAAGAAATTCTAACTACGTACATGCATTTCTATCCAAATCATTACCAATGTAAGACTGAGGATTCTTTTTAATTTCGAAGAAAGCAAACCAGGTAAATACGAATTGAGTACTCATGATACTAAGCCACAATTCTGGTAGTTTCAGGTATCAAGAAAGCAGGGCAACCCAACTATTTCAGGCAGTTTCAGGTGAGATTTTCCTTTCATTTTTGTTTGTACTCTGTGGTATTTGAAGACTTGATTTGGTATTTGCCACAGAAATTAGGATATGTCATATGTTTCATATATAGTGCTAAAATGGCATGTTGGTTCGTTGGGATTATGGGCAACTCACTCTATTTATCTCAACTTTTGGGGTTTAGGAACATTATCTATGCAAATATAATTTTATGATTGGTGCACTTGCGGGAAACTTCTTGCCGAGGGTCTGTGCACCTATGGGATTAGTTGAGATGCTGTTCTAGACACCAGGTGCCAATAAAAATAAAATAAAAAATTTGATGATTTGTAACAATCATTATCATCTTAGTGAGGTGATATAAATATTCCCAAGTTTGTTAGTTATGACCTATAGAACATAGCACTTTGAGTTTTGAGGGACGATCCAACAGACCAGTTCAAGGGCAAAATTCCATTGGAGCCCTAGAAAAACTTTCTTATTTGATTTTTGAGGGATGCTTCCACAATAATCACTTGGCTTTTTACTTTGTTCGTTTACTTATAGCCATTAGTTTGTTTCTTGGATGATGAATTCAAGTGTTGTGCTGCGCTGAAAATTTTCTTCTATATCCTTATTACAGAAACTATCTGCTAAAAGTTAGAAAACACCGTGTTTTTGAAAAATCGGATTGCATTGTTAAGAGTCCTTGATGATCTATTTTTGAAAATTGATGATGATCCTACATATACCAACTGTCTTTATGAGTTATTAGAAATTGACCTTTTTAAGAGTTCGGTTAATTTCCAGCTGAAGGAAGAGAAGAATGGGTAATAGATGTTGAGGGACCACAATACTCTTTTAAAGGAGATAAGTGGAATTGTATTGTCTGTTGTTCTGTTTTTTAAAAGAACATGGCATGTCTAGGTGTTTTATTTATGATGCTAAGATAAGCAAAATAACCACACACTGGTATTGGAAATGAAAGAGATTCTTGGATTTCAACACTGAACCAAAGCTTATATTTTCTCTGATGGGTGGAAACATAAGATTTATGAGGATTCTTTTCTATTTTGGGTACTTCATTATCAATTTCCAGACATCTGTGCTAAAATAGAGTAAAGTCAATTGCTATGAGACCAAATTGATCATTTTAAACAACTTTGAAGGTTGAAGTCGTATGTTGATTAAAAATTAGTTGGCATGTATGGTATGTAAATTTGTTACGATCACACATCGACTAAGTATGGGATTGGTTGATGGTTTATAAGCCCCTAGGCACCCTTCCCTTATAAGCTAGTTTTCAAGGGTGAGTTCTACCTAGTGGGTTCATAACAAATGGTATCAGAGCCACCCCACATCTAAGGCCATGTTGCAACGGTTGCAATCATGCGACACGGGGGGTGATGCTTGCATGGCAATGTTCACTCGGAGCTAGGAAAAAACCTAGCGCATAGCCAGCCCGTGTGAACGCTGAGACCGCCGCAGCGGAGCGTGGTGGTTGTTACGATCTCACATCGACTAAGTATGAGATTGGTTGATGGTTTATAAGCCCATAGACACCCTTCCCTTGTAAGCTAGTTTTCAAGGGTGAGTTCTACCTAGTGGGTTCATAACAAAATTTGTATAAAAGTCTGTCCTATTTGATTTATTTGTTTGGAGGTTAGAGATTCCTTGAAAATCTCTGCAATAATAATAGAAGTGTTGTGGTTTCTCTCTTCAGTTCTTGATCTTCTTCAAAGTTCTAGTTTTGCTCATTCTTTCTGGTTCTTGTTAATTGTTCTTTCCTTTATCTTACTGTGAGATGTTATATTGATTTAATGGGTTCCGATGATCATGTATGGCTGCATTACGCCATTAAATCTACAATTTGAACCTTTTAGTGAACATAGACCAGTGTTCTTCAAAAGCTGCAGAGTCCATCTGTTATACAATAATGGAAAGGAAGGGAAAGACATACGAAGTTCCATGTACGAATGACAGACGAAGTTCTAGGTGCCAATGCGGGGGACGGAGCCCCTGAAGTTGCATGTCTTCCCAGTTATGCAAGCCATGCACATTGAGCTTCTTCAACATTTGACTAATGAACGAGGTTGTGTAGGGCAACCAAACTATCTGAGGCATAGTCACTAGCATGAGTTGTCCCAAGTGCAAGTTTTTGAGAAGTTGCTTTTGTCTTTAAGGTCTTTCCTTGCTTCTACTATCATGATCAATGATGAATTATACTTCCATTCAAACTTCAAAGTGTCTGCAAAGCCGATTTCCTATAGATTTAATGCAGCCTTTTGCAGTAGCTTTGTAATCTGGAAATTCAACCTGTTACAATTTCCATTTTAGATATTATGTTAATGCGACTAAGATGTTCGAACCCATTAACTTCAATATTCAATTTTCACATGCAAATGTGGGAACAAATTGACTTCAATATTAAACTCTCGTTGCCCTGTAGAAGTTGTGGGGAACCACGTCCTCAAGAATATGCCTACCACTATGCTAGCTCAGCTAATCATTTCTATTTTTTTTTTATGATGCAACTCGATTGGCATAGACCTCTCTACTTGAGATAGTTGTTCTCCAATTATTTCTCATAGATAGTAATTAGAACTTGATCTTCCATGGCATTCCAAGGAGCCTCTTGCTCTTCTTTCTCAGCCCCTCCATGGGCGTACCATGTATTCTTGGGCTTTAGAGGTGAAGATACTCAAGTCATTGAAAAGTCGAGGATTTCAATCATTGTATTGTCCAAAAACTATCCATCATCTACAAGGTGCTTGGAGGAATTGGCCAAGATCATTGAGTGTGGAAAAACAAAGCAACAATTGGTTCTACCAATATTGTTTCATGTAGATCCATCAATGGTATGAAAACATGAAGGGAGTTTTGGAGAAGCATTGATTAAACATGAAGAGAAATTCAAAAAAGACATGAAGGTGCAGAGGTGGAAGACATCCTCAATTGAAAGTATATTGGTAGATATGCCTAAACAAGACCTGATACATTTCAGTTCGAAGGTGTTCAAGAAGATGAAAAGTCTTAGGTTGTTTATAAATCGTAACGTTCTCTTTTCTAAAGGGCCAAATTACCTTTCTAAAGAGTTAAGATTATTTGATTGGCCTGAATATCCTTCAGAGTCTCTACCATTAAATTGCCTTGGAGAGAAACTGGTTGTTTTCCAAATACAAAATAGCCTCTTCAAAGAACTGAAGGAGGGATTCAAGGTAGAACACCACTTTTAATATTTATTTCTTGGGTAGCCTATGCTCTAGTCTTAATTCCTATGCTAATATGGTTTTGGTTTTGTTCTTTTACAAAACATGACAGTCATATATTAACTTCTCCAAGTGAAATTTAGTGAAATTAACTCTTGATTTTTGTATAAATTTAGTTGAGGTCCATCATTCTGTTGGGTTCCTTGATAAGTTGGTTTCCTTCAGTGTTCATGGATGCTCTAACCTCCGGAGGTTTCTGAAAAGGCTCAAGTTGAGATCACTAGAATTTATTAATCTTGAAGGATACTCAAGCCCTAAAACTTCTCCAAAATCGAGTATGAAATTAAAGGTTTACGCCGCCTCGATCTGAAAGGTGCTAGTATAAAAGAACTACCTTCATCCATTGAAAACCTTACAGGGCTTGAGATCTTTAATCTACCAGGTTGCAAGAGCTTACCTACTAGCATTCTTCAGCTGCAACATCTAAAGTCTATTCATCTTGATGATTTTCCAGGACTTAAGTTTTAAAAGCAGGTGGGAGACTCTACACAATCCATAAAATCTACTATAGGGTTTCAATCAGTGCAAAAGGCAAGTCTTCGAGATGGGATCCTGTCAGAATCAAATTTCTTTGCAACATTTAACTGCTCATCCACTCTGGAGAATTTAGATCTATCAAGGAGTGATATTGTTAGTCTTCCTTCATGTATAAGACGATTTATTAGACTGAGATACCTTCGGTTGAATGATTGCAAGAAACTTAAAGAAATTCTAGACCTTCACCAAATATATTAGAGGTGTATGCTGCTGGATGCATGTCATTGGAACGTTTTCCCGAAGTATCAAAAAAGTGTGAACTCAATGCATCTAACTCAGAACCTCTAAATTGGATTGACTTGTCTAGATGCAACAAGATGCTTGTAAATACAGGAAAACATGTGCCAAATTCTTTATGGGAACAAGTTTGCCTCTCTTCTTTCTCCCTTTATCTACCCATCGCTCTCCCATCCTCAATTTCTTACTGGACATTAAAACCCTCGAGCGGTCACTCGAGTGATTGTAGCTCGAGTGAGATGCATAGCATCGAGCAGTTCATTGAGCGAAAATTCCAGAAATTTGATGAAAATCAATTCAACCCAAAAATTCACATGGCTCGACCCCAAACATTTGAGAGAGCAATTTTTAAAATCAAAGATACACATCAAAAGTAAAAGAGCAGCATATTCCCATAAATCACACAGGGGACAAAAACAGAGTATCACAAGTAACATGAACATGTGTGTTCAGAGGGTCCTTGCTCAATCAAGAAATTTCAACCAAAAGACGTGAGCGGTGTTGGGCTAAACAAGAAACCATAAATGCTTGGGAAGCGCTACCAAGACACAGAAAGTCAAACCTAATGCTACTAGGACCTGGATGCTTCTGTTTGAATTCTTGTATCTGTATTGGCCTATTTGGCACTATATGACCCTTTTGTTTTCATCACCATTTTTCTTTTTTTTTTGTACAAGAATTTTGCACAGGAAGAAAAATAATGGGGTCATCTAGCCCGTGGTCAATTTTGTATACACGTAAAGCTCCCTTGCACCTCTAATTGCCTCCCCAAAAGCAAAACGTCAATTGATTGAGCTCAGAGTGTAGTGTGTGTGATGCAGGTCACAAATTACAAATAATACACATGTTTTGAACCTTTGTGGCCCATAGGCATATGATACAATTTTCAAAAGACACATGCACTTAGATTTTTAGAATTACCACCACTACTATCATTTCCATCACATCCATGTGCAAAACACTATGCATGATTTTTTAGAAACACACCTAAGAATACACAAGGACAAAAATATGCATGAATTAAACACAAAATATACTTTTAACAAGAAAATAAAGAAAAACTATACACGACCTAAACATGTGTAATATGCATGAATGCATGACTATCAGTTTACAACATAAATACCATGTCTAGTCTGCTTCTCCCACAACCTTAGTGAGAAATTTAGCTAGACATATTCATGAAAATAAATCCATAAAATTGAATGTAAATAAATATCGAAAAAATTATTTAAAAGATATTGAAGAAAAATAGAAATTACAATGCTCTCAGAAGGAAACATAACTGTAAAACTAGAGGTAAAACTCCAATTTTTGTAGTCTTTGAAGGTAAGTTTATTTTCTTATGCTTGTTTATTTTATTTTTTTTCCTTTTTCATCTTTCACTAGTTCATGTTTCTTTTTGTTTTCTTTGCATTCCTTTTTTCGGTTGCACACTTGTCTTCTATTAGGCTTCTTTCAAAATGAGGCCCACTAAATAACTCCACTTGCATGAATTCCTTTGCACGTCTAGTCTCTAATGTGGAACACCTCAGCATCGTATTAATTTTGAAATACAATTCTTTCCGACTTCAATTTCTGATCAAGATAATTTTTTTTTTGGAAGGGAATAATGAACTTCATTAATCATAAGAAAAACTAGATAACTGCATACATTCTAGACCAATAACCAGATCAACAGCATCTAAGTCTAGCTCTAGAGATGCCTTAGCAAGATTATGAGC
Organism: Juglans mandshurica; assembly: GCA_022457165.1. NCBI lineage: Eukaryota > Viridiplantae > Streptophyta > Magnoliopsida > Fagales > Juglandaceae > Juglans > Juglans mandshurica. The sequence continues at coordinate 23,493,601 of CM039625.1, read as the reverse complement.
AAATTCATTGCTACTTCTTTTAATAAACACAACCCTCAAACTAACACAATTAGACAGACTAAGCTTTGTATCACTAAGAACCATTCCCACTCTATCATACCTCTCCCTTTGCTTCTATAGACCAAGAACCACCTGTTTTGAGTCACCTTCCAGTATAATTGAGTTCAACCCCAACTCAGTGGCCAAAACAGCAGCATGATAAGCTCCCTGAGCTTCTGCCAATAGAGGGTCAAACAAGCTAGCCTTTGACAGTTTCTTGGTAGCAAGGATCCTGCCCTCATGGTTTCGAGCAACAAGACCAAAACCTGCTCTTCCTTTAGACTCACATAAAGCAGCATCCCAGTTAATTTTGATGCATCCAATTGGAGGAGGAGACCAACTAGAGCATTCTGCTATTGACTCACTGGCAGTAGCATTTGAGCAGAACTGGGCTGCTTTAAATTTTATAATTATTAACACTGCGTACTTGTGATAATGTTTTATCTAAGGTAGTAAAATTATGCACAATTTGACTATTATCAGTTATGAATACCCACTGTGTCCACAAGAAAGAGATCCCACAAGCTGATTAACTCATAATATAAAACACATTTAATAGTATATGCAATAATATGCTAACAACTATATAGTTTTCCAATGAAAATGTTGGAATGAAGGAGGCAGCTGGCTGATGCACTTAGCTAGATCTAAAACATGATCTGTCAAAACAAGCAGGCAAACCACTCAATGGTTACAATGCAAAATGGAAACAAGTTTAGAGGTATATTCATGTACACTTTAACTAGAAAGGGTGTGGAATGAATAGGACGATAAGCTAGTTGGAAAATGGCGACAATAGTTCAGAAATTATAACCATCTCAAGTCAAAACAGAAATTACTGGTATTCGGTGCCAACAAGACAAAAGTCTGAATTTGAAGTCAAATCCTCAAAGAATGTAAAACAAAGGCTAGCCTAAAAATGACTCTACATATCTAGCGATCACCACCAACGCCTAGACAAATATGAAAACAACGCAAGAGACATTACCCAAAACGTGGTATTTGGAATAGAAATCAGTTTAATCAAGGAGTAATTATTGGCCTGTAGATCTACCATGTCAATGATGTTATATATATATATATATATTAATAACATCATGTACTTTTAACAAGCCGTTTGATGGTTCTTCAAATAATTTTTGCAGCCAGATTAATTACCAGAAATATCCATTGGGTGCGTTTCTAGGTATGTCAGATACGCATTTGTAGGGATGGATGCTCTGGTCTGAGATTTTGCCAAAATAACTTGGGCAAAAACTGTGGTGTGTGAAGTGTTGGAAAAGCTAGAGGGAGCTTTTATCGAGGATAGATTGCCATACTAATTGCATGCTCAATGAATTTTGACAGGGAAAACAAGACCTCCATTGATCTAGCATCGTGGTCGATTGAGCGCCAAATCCAAATCTAGGTGGTAATATCGTTGTACTTTGGGATCCTTCCTCGAAGGGGACCAATCACTTACACTTCCTGTGCGTATGTGGGAATTTTTTTCAGAGAAGAAGTTAAACTAGATTTCCTCTGGCTTCGTTTGGTTTCTTAACTCCTCTCAATTTATCTCAATTTATCATTATAATTTTTTCAAATTCTAATACAAAATATAATAAATAATTCAATTTTTTTAAATTCTAAAATAATAATAATATTAAAAAATAATATTTTATCATCTCAACTCAACTCACTTCAACATCCAAACACAATCTTAAGAAAGGATATGCGAAAGTTTCCAGCAAAAATAAAATAGATAGAAGTTCCTAACAATAATTGGAAACCAACCGGAGTGAAGGGGGAGAGAGAGATACAAAGATACAGAGGTAATTGAGGTGCATGAAAGAGAGTCCACAAGACGTCGATCGACAATCTCTAGCTCTGACACTGTTATGACCTCAAGGAAGAGCTGATGGAATGAAGTGCAGTTAGGGATGCGAAGTGAAGTGAGAGGCTTGAAGTCGAAGGAAGGGGAAATGAAGTCAGAGGCTTTGGTCATACGGGGTCGTTTACAAGGCAAAAGAAAAAAGAAGCAAAACGCACAGCAGCGAGGACAAAGCGCACCGTTTCAAGCACTGGGAAGTGGGAACGCACCGTTTTGCATTTCTGTTTTACGCACCGTTTCATTCAAGCATTTTACTCTGTTATTTTTACTTTCTATTATGTAGTGGCTACTGGGGAAGTGCCAGACGTTGTTAGTAGTGGGCTGAAGGAATATAAGGAGTGAGGTGGCAGAATCTTCCATTATCGAATATCTTGTATTGGCTTAATCAGAACATTGGAGGGTAGGATTCCTCGAAAACCCATCTATCTTCACAGTTTAATCCGTAAAATTCTGTATATTTTCTTCCATTTTCTATTCCAGATTTATTTCCATTTCCTCTATCCATTCTTCTACATTTCTTTACAATCAGAATCATAACAATTGGTATTAAAGACAGGTTTTCTAATCGCAGAGAGCATTAGATCCAAACAACAAACAACAAGCAATCCAAATGCAAGTTGAGTCGCATGAGCAAGGGATACAGGAGCTGAGGGAGCAGATGCGGGCTATGGTGGCCACCTAGAACCTGACCAATGATATGTTGCATACTATGGTAGCTAATCAGAATAGGGCACCCCACCGAGACAGAAACTTGGAAACATAAAATTTGGAGCATCATAGGCGTGGAATGAGAGGAATCAAGCTTTTTTTCCACATTTTCCTGGTTCAAATCCTGAGGGGTGGATATTTAAGTCCTCACACTACATTGAATTTCATCAAACACCCTCAATTCAAAGATTACTCATGGCTTCATACCACATGGAGGGACATGCACTGATTTGGTACCGAGATGCAGAAGGCACAGGGCAGTTTACATGCTGGAAGACCTTCCTTCAAGCGCTCCAAACACATTTTGTAACCACCATGTACAATGATCCCATGGAAGCTCTAAAGAGGTTGAAGCAAACTTCATTAGTAGCAGCGTATAAAGATGAGTTTAAAGCACTTTCAAACATGCTCAAAGGGCTCCCAGATGCTCACAGAGCTACTTCATTAGTGGGCTCAAAGATGAGATCCGTCTTACAGTTCGTCTGTTGAATCCGATGAACTTAAGCGTAGCATTTGGCCTAGAAGAGTATTTGGTCAGTATAAATAAGGCAGTAAAACCATGGCAAGAAAAGAACTATTCATTAACAGCATGGGATGGCCACGAGGTCTGTTTAGGGGATGGTTCAAACAGGGGCACTAAACAAACAGTCCCTATATGGATGGTTTTCTCCACATAGATGGATGAAAAAATAAAAAAAGGCTTATGTTTCCATTGTGAGGAGAAATGGCATCCCAACCACACGTGTAAATTTCCTAAGGTGTATGCACTGCAAGGATGTGAAGGGGGTGAAGGGGAGAAATTAGATGAAGTTTTTCATGGTTCTATAGATTTTGAGGAAGGAATAGGGTTACCTACTGTCCAAGGGGGACTCGAGGTCTCTATTAATGCTATCACATGAACTCCTACTTCAAATACTATGACAATCCATGGGAAGGTTGGGGGAGAGAAGTTGGTGATTCTGGTGGACTCGAGGAGCACCCACAATTTTTTTGACCCATCTGTTAGCAGGAGGACAAATTTGTGTGTAAATTTGTGTCTACGTTTCAGGGGTTAATGAATGACATCTTCAAACCATTTCTCAAGAGATTTGTATTAGTTTTTCTTTTACAACATTTTGGTCTATAGTAAGGGGGAAGCATTTATGTCACCATAGGCAGGTTATGGTGGTATTGTTCAAAACTCAGCTTTACGCTAAACTATCTAAATGCAGTTTTGGGGTGAGAGAGGTCGAGTATATGGACCACATAGTGACGGCTGAATGGGTTAAAGCTAACCTAAACAAGGTGGCTTCAATCTAGATTGGCCAATTCCAGCAAATACCAAGTCTTTAAGGGGATTCCTAGGCTTAACAGGATATTGCAGAAAACGTATTCGTAACTATGGCCTCATTGTTGCTCCTTTAACTGAGTTATTGAAAAAGAATGTTTTTTCTTGGAATGGGGTAGTAGAAACAACCTTTCAACAACTTAAGGCTGCAGTGACACAACCCCCAGTCCTAAGGCTTCCAGATTTTACTATTGAATGTGATGCAAGTGGGATTGGGTTAGGAGCAGTACTCCAGCAAACAGGGCAGCCTACTAAGTAAGGCCTTGAAGGGAAGGGCTCTCTCATTGTCATCATATGAGAAAGAACTACTAGCCTTGGTCATGATAGTGCAAAAGTGGAGGCCATATCTTCTTGGGCAGTCCTTTATTGTTAAGATAGACAAACAAGCTCTAAAGTATTTATTAGAGTAGAAAGTAGGGACTGTAGCTCAACAGAAGTGGTTAACTAAGTTAATGAGTTATGATTTAAGACTGAGTATAAAAAGGGGAGGGGCAACAAGGTGGCGGATGCTCTTTCCCGAAAGAATCAGGGTTCAGAGTTACAAGAGGCAGTTTTAGCTGTCATATCGTTTTCCACACCCATTTGGATTGAAGAGCTCAAACTGAGTTATACTACTTCCCTTGAAATGCAGGAGTGGTTAGCAAAACTGTAGGCTTGTCAGGAGGTGCCTAAGGGTTATGCTTTGCAGTAGGGCCTCACACTTAAGAAGGGAAGGTTTGTCATTGACTCTAAGGCTCCATTTATTCTCCAATACATACATGATAGCCCCCAGGCTAGTCACTCAGGGTATCTCAAGACATACCAAAGGGTGAAGCGGGAGTTTTATTGGAAAGGCATGAAAAAGGATATTAAAAGGAGTGTGAGATTTGCCAAGTGAATAAGTGTGAAACAAGCCATCCAACTGTTCTTTTACAGCCCATTCCGGTTTCTGAATAGGCTTGGGAGGAAATATCACTGGATTTTATCGAAGGGCTACCCTTGTCTCAAGGGGCGAGTGTGATATTGGTGGTAGTGGATCGCTTGACCAAATATTCCTTGTTCACACTAAAGGGATCTACTATGAACTGTAGCTCGGCCTACCATCCCCAAACTGACGGTTAGACTAAGGCACTAAATAAAACTCTAGAGTGTTATCTTAAATGCTATGCAGGGGGTAAACCAAGGGGTTGGACTCAGTGGTTATCTATGGCAGAATGGTGGTACAGCGTTGGCTCGTTTTGGACGACCCACCAAAAAAAAAAAAAGAGCTCTTATCATACATGTACCAAGATCTTTCCTTTTGAAGTCCTATACAAGTACTCACCTCCTAAACTCATAGCGTATATTATAGGCACAACAAAAAATGAAGTAGTGGACCAATTTTTGCAAGTTAGAGAGCAGATCAAGCAAATATTGAAGGAAAATCTCCATTTCACTCAACAATAGGTGAAATCGTATGTGGATAAAAAAAGGACAAAAAGAGAGTTCTAGGTTGGGGATTGGGTTTACCTTCGTCTTCAACCCTACAAGCATAAATTAGTGGCACCTCGTCACACTCTCAAGCATCACCAAGATTTTATCGACCGTTACAAGTGGTTCAACAGCTGGGTGTGGTGGCTTACCGTTTGGACTTACCTCCTACTGCTTGAATTCACCCAGTGTTTCACATCTCCAACCTCAAGAGGAAGCTGGACGAGTAGATCCAGCCACTCCCTTCACTACCACCAGTTAATGCGAGTGGTGAGATTCAACCAGAGATGTTGGTGGAGCAACCAGTTCGTGCCCAAAACTGGCCATTTCATGGAGCTTGGACACCCAGTGATGTGGATGCTTCGGATGCTAACTCAAATCCGATTGTTGATAGTTGAGGTTTCTGATTAGTGGTTAGGGTTCTTGGCTAGATGGTATTCGGACAATTGTTTGTAAAAGTTATTCTAGTGGATTGAACACCTGCAACATTCATACATATGCAACATCAAACAAAATAATCCCTTGCCACCACCAGTGACTGATTGAGCTAAATTATTGCATATTTTATACATTTAGAACCAATATATTTTATTTATTTCATTACATTATTATTGGTTTTAGATGAAAAAATGGTTGAGATGAATAAATCCGAGTTGTGATTTAAATTGGTTAATAACATGATTTATGCTTAATTTTATAACTTGTAATTTAATTGGACAATGTTCATTCATATGCACAACATATTTTTGATATTCTATTATTCTTATCTTATTTTATTTCTAATTTCTAATATCAAATTCAAAGAACTTTCAAGTGAGCAAGACGTTGGAACAACCTAAGAATTTTCAACTAGTGTAAGACTCTTCAAATAAGAATAATTATGGAGTTTGAGAGTAATTCGGACCAGAGTCCAAAATGCATTAGGAGACTGAATGAAAATATTTTAGTATTTTAATCATAACTTTCCGTTCAAATATCGGATTGATTAGATTCTTAATGGGTTGGAAAGCTATCTTAAAGGGCTACAAAGTTTTCTCTAGTAAGGATTTCCAAATTCGAAATATTGAAGCACGTATATGGCTGTCAATTTGAGTCCTAAAATTTAAGCGATTTTGTGTGCGGCAATATGAAGACATTAGAGTTTCTTTCCTACCCTATTTAAGCATATCATTAGCACAAAATTGGGGACATTTTGGAGAGCAGCGCCGCACATTTGAAGAACTCTTCCAAGGTCCAATTGCCGCTCCAGCTACCTCCTCGATTGCCTACCACCTTCATCTCTATTCATTTGCCTTGCTCTTTTCTCTCTCTACTATTTATTTAATTTTAGTTTAAAATTTGTGATTTATTTTTAAGATATTTGGCTTAGACTTTTGGACATTTTATTTGCTATTTATTTATTTCATGTTATTTATTTTTCTCGCTTCTTTAAGTTTTCATTTAACAGTGATTACAATTGCTATGGATTAATTTTGAGAATTTGTGATTTGAATACAAGGATGAACCCTAGAATTTTGATTTTGGGGCTTTTCAATTTTCAATTCGTATTTTGTTAATTATTTTCTAATCTAGTTTAATTCTTAGATTAGTTTTATTAATCTCTCAGTTTCATTACATATTAGATCGATTAAAACTTAATTAGGACTTATATAATTTCTGCTTTATTGTTTAATTTTCATATTAATTAAGATTGTTTAGTTTAGTTGATTTTCTTTATTGTTAATTTCAATTTGTTAGTTTTTTTTTACATTTCATTTCGACACTCAAAAATCAAAAAATATGAATCTATTGCATGACTAGTGCCATTTTCATTCTTGTTGCACTCTTCCATCCATTGCACATACCATCATTTTTATTTTTTCTTTGTGAATATTTTTACCATTTTAAATGAGTTTGATTTTAAGTAATTTTCCCTGAGAAGACGATCTAGGAATTTATTCTTAATTATTACGCGACATCCTTCTGCACTTGGGATAGCCTTTGTGCTACTTATTTTTGAGTGAGTCAAGTTTTTTACGCCGTTGCCGGGGATTGACGTAAATTTAAACTCATTATTTTATTTTTATTTTTTTATCTCAAATGTTTCTTTCACTATCTTATCTCTGATTACACGTTTCACTTGTCACCTACTACTCAGTCACTAGAACCTTACTTATGCTATTCGGATTGATATTTCATGTCATGGACTAGGGACAATTCAAATAGGTTGGTTAGGGTTACATCGAGTACTGACAGTAGTATACATAGTCCAGAGATAGATTGCTCTTCTGTTTTTTTCTACAGATGAGAACATTGAAATTGAACAAACTATGGCTGCACCTGCACTACGCACTCTTAGGGATTATTTGTAGCCCACTCGCACCACTACACCATCATGCATTATTTTACCTAATGATGCACCTAATTTTTCAATTAAGTATGGCATGATGTCCATGATACCTCAGTTCCACAGGATGGATTCTGAGAGTCCTTATCAGCACTTAACAGATTTTGAGTTAGCTTGACTACTTTTATCACTAGAGCCACTATTGATGAATTTATTAGGTTTCATTTATTTCCTTTATCTTTAAAGGAGAAAGCGAAGATTTGGTTTAACTCGTTAAGGCCTAATTCTATCTCTAATTGGTCTGATATGCAACTTGAGTTCTTATAAAAAAAATTTCATTTTCAAAGAACTCAGTATTTAGAAGAGCAGATCAATCAGTTCAATTAGAAATCTGACGAGACTTTCCAGGCCAGCTAGGAAAGGTTTAAGGATTTGGTAAACATCTGTCCACATCACGGTTTTGAATCCTGGAGGTTGGGGAATTATTTTTATACAAGTTTCACTCCACAATGCAAGTAGTTTGTTCAGACTATGTGCAATAGAGAATTCTTTAGTAAGGAACCTGATGAAACATTGACATTTTTTGACTATCTTGCTGAGAGCACACAACAATGGAACACTCGCACTGATCAAGTTTCATTGACAGCACAACCACTGAGGGCTATTGCTGGTGGGGGTAGATATGAGCTTAAGGAGGATACTGACGTTCAAGCCCGAATAGCTGCGTTGACTAGAAGATTAAAGGTAATGGAGATGGAAAAAGTGAAGGCCGTGAAAATAGTAGAGGCATGTTCTTTATGTGCTAATTCAAACCACAAGACCCAATATTGTCCAATCAAGCCAGTATTTCAGGAGAGTGGCTCTGTGCAGATGCAATTAGCAAACTGGATTAATAAAACACAAATTCAGTCTTTCTCCAATCCATATAATCCGGGATGGAGGAATCACCCAAATTTCTCATGGAGGAATGATCAGCCTGGTCGATCTCCGCCACCTTCTCAGTAGCCATTTCATCAGGCTGCTCCTCAGCACCAGTATCAGTCATATCAGAGTTCTCATAGCTATCCTTTTGTAACATCTCCAGGATTTCAGCCTCATGTAGCTGCACAGAGTTCTCAGCCACAATCATCTACGAAGAAGTCTCTAGACAACAGTATGACACAGATGGCCAATACACTTCAGCAATTCATGCAGATTCAGGCCACCACAAACAATCAAAACACTCAGGCCATAAATGACTTGTGGGGCACCATCAATAAGATGAGCACGACATTGAACACTCTAGAGAAAGGGAAATTCCCAACACAACCTCAGCCTAATCCTCAAGTATACCGACAACAACAACAGCAAGTGCATAATGTCTAAGGGGAAGTTTTTGAGACAGCAAAGGTTGTTCTTACTTTGAGAAGTGGAAATGAAGTTCCCGACCAGAGATGACTATGGACACATAGGTAGTTGCTTCTACACCTGAAGATGCAACAGAGACTGATGCAGTTGAAAAAAAACTAGAGGTAGTGAGACCAGAATTGAAGAAGCCTGTGAGTACAGATGTTGAAACTAGTAGAGGGTACCAACCTGTGGTTCCCTATCCTCAGAGATTGGCAGTTGGCCAAAAGAACAAATATCACACTGAGATTCAGGAGATTTTTAAGCAAGTAAAGATTAATATTCCACTCTTGGATGCCATACAATAAGTGCTTTCATATGCAAATTTTTTGAAGGACTTGTGCACAGTAAAGATGAAGTTGAATGTAAAGAAGAAGCTTTCCTAACGAACATTGTCAGTGCATTGATATTGTAATACCCTGCTTCTTCTTCTTACGTAAGCTTCATTCTTTATTATGTAAGACTCCTCATTTCTGACGTAAGCAAATTCTAAGAACGGAATTATGCAACAACCTGCCTTTCTTTCTGGCGACTGCGAGTCTCGTCATGCGTGCCGGACCACGATGGCGTGTCTCTTAAGATATTAGGTGATTTCTAAAGTACGCCCAATGTTTTAAATGTACTGGAAATAATTATATGAGATATTTTCAGTACCATTGAGTTAAACTTGTTTTTAAATGAGACAATTATAATATTTTGAAGAGCTCCAAAATATTATAATTGTCGGAGATCATTTTAATATTAATTATTAAAATGATTCCAGTCATTTAAAATATTAAGGGATTTAAATTATGTTGAAGGCTTTAATTAAATTAAATAGTTTTATTCTCTTAAATATACTAAATAAGACTTCATCATTTTATTAATGATGAAGAATATTATTTTATAAACTAAAGTTAGTTTAAAATAATATTTACCTTAATTCCTCTAAGTGATTTTAATTAAGTTAACGTTTACGCATTTTCAAATAAGTATTTTAATTCTTCATCGTTAAATCGTTGCGTAGACCCCAAGACGAAGGGACTAGATTATAAACCCAGACCCCCTCTCCTTCCCCTCATTTTCCCATAGCCTCTCTCTCCTCCCTCTCTCTTTCGACGTACGTGGTACGCTGCTTCCTCTTCACGCCGAAGCTTCTCCCTCGCAGCCCAGCGCCACCATGCGCTGGTGACCGTCACCTCCACCACCGTTCACCTCCTCTCACTCAGACGAGCTCAACCATGGCAGCCCCTCTCTCTCACACTCTCCCTTTCTCCATTTCGGAAGTACACAGCCCGAATGGGCTTGGTGCGCGTAGCGCCGCCCTCCAACGCCACCACCTCCATGGCAGCTTCCTCTACCACCGACCACCACCCTCCAACAAAACCAACTCCTCCCATGCAGCCACCTTCCCCCTCCGTCGCACACACGCATGCACAAGGAGACCCACGCACGGCTTCACCGTGCACGGCCTCTAGCTCCGCCGTGCGCAGCACCCACGGCCACCTTGTGACACCATGGACCTCCCTCTTCCTCCCCCTTCCTCCTCCACGTGACCCGAGGCCCATAGCCTCTCTCCACCACACGGGTTTCCCCCTCACGCATGCACGGGTTGCATGTCCCCCACCGCCGTGCGCTGCCACCCACGACGGGTAACCACCGTCATCAGTCACCTCAGGCCGCCACCAAGCCAAGCCAACCACCCATAGCCCCGATCTGCCACCCACGAAAGCACACTCTCTCTCACTCTCCCACGACTTCTCCTCCACGGTATGGCCAGATCCACCACCGTGAGCCACCATGGCGCCACCTCGACGCCACCACGAGATCCACCGCATTTCCCTTAGCCGAACTCTAAGTCCAAACCACCATTTTATGTGGTGGGTAACCACTGCACGTGATGGACAGTCACTACGCGTGATTGATAGCCACTGCACACGACTAGAGTCGTCGTGTTATGCCCCTCACCGCCATCACTAGGCCATCACGAGCCATTCCAAGACCACACCTAGCTATCCAATTGTCCAAATGGTCCCCGTACGTGGCATAGCCGCCCCATACGTCCTTTCCGATGTCATCGACCAAGACGGTCAATGGGCAACGCACGGGTCATCCCATCGATAGTATAACTCTCTAACCCTTATTATTTATATGTTAATTGTTAATTAATGGATTAGGTTGCAGACTGTGCTGTTAGTATTAGGGGATTGACTGTGTAGTATGGAGACGTGCGGTGTAGCGAAGTGTTGGGCATTCTATGTAGTGCGTTGTGAGGTATTAGGCATATTTGTGAAGTGTTGTGGAGTTTGTATTGTAATTATGGCATGGTTGTGTTGTGTAATATAGTTGTGGGGTTTGTGCTATAATTATGGCGTGATGCGTAGTGTAATTGTGGGGCAAGTGTTGTATGGATGGCGTGGCTTTGAGTGGAATGGGAAGAGTACATGCTAGGTGTACTCTGTGTGGGGCGCAGGGTGAGACGAGGAGAGTATATGTGGAATATACTCTCCTAGCATATTGTGGAACAGGAAGAGTACACGCTGAGTGTACTTTGTGTGGTGTAATGTGCATGCAGGGAGTACATTGGAAATGTACTCCAAGTGGCGGAGCGATGCGCCATGTGGCAGATATGCCATAATGGTGATGTGGCATGTGGAGCGAGATAAGTACGAGTAGAGTGTACTTCGTGGCGTAGTGCGTGTAAATGGAGTACACATGGAGTGTACTCCATGTGGTTTAGTGATGCACCATATGGCAGGTATGCCGTAGTGGTGAAGTGATGTAACGTGTATGGAGTACGTGTGAGGTGTACTCTGTATGGCATAGTGTGTATAAAGGGAGTACGCGCGAGGTGTACTCCATGTGATGGAGTGACGCACCATACGGTGGGTATGCCGTAGTGGTGATGTGTCGTAAGTGCATGGAATATACGCGGAGTGTATTCCATGTGATGGAGTGACGCACCATACAGCAAGTATGCCGTAGTGGTGATGTGTCGTAAGTGCGTGGAATATACGCGGAGTGTATTCCATGTGATGGAGTGACGCACAATACTGCAGGTATGTCGTAGCGGTGATGTGTCGTAAGTGCATGGAATATACGCGGAGTGTGTTCCATGTGATGGGTGACGCACCATACGGCGGGTATGCCGTAGTGGTGATGTGTCGTAACGTGTATGGAGTACGCGCGGAGTGTATTCCATGTAGTGGAGTGACGCACCATACGGTGGGTATGCCGTAGTGGTGATGTGTCGTAACGTGCATGGAATAAACACGGAGTGTATTCCATGTAGTGGAGTGACGCATCATATGGCGAGTATGCCATAGTGATGATGTGGCGTAACGTCTGTGAGTGGAGTCTATGTGGAGTGTACTCCATGTGATGGGGTGATGCACCATATGGCGCATACGCCATAATGGTGATGTGGCATAGCGTATGTGAAGGGAGTTTACGAGGAGTGTACTCCATGTAAAGGAGCAATGCACCATGTGGCGCGTATGCCGTAATGGTGATGAGTTGTAACGTATATGAAAGGAGTATGCGTGGAGTGTATACTCCACGAGGTGGAGCGACACACCGTATGGCGTGTTGCAGTAATAAGGATGGTTATGCAGTTGATAGGCGTAGAGCGTGGTGAATAGTGTCGAGAACTGTAGAACTAGGGGTGTGCAAAATTCTGAGAATTCCGACTCCGTCCAACCTCCGCTCCGACACCGACTCCAACGGAGTCGGAGTTGTCGGAATTCGGAGTCGGAATTCAGAGTAGCTCCAAATAGTTATTCGGAGTCGGAGTCGGAGTCGGAGCTACAAGGAGCTCCGACTCCGACTCCGAATTTTTTTTTAAACCCAGCTGTAAAACGACGGAGCCGACTCTGAATTTTTTTTTAAACATAGCTGTAAAACGACGTCGTTTTACAGCTTGGTTTAAAAAAAAATTATTGAACGACACCGTTCCACTTAATATGGAACGGCGTCGTTTCATATGTCTTCCTTCTTCATACGTCCCCCCTTCTTCTTCCTTCTTCAGTTCTTCTTCCTTCTCCCTTCTCTCTCGCGTCTCCCGTACCAGTGACTGAACCAGTGAACTGTGGAGCCGTCCTCACGTCTTGTGTCTTTCTTGCCAGTGTGCCGCCATTCGTCGTTGCTCCTCCGTGCTGTCGTTCCTCGTTGCTCCTCTGTTCAGCTTCCACCTACGGTGAGCCCTAAATTTATGAGCCCTAAATTTAATTCAAGCACGTCTCTTATGAATTGGAGCCAGCAGTTGTGATTCTTGTGAATTGGTTGTATTGAATATTGAATATAGTCCCAACACGGCGCTCAAAACCCTGAATTTTACATTGTATTGCAGACTTGCGCTCGAGCGAGGTGTCGAGCGCAAGTCGAGCGCACGTTGTATTGAACATTGGCTCGAGCGATATGTTGAGCGGAAGTCGAGCGAACCTCTCTGGAGGGATTCTGCTCGAGCGCCACGTCGAGCGCACGTCGAGCGAACCTCTATGGATGGATTCTGCTCGAGCGCCACGTCGAGCGCAGCTCGAGCGAACCTCTCTGTATGAGTTCTGCTCGAGCACCACTTCGAGCACACATCGAGCGAACCTCTATGGATGGGTTCTGCTCGAGCGCCACGTCGAGCGCACGTCGAGCGAACCTCTCTATATGGCTTCTGCTCGAGCGCACGTCGAGCGAACCTCTCTGGATGGTTTCTGCTCGAGCGCATGTCGAGTGCACGTCAAGCGAACCTTTCTGGATGGGTTCTGCTCGAGCGCCACTTCGAGCGCACGTCGCGCGAACCTATCTAGATGGGTTCTACTCGAGCACCACTTCGAGCGCATGTCGAGCGAACCTCTCTGGATGGGTTCCACTGAGTCGAGCGCACGTCAACCGAACCTCGATGTAATAATACATCGATACAATAATACATGTCCTATTGTATAATACCATAGCCTAGTTTATTTTTAAATTAATTTTTTGCTTCTAATTTAATTTTTTCAGCTTCATTGATTGTGATATGGATCCTAGACATAGTGGAAATGATCGTCCACAAGGGGATGTGGCGGATGCCAATGGTACAACTCCTACACCGGTGGGTACTTCCACCCCTAGAGCCACATCTAGGGCAGCTACATCTAGAGCAGCTACATCTTGTGCGAGTAGTCGACTCCCACTCCCAGTTGATATAGAGGATGAGGATATGTTCAACGAAGAGGAGGAGATGCCCATTGAGCAAGATCAACCACCACGACCTTCTAAAAAGAGGTCGTGGACATGGGAGCATTTCACCAAAATTCCTGGTGAAATTGCGAACCCAGTAGCAAGATGACATTACTGTCGATCACTTTGTGGATGCCATTCGAAGAAGCAAGGTACCAGTGTGTTAATAGCACATCTAAATGGTTGCCAACGATATAAGATAGCGAAGGGATTGCAAGCCACTGATCAGACCAACCTCAGTTACCAAACTTCGACAGCCACTGATGGTACACAGACTAAGAAATTGGTCATCCCTCAATACAGTGAGAAGATGTTGAGGGACATGCTTGCAGAGATGATAATTATTGATGAGATGCCATTTACCACAGTCGAGAAAAGAGGCTTTCGAAAGTTTCTAAATTTTGTTGAGCCAAGATTTCCCATTCCATCACGGTATACAGTGATGCGAGATTGTATGAAGAGGCATGCGAAGGACAAGGAGGAGATGAGGAATATGTTTATTACCACTGGCCAGAGAGTGTATTTTACGACTGACACATGGACTTCCATACAGAACGTCTGCTACATGTGTATCACAGCACACTACATTGACAGTGAGTGGATTTTGCATAAAAAAATTATTGGTTTTAAAGAAATTGTGGATCATAAAGGTGCATCCATTGGGGCGAAGATGGATGATTGTTTAAAAGACTGGGGAATTCGAAAAGTGCTGTGTATTACAGTTGACAATGCCAGTGCAAATGAAACAACAATTGATTGGTTTAAGCGGAACACGACGGTGAGAGATGATGTCATTCGGGCCCACGAGTTTATTCACGTTCGATGCTGTGCTCATATAATTAACCTCATAGTTGTTGAGGGATTAAAAGAGGTTCATGATTTCATAACCCGAGTCCGCAACATTGTACGATATGTGAGGGGTTCCCCTCAAAGGCTTGCCAAGTTTAAGGCAATAGCAGAAAAGCTGAAGATTGAATGTTCTAGTATGCTGTGCTTGGACGTTCCGACTCGATGGAATTCTACATACATGATGTTGGATGTGGCACAGAAGTACCAAAAAGCATTCGAGCGGATGGAGGTCGAGGATGGGGGCCTGAGGTATGCTTTGTTGGAGCCAGTAGGACAGGGGCTCGGTGCGCCGGACGCACATGATTGGACCAGTGTGAGTTATTTTGTTGAATTTTTAAGAACTTTTTATGAGATAACCATGCGGCTATCTGGATCCAAATATACGACTGCGAACTCATTTTTCAGCGAGCTCTCGGAGCTTCACTTCCAGTTGGAAAATAGTTGTACTGACTCTGCTGGATTGTTATCTGCTATGTCTACGAGGATGAAGATCAAATATGATAAATATTGGGGGAATATTGAGAAGGTATATAGATTGCTATTTGTGGCTGTGATCCTTGACCCCTGAGTTAAGTTGGCCGTTCTAGAATTTTGGGTAAATTCTGTCCTCAGGTCAGTGAAGGCTGCAGAGTTTATTAGATTGCTAAAAAGTGATGTTGATGACTTATATCATCACTACAGTACTAGTGCTCAGCCTTCATCCGCAATTGGTAGCTCCTCACATTCGAGGCCGACAGGATTGACAGTTTCCTTAGGTGATACTGACCCATCTGTAGGGGTTAGAGGCAATCGTATTATACGGCAGTATCATCAACTCATGTCAACAAGGAATATTATGCATTGTACATCTGAGGTTGAACGATATTTTATGGAAGATGTCGAGGCACCTAGTGATGTATTTCAGTTATTAACTTGGTGGAAAGTTAATTCCACCAAGTATCCAGTCCTTTCCCGTGTGGCCCGAGATGTGCTAGCCATTCCTGTCACTACGGTTGCCTCAGAGTCGGCATTTAGCACTGGAGGTCGCGTGTTGGATGCTTATCAGAGTTCATTGTCACCGTCAACCATGGAGGCCCTCGTTTGCACACAGAATTGGATAAGTGAAACGCCCATTGGACTGGATACCGTTGGCGTTGATGCCGAGAGCTATAGGCTTGAATCGGGTAAGTTTATATGCTTTTAAATGACGATTTAATTATTTTTAATGTTTCTAACTTCTAGTTTTTATGATTTTATAGATCTAATTGTGAACCCTAACATAATTACCGATGATTGAGAGTCTGGAACGGACGCTACTTGAGAGTTGGGATGGAGTTGAGAGAACCTCATTTCTTGGTAAGAATCAAATTATTCTTTTACCGTATTCAATTTTTTATTATCAATTTTTTTTTCATCTATTGATTGCTACTTTCTATCTTCATTTCAGGCATGACGAATGGAACAAAAAGTATTTGAGTGAAATCCGTGTTTAATTTTTATGTAGTTATATTTCAAGACTGAGTCATATTGTTATTACGTTATAAATGAGACTGTTATAACTTATGACTACATCATACATGTTATTTACTTTTTAAACTATTTATATAGTTATATTTATGTAGTTATATCCCGAGCAAAGACGTGGGATAAGTACTCTTTATTCTATAATTTCTATTAGTACTTATCCATCCTCTCTCAAACGTTTATAATTTATTATCCAACTGAAATTAATCGAATTATAGAAATTCGTACCATCATTCTTTTATATAAAATTTTAAATTTGTGTAATTTTCAACTCATGAGTCATGAGCACTTTTAACGCTAAATTTTAGGCGGACATAAAACAAATTAAATATATAATCAAAATTCAGTATCAAAATCAGAACGAATATTTAAATTATTGAAAACTCTTCAATAAACCAAATATTTGTAGATGGTTCACTTTTTAAAAAAATATATATGTTACTCACTATCTGAAACGAAATTGAACAACAAAATTTAAATAATAATAAAAAAAGAACAAAATTTCCTAAATTGAGTTCGGAAATTTTGTTCGGAGTCGGAGCTCCGACCTCCGATAGGAACTCCTTCAGTCGGAGTTCCTATCGGAGGTCGGAGCTCCGACCTCCGTTCGGAGTTCCGATCAGAGTTCGGAGCTCCGACCTCCGATCGGAATCGGACTCCAACTATGTTCGGAGTCGGAGTCGGAGGGGAAATTCGGCTCCGACTTTTGTCGGAGTCGGAGGTCGGAAATGACAACTCCGACTCCGTCAGAGTCGGAGCCCACCCCTATGTAGAACAGTGTCCTGAAGTGGTTATGGTGAGGCCTATAGTCTAAGGTGACGGGTGTCACCATACTTGAATTATTGCTGAGAATAGGCGTGAAGTAGCAGAACAAGTATAAGAGTAAGTAGCAGAAGCGTGACTGGGCAACGTCATCTCGTGACGTGGTTACTAATAGTCATGCTTGCCATGTGGTGAAGCGATAGGGTATGAATGGCGTAAGGGGAACGTGACAAAATTTCACGATGTGACGAGAGTACGTGAGGAACCGTACTCGTGATGAGTAGGAGTTGGCGTATGGAAGTGACGTAACAGGATGTCAAAGGACGTGACAAGGTCACGGTGCAGCTTGGGAATAGTCTCGAGCTATATGACGTAACATGAGACATAGTTATGAATGGAGTCTTGTCATGTTAAGTGTTGGGATGAACTGTAAAAGAGGACGGATAGCATGAAGAGCCATACTAACCGGGTTAAGAGAAGGTTGGTATCGGAGTATGGCCCTTGTCCCTCGAAACTGTTGATCAACATATTATGTATGTTGATCTTAGGTGATAAGGGGTAGAGTACATGTGTAATATGGTGAGACACATGTGCTGTATGGATTCACCATATGTAATGGGTAATCGGTTCTGAGTATGGTTGCCAGATGCCTAAGCCTCGGAGTTGGCTTAGAGCCATGTGATTTGTATAGATGGGAATGAGGATTTAGTGTGGGCTTAGATACACGAAGGTAGTGACGAGCGTATTATCTAGGATCGGTATGCGTGATTCCATCGGTCGGAATGTGATTATGAGAAGGATAAGACGAATGTCTTAGTGTCTTAATCCTAAGGTGAATCATGGGTTCACTTTAGTGGATGAGCACTTGAGACAAGACTTTGAGTTGGAAGATGTGGTGACCGTAAGTGGTCCCCGAAGGGTTTAACATAGTACAGGGCATGTAAGTGCACGGGATAGAAGGAGAGTGTTTCAAGTATAGCATAGTTCTATTTATAATTAAGTTGCTTATGCATTAGACAGAGAATGACGTTAAGGTTATGTGTATGCATGTAGGTTGCCATCTGACAAGCATGAATGGAGTACATGACATGCAAGTAGCATGGAGTCCAGGTAAGTGTTACGTTCATACTCTTCTAGAGTTTTCAAAGATACAAGAAACGCTTTTCCCTTAAGATGCTCACGAAAAGAAACGAAAGATGCTTTAAGAAAAAAAATGCTAAGTGTTCAAAGGTATAAGTATGTAGGGCCCCTCCTTGGTAGCCCCTGTTTACGCACCCAAAGTATTAATTGTACGCATGTGAATGGATGAATATATGCTGTATCTGTTGTATGTATTTTATGAGAAAATCCATAAACTGATGAAGATGCATGAAAGGCATGAAAGCGGATGCTTTTGTGAATCCTACGAACCGACGCTCTCATGTGCGCCACGAGGTGACGCTCGTGGGTGCCATGATTGACGATGTTCAAGGTGACGCTTATGGGCTGCCACGAAAGCTGACGTTTAAGCCCATGTATGCTCTTAAATGAAGTTCTCCTACGAACGAACCGTTAAAGAAAAGATAGAATTGAAATGAACTGAAAGACGAAAAGAGCAATTTTGGGCTTGCGCGCCAAACAATATTTTCTCATGAAATAAATGTTTTCTTATGAAAAGAAAGGACTGTAAATGAAAGAACGAACTGAACGAAACCTTAAGCTCTTTCGAGCTGACTTGAATGAATGAATGCATGAATGAAAAGCAAGAGGGAAATAAATGAAAGCATGAATGTATGAAGATACGTAACGGCCACATGAATGAATGAAAGGGTACGAATGAATGGGCAGATTGCAATGCCGGGTAAGTAGTACTGGAAGTGCACCCAGTGCTGCCCCTATGAAAAAGGAATTCCCAACCCGTGGCCACGAGCAGAATCTGTGTCCAAAGGAAGACCGCTAACCCCAGACACACGGGGCGTAACAGTGTGTACTGGCCTATGAAAGTGATAAGAAAGAATGGATGTATGCACGTATGCACGAACGCACGAATGCACATGTATGCACAAGAGCACAAGAGCACGGACTGTTTAAGAAATGAAGGCACTGACAGAGGGAAACGTTTTACGACAAGAAAGCCTTTTAAAAGTAAAACCCCGTACAACGGCTCTTGAAGAAATGAAGGCACTGACGGGGGACACGTTTTAAATAAAGGAAAGTCTTTTGAAAGGAAAGCCCCGTCCAGTGACGTTTTCAAACGAACGCACGCAAGACACGTATGCACGCACGTAATAGTATGTACGAATGATGAATGCTTGAATGAAAACCTATGTTGCAATATTTTTAACTGTATGAAGTAATGCTTACAAGTCTTTGACTCATTTTAGTTTTTATGCATGTCCCTCCCCCACAGGAACTGCACGATCAGGACGGACATGGCTCATGGGGAAGAGCACGGAAGTCTAGGCAGGAGTTTTAAATGTACGAGAGGCCTTTTATTATAAGATTTATGTTTTCCGTTGTAAACCTCTTTTATTCCAAAGCATATTTTAATTTATAACGTGGAGTTTCGCACACTGGGTATGCAAGTAAAAAGTTTTAAATAGGACGATAATTCCCGTCATCCTTTTATAAAAATATTTTGGAAAAAAGTCCCACCACAAGGACGGGCGTTACAGATATTGAACGAAACTCCTCAGAAGTTCAGAGATCCCTGCTCTCCCAACATTTCCATTATGATCGGTGAGTCACACATTGGGAGAGCTTTACTTGATTTGGGGAGTAGTGTAAACTTGCTACCATTCTCAGTGTATGAGCAGTTGGGATTAGGTGAGCTGAAAAAGACCTCCATCATGCTACAGTTGGCTGACAGGCCAATTAAGGAGCTTAGGGGCATTGTTGAGGATGTGCTAGTCCAGGTGGACAAATTTTACTACCTAATAGATTTTGTAGTTCTTGATATGCAGCAGCCAGCCTCCACTATTTACCAAGCTCCTATAATCCTTGGAAGACTATTTCTAGTTACATCAAATGCTTTGATTAATTGCAGAAGTGGAGTTCTGAAGCTTACTTTTGGGAACATGGCACTTGAGTTGAACGATTTCAATGCTTGCAAGATGCTAGCACATTTTTTTGACACAACTGATTTCAATGCTGTGGAGAGTTTGACACCAACAAAATTTATTTGCTCAACTTTTCCTTTCTCTGATAATGATTCCATTTTTCAGACACATGAATTTTTACTTGATGAAAAAACTAATCATATTGATGAAAATGTCTTTGAATTTTTGGACTGTTTTGTAAATTTTTCTTTACCACATGAAGTACAATTTGCAGGCGCAAGATGGAAACCCTAGTTTGAAACGCAACCATTACCAAACATACTTAAATCTTTAGAGGAAGAAGTTCCCCAGTTGGAACTGAAACCACTTCCACGAGATTTAAAGTATGTGTTTCTTGGTCCTAAAGAAGGCACTTTTCCTGTGGTGATTTCCTCAAAGTTAAATCAGAAGGATGAAACCCAGTTGATTAAAGTCTTAAAAAAGCATCGAGGCGCAATTGGTTGGACAATAGCCAACATCAAAGGTATTGATGCTGCTGTTTGTCAGAATCCATCTTGAAGATGATGTTAGATTGGTTCGTGATGCTCAACATAGGCTCAATCCTACCATGAATGAAGTTGTCAAAGAGGAAGTGCTTAAGCTGTTCGCAGTGGGTATCATTTACCCCATCTCAAGCAGTAAGTTGGTAAGTCCAACTCAAGTGGTACCAAAACAATCTGGTTTAACTATTGTAAAAAATGATAAAAATGAGTTGATTCCAACTAGAATGTTTACTGGTTGGAGAATGTGCATTGATTATAGAAAACTTAATTCAGCCATTAGGAATGATCATTTTCTTTTACCATTCTTGGATCAAATTTTAAAAAGAGTGGCTGGTAATGCATTTTATTGGTTCTTGAATGGATACTCTGGTTATTATCAAATTACTGTAGCGCCTGAGGATTAGGAGAAAACCACTTTCACCTGTCCTTTTGGCACCTTTGCTTTTACCAGAATGCCTTTTGGTTTGTGTAATGCTCCAGCTACTTTTTCAGAGATGCATGATGAGTATTTTTTCTGACATGATTGATGATATTTGTGAAATATTCATAGATGACTTCTTTGGTTTTGGAAAATCTTTTGATAGTTGTTTGCATAATCTGGCATGTATTCTCCAGAGATGTGAGGAAAAAAATCTTTTACTTAATTAGGAGAAATGCCAATTTATGGTTACTCAGGGTATTGTCTTGGGACATATTGTTTCTTCTGAAGGTATAAAGGTCGACAAGGAAAAAATTGAATTAATATCTAAACTTCATATCCTTAGGACGGTTATGAATATTCGTTCTTTTCTTGGCCGTGCTGGCTTATAGGCGGTTTATTCAAGGGTTCAGTTCTATTGTAAAACCGTTGTGCACTCTTTTAAAAAATGATATTGAATTTGTTTAGACTGATGAGTGCAAAAAAGCTTTTGATACTCTTAAAGAATCACTTACCACTGCTCCTATTATGCAACCCCCACAGTGGGACATTTCCTTTGAAATCATGACTGATGCAAGTGATTATGCCTTAGGAGCTGTTTTGGGATAGCGTGTAGATAATAGACCTTTTGTGATTTATTATGCCAATAGAACCTTGAATGATGTCCAGAAAAATTATACCACTACTGAAAAAGAATTGCTTGTAGTGGTTTTTGCACTTGATAAATTTCAGACTTATATTCTTGGTTCTCCTGTTACTATTTTCACTGACCACTTTTGTCTTAAATATTTGTTGGCTAAGAAAGATGCAAAACCACGCTTGATTCGCTAGATTTTACTACTTCCAGAGTTCAACATCAATATTAAGGACAAGAAATGAGTTGAAAACGTGGTAGCTGACCATCATCCTTCTCTTCAAATGTCAGCCTTCCTCTTGATGATAGTTTCCTGGATGAGCAGTTGTTTGTGATTAATAGAGCTCCTTGGTATGCTGACATAGTCACTTATCTGGTGACTGAGCGAATGCCTTCTGAATGGTCCACCCAAGATAAGCGTCGATTTCTCTTTGCGGTTCAACACTTTTACTTTGATAATTCATACCTTTTCAAATATTGTTCGGACTAATCGATCGAATATACATTCCTGATGATGAGTTTTCTTTTGTGTTGAGATTTTGTCATTTTGGTGCATGTGGTGGTCATTTTTCAGCAAAAAAAACAGTCGCTAAAATTTTGCAAAGCAGTTTTTACTGGCCTTCTATGTTTAAAAATGCTTATAATTTTTGTAAGACTTGTGAGCCTTGTCAAAAATTGGGATTCATTAGCAAAAGAGACATGATACCTCTTTCCCCTATTCTTACCTTAGAAATTTTTTATTGTTAGAGAATAGACTTCATGGGACCTTTTCTAGTTTCCTTTGGAAATATATATATTTTATTAGCTATGGATTATGTTTCAAAATGGGTGGAGGCCATCGCTTGCAAAACAAATGACCATCGTGTTGTCCTAAAATTTTTACAATCTCTATTTGCTCGCTTTGGTATGCCCAAAGTTATCATTAGTGATGGGGGTTCTCATTTTTGCAACAAACCATTTTCTACACTCATGAAGAAATATGGTATCACTCACCGAGTTTCTACTCCTTATCACCCTCAAACAAATGGGCAAGCAGAATTGGCAAACAGAGAAATCAAAATCATTTTAGAGAAAACTATCAATCCTAATAGGAAAGATTGGTCAGTTAAGCTTCTTGATGCTTTGTGGGTTTATAGGACAGCTTTAAAACTAATCTAGGAATGTCCCCTTATCGATTAGTTTATGGTAAAGCTTGTCATTTACATGTTGATATTCAGCATCGATCTTTTTGGGCTATAAAACATGTTAACATGTCACTTGATGAAACTTCAGGGTTGAGAAAATTGCAGATCAATGAATTGGATGAAACTCGTCCGGATGCTTATGACAACGCTCAGCTGGCAAAGGAACGTATGAAAATTCTACATGATCATTAAATTCATCCAAAGCATTTTACACTTGGCCATGAAGTTCTTCTTACTCTAGCTTACATATTTTTCCTGGTAAATTGAAATCCCAATGGAATGGGTCGTATATTGTAAAGAAAGTTCATCCTAACGGGACGGTAGATATTGTCAATCTGAAGAATGGAAATAGCTTCACTGTCAATGGACAACGTCTAAAGCCGTTTCTGAAGGTCTTTGATCCACAAGAAGAGATTTTGCTTGTGCAAGATTCCAGGGAAGTGCTTTGAT
This sequence comes from Juglans mandshurica, assembly GCA_022457165.1. Lineage (NCBI taxonomy): Eukaryota > Viridiplantae > Streptophyta > Magnoliopsida > Fagales > Juglandaceae > Juglans > Juglans mandshurica. Next base: position 23,469,926 of record CM039625.1, on the reverse strand, counting down.
CTTTTCCCCATTTACAGTTTTCTTTACTTGCATTTTGTTTGTTTTTATTTGTTGTTTTACTTTGATTTTATATTTTATGCTGATTCTTTTTGTTTTGCTTGCTTATTCCTGTGCACTTTGTTTTCTTTCGTTTGATTCATTGAGGACCATGTCTCTCACTAGTTGGGGGGTAGTGTGTGTGCACAAATTAAAAAACAAAATATGATGTACATTGATACATATATGATTGACACACACTCCATTTCTGGTATTTTGTGAAATCTAAACATTTTGGTGGAGTAGTTGAGTGGAATAATTTTGTGAAGATTTATTTTCAAGCTTAAGCATAGAGCATGATTTTTGATACATCATATTTTGTTGATGTGTAGCTTGAAACATCGAGATGCTATACTTATTGAGATGAGACTTGATAAGATTTTTGTAGAACGAATGGCAAATTTTGAAGGACATTTTCACATGCTTATGCTTGTAGTGTTCCTTATTTACTATTCACTGATTTAACATAGGAGAACTAAATTGCAGGACTACATAAACATGCTTAAAAAAAAAAAAAGAAGAAGAAAATGAAAAGAAAAAAAAAAGAGATTCGAAAAGATGAGAAAAAAAAGGAATAAAGGTGACTTAGTAAACTTTCCCAAGTAAAGGGCTAGAAACTGTTACTCAAGATTTTGGGGGTTGAGTGTTTAAACTTTAAAAACAGAGCTGGCATGAAAACTACTAGCCCCTTGAGTTTTGAGGTAGTTAGAATCACTAATGATTAATCTTAAGGTTGAAAAATCCTATGACAAATCATGGCTAGTAATGAGGAACACACAACCAGTTTAGCTCCACACACACATTTGAGTTCTGGGACATTTGCCTCAATTCTATGTGAAAGATTGTTGAGATAGTCTTGGTAGGTATAACTCTTGGGGTTGAGTAGTAACGTGTCACTCTTGTGAGAATTTAGAATTGTGTTTGATTGTTTCTGTATGGATTTCGATCTTTATGCAAAATTCATCTCAATTAATTTTTACTATTTTACTCAAGGATTAGCAAAACGCTAGTTGGGGAGTGTGATTGAGCTGAATTATTGCATATTTTATACATTTAGAACCAATATATTTTATTTATTTCATTACATTATTATTGATTAGCACAATGATATAAGTGCAAGTATATGCTATGACATAGTATTCATATTCTATTTTAGAATGTCATATAATTAAAATTACTTATATACGTAAACAATCAATTTTTATTGGCATGTAAACAATCTATTCATATTCTATTACAGTATGTCATATAATTTTTATTGGACGTAGGCTCACATTGAGCTAAACCACATAGATCTTGGTGCATTGTGTGCTTGTTGTTATTTCTTTTGTTTGCTTTTGCTATTATTTATTACAGCTTAGCCTTTTGATAACCGATTCATTCCCAACAGCAGGTATCAACGCGCCAAGTTCTGTGTGAAGTCTTGAGTGATGGCTATGGCAAAGTCTGAAGTGGAGAAATTCGACGGTCAAAACAACTTTAGTTTATGATGCATCAAGATGAAGGCTTTACTGCAACAACAAGGCTTGTTGAAGGTATTGGACGGAAAGGTATCTGGAGAAGATGAAGAGAAGGCACATAGTGCCATTTTGTTGTCATTATCAGATGGAGTTTTGAGGGAGGTTGCCTATGAGGAGATCGTTGCTGGTCTTTGGGCTAAACTTGAGAGTTTGTATATGAAGAAATTTCTCAACAACCATTTGTATTTGAAGCAAGGGTTATACACACTCAAAATGAAGGAAGGTACTCCTATCTATGAACAATTAGATGAATTTAATAAGATTATTATGGATTTGAGGAATATTGACATTAAGTTTGAAGAAAAGGATCAAGCCTTGATTGTTTTGTATTTGTTGCCTATGTCATTTGATAACTTCGTGAATTCAATGTTGTATGGTAGATATACTATTTCCTTAGCAAATGTAAAATCTGTTCTGAACTCTAAGGAATTAAGAACTAAATTAAATTTGAAGGGGACGGATAATCAAGTCAGTGGTTTGTTTGTTAAGGGTTCCTCTAGCAGGGGTAGATCAAATGAGAGAAGTTCAGAGAAGAACATGGGTAAATTCAGGGGTAGTTCATAGTTGAAATTTAACAAGAAAAATGTTAAATGTTATTACTATCATAAATTTGGTCATTACAAAAATGAGTGTCCTAAATTGAAAAATAAAGAGAAAGACACTAGTTCTTCTAATGCTGTTAGCATTGCTGATGAAAAGTCTAATGTCGTAGATATTTTCCTAGCAATTAGCGGCTCAAATAATCGCTATGGTGACAAGTGGGTCATGGACTCAGCTTGTACTTTTCATATGTGTCCCAAGAATGACTGGTTCACTACCTATGAGCCAGTCAATAGTGGCTCCATTTTGATAGGAAATAATATGACATGTAAAATTGCTAGGATTGGTTCAGTTAGGATTAAAATGTTCGATGGGATTTTAAGGACATTGTCTAATGTCCGACACATCCCAGATTTGAAGAAAAATCTTATTTCCTTAGGCACTCTTGATTCTTTGAGTTTTTATTACACTGGTGAACGTCGAGCTATTAGAGTTAGTAAGGGTTCCATGATTGTAATGCGAGGAGATAAGATAGATGATCTTTACTTCCTTTAGGTCAGTACAATGACAGATGCAGCTGTAGTGTCTGTTTCAGATAATCCAGACTCAGACATTACCCGTTTATGGCACATGCGTTTGGGTCACATGAATGGGATCAAAAACTAAGAAAACCTGAATAAGCAGGGTTTGTTGTGTGATAAAAAAATAGGAAAACTTGAATTTTGTGAACATTGTGTATTTGGAAAACAGTGCAGGGTTCAGTTTACAACAGGAGTTCATAGAACGAAAAGTACTATGGACTATATTCATTCTGATCTTTGGGGTCCATCTTCTGTTTCATTGAAAAGTGGAGCCCAATATTTGCTTACTTTCATTGATGATTACTCATAGAAGGTTTTGGTTTATTTTCTGAAACAAAAGAGTGATGTATTTGCTAACTTTAAACAGTTGAAGCTTTTGATTGAAAATCAGACAGGCAAGAAGGTTAAGCGACTTTGAACCAACAATGGTATGGAATTTTGCGAAGGTAATTTTGATGAATTCTACAAAGATGAAGGCATTGCGAGGCATTGCGAGGCACTACACAGTGAGACATACTCTACAGCAAAATGTGGTAGTTGAACGGATGAATAAAACTCTCTTGGAGAAAGCCTGCAGTATGCTTTCAAATGCCAGCTTATCTAAAGATTTCTGAGCTAAAGTAGTCAACACAACTTGTTATTCGGTTAATCGTTGTCCAGCCACAGTTATTGGTTTAAAAACTCCAAATGAGGTATGCTTTAGTACTCCCTCTGATTATTTCACTTTGAAAATTTTTGGTTGTCCAGCATATTTCCATTTTAATGTTGGAAAACTTGAGCCAAGAGCAAAGAATGACATATTTATTGGATATGCCAGTGGGGTGAAAGGATTTAGGTTATAGTATACTGATCCTAAATCACCCAAGTTTTTAATTACTAGGGATGTTGTATTTGATGAACAATCCATGCTTAATCCGAGAAAGGAGCTTACTGTGTCTACAGGCGAAGCGCAGGGTAATGGCAAGAAAGTGGAGTTACAGGTTGAGACTTTACAAGGGGTCCTAGGCGGCACCCAAGATCATGTTATTACTGATGAGCATGACCTTAACTTTGATGATGGCCCACTAGGGGAGCAAGACTACAGTATTGCTACTAGTAGATAGAGGAGGCACATCAGCCCATCTCAAAGTATGCTCATACATACATGGTGATATATGCACTTTCTATAGCAGAGGACATAGATGGTTAGGAGCCTTCCAGTTATTCAGAAGCTGTAAAAAGTAAGAACTCTGCACAATGGTGCGTAGCGATGACTGAGAAGATTGATTCTCTTCACAAGAACCAAACCTGAGATTTGGTTAAGTTGCCTAAGAAGACAAAAACGGTTGGTTGCAAATGGGTCTTCAAAAGAAAAAAGAGAACCTAGGGAGTTGCAGATGCAAGGTATAAGGCACGCTTAGTTACAAAAGGCTAGAGCCAGAGAAAAGGCATTGACTTCAATGAAGTTTTCTCTCCAGTGGTGAAACACAGTTCAATTAGGGTGTTGCTTTCTATGGTGGCAGTGTATGAACTAGAGCTTCAATAACTTGGTGTTAAAATAGCGTTCCTGCATGGTGAGCCTGAGGAGATCATTTACATGCATCAATCGGAGAGATTCATTGTTAAAGGAAAGGAAGATTATGTGTGCATATTGAAGAAATCATTGCATGGTTTCAAACAGTCTCCGAGGCAATGGTATAAACGTTTTGATTCTTTTATGATAAATCATGGTTAGGTGAGAAGTAGCTATGATAGTTGCGTTTATCATAGGCAGTTATCTGATGGGTTTTTTCATTTATTTGCTACTTTATGTTGATTATATGCTTATTGCTGCTAAAAGCATATATGACATTGGCTTGTTGAAAACCCAACTTAGAAATGAGTTTGAAATGAAAGATTTAGGTGCTGCAAAGAAGATTTTGGGGATGGAGATTCATAGAGATAGGAAAGCTGAAAAGTTGTACTTGTCCTAGGGAAAGTACATTGAGAAAGTTCTTCAGAGATTTAGAATGTCTAATTCCAAATTAGTAAGTACACCACTGGCTACTCATTTTAAACTTCAGCATGCCTATCTCCTCAGACAGACGAGAAGGAACGGTTCATGGCTAGTGTTCCTTATTCCAGCGCAGTTGGCAGTATTATGTATGCAATGGTTTGTACTCGTCCAGATATTTCACAGGCAGTGAATGTTGTTAGTAGGTACATGGTTGATCTGAGTAGAGCTCATTGGCAGGCTGTGAAATGGATATTCAGGTATTTGAGAGGTACTTCAAATCTTGGCTTAGTCTTTGATAGAGAAACTGACTACAATTCGAGGGTGGCTGATTATGTTGATTCTGATTATGCTGGGAACTTGGATAAGAGAAGATCATTGACAGGATATGTTTTCACTTTGTACGGTTCTGCTATTAGTTGGGAAGCAACACTACAATCTACTATTGCTTTATCAACTACAGAAGCAAAGTATATGGCAGCAGCCGAGGCTATTAAGGCAGCCATTTGCTGAAGGGTCTGATCAGTGATTTGGGACTACAACAGCATGCAATTTCAGTGTTTTGTGACAGCCAGAGTGTAATTGATTTGACAAAAAATCAAATGTATCATGAGAGAACAAAGCATATTGACATTAGGTATCATTTTCTTCGAAAAATTGTTACCAAGGGCGTGTTAGAAATTCAGAAGATTGCAACTACTAAAAATCCAGCAGATATGATGACAAAGCCAGTTCCAGTATACAAGTTCAAACTGTGTTTGGACTTGATTGGTGTTTGGGGTATGTGATTCCCTTAGGGGATTTGGTGGAGGGGGTCGGTTTTGTTGGTTAATGGATTCTTGTTAGGCTTGGTAGGATTCAAGCCAAGATGGAGATTTGTTATGAGGTGGCTTGAATCTTGTTCAAAAAGCATCTCTATGTATTGTTCGCTCAAGCAGTGTCTCTACCGCTTAAGTTCACTTATCAGCAGCTCGACAGTGAGCTCGAGCTGGACACAAACAGAGAGTTTCGCTCAACGCCCGCTCGACTCTCAACTTGAGAGTCGGATGGCATCTAGAGAGTTCGCTCATCAGTTGCTTGACACTCAGCATGAGCAATATGGCGTTCAGAGAGCTTCGCTCGACACCTGTTTGACACTCAACTTGAGTGGGATGACAACCCTAATTTACAAGCGAACGTTTGTCAATTAGGGTTTGCGCTCCTACAGTATAAATATGAATGTTTCATCATTCATTCATGACTATTGAACCTTTTAAGACTACTGACTTTTGTATTGAAAAGAGGGATCCTCTTTGTGATATTCCAACAGTGTTTTGACACTTTGGAAAGAGGAGTTTGTAAATTAATCTCTTGTACACCATCATTTGTTGATAATGAATTCATTGAGACCGACCCCACCAGTGGACGTAGGCTCACATTGAGCTGAACCACTTAAATCTTGGTGTATTGTGTGCATGTTGTTATTTATTTTGTTTGCTTTTGCTATTATTTACTATAACTTAGCCTTTTGATAACCGTTCCATTCCCAACAGTAATATTAAAAAATTACATTCAAACAATTTAATATTTAAATAATATTAAATTTATAGTATTTTTATTTAACTTTTTCTCTCTCCTTTCCCAAAACCTAATAAGATATCTATTTCACTACTTAACTCAAACTATTTCACTACTATTCACAGATATACTAAGATATTCTAAATATTCTAGAACCACAATCCGAGAGAGAAAGAATCTTGGAATAAATCAAAGCATAGAGAGAGTTAAACCCACAAGTACTTAAATTTTTCACTTCTCTATAGTGTTTACATTGTGGACGAATTGAAGGTGGTCTTCAAGTGTGGTTCTGTTGGTGCACGTGGGGGTTGGGTGAGGATGGCTGATTTTCAAATGCTGCAACGGAAACCTAAATCCACTGATGCCTACTTTGAGTTTGAGCACAGGATGGAGGAATTGGTGCGTGGGCACTTGGATGACTGTATGTCATTTCCTTCATATAGCTCTACACTCCTGATGACGAGCATGATGAGGGTTATCAACTAGTTTGGAGGAGAAGGAGGTCTAATTTGGAAGGTGATGATTTGGCAGTCATCTATTGCAAGGTGTTCCCACTCTCGTATTCTGAGTAGGTGGGCTTGCCGATAGGCGTAGAAGATGATAACCACAATTAAGAGGAGAAACTGCGAGTCTAAGTTGATGGCGCTTGCACATTTGTGTTGGAAAGTCTACTAAGGGTTAAGAGATTACCTCAAGAGCCATAGATTCGTTTTCCATTGCACTGGCACCACTGTAGCTACGACTGAAACTTGAGAGAGGAAAAAATTCTCTCTATCCCTAACCACACAACATGATAGAATCCAATTGGCTAATTCTATTATCTATAGGGTGAGAGAAGGGGTATCCACATCTATTAATATTTTTGTCCCATCCGATTATGATCCTAAGATCAACATAAGATCTATGCTAATCATAATAAATACAACAAGCTTCCACTTGGACAACATAAATCATTCAATCACAAAATGAAAACCAAACAAGCATCTTCATAACATAACAAGTCCAAAACATATTTGCAAGTATTTAATTAGTTATGGTAACCATATAACAACAAGATGTATGAAGCTCAACAGGTACTCACAATCACATGAGTTAGATAGATGAGATGCAAGTATGATTGTGATGCCTCGACTCCCATGTACTAGAACTCGAGAATCGTGACGTCGGGATGATGACAACATGGTGACGCATCCCAACGATAATGCCAAGAGTGTGTGTACATGCAACGGTGTACAAAACAACGCAGCGGATTAGTCAACTAATTACCAGAATTTAAATACAATCTAAACATCAGTAAAAGTTTAAAAGTAGTTATAAAGTCATCCAAAATTAAAATACAATACTTTAAAATAAAATAACTATAAGTGATCCCAGATCACTCCCCGGGCGGAGCCGTCTCCTCAGGCTCGCCCTCAACCTCCTCATCTGCATCAAAATCTGCGTTACCACAAAATAGTACCGCAGGTAAGTATAACCCAAATAACCACGTAATGAAAGTGCATTAATGCAACCAACATGTATGCATATGATGAAATATGCATTTTCCTCAAAACATCATTTTGCCCGAAAATTATTATTTTCCAACACACGCCAAAATCCCATTTGGCCCAAAAACATCCGTAAAACATTTTCCCAGAAAATGATTTACACAGAAATCCAACACACACAATTTTCCCAGAAAATAGCCAATTAATCCATTATTACCATATGTACCATGGCCTCCCCAAGGGACCATCCGCACGTCCTGGCTTCGTAGCGATGCTTAGTTCCGCGCCCGGCGCGTACATGACCAAGCATCCACACTACGCAACGAGTGATGCCCAGTTCCGCGCCTAGCGTGTACGTGGCCAGACATCCTCTAGTCCCCGCCAGCAGAAGGACCACGGAGTTGGCACGAGACCATCTCGTCCGATCCCATTGTCGCCCAGGGACAATCCAGGGGACGTTACTCAGTATATTCCACTCCCGAGTAGCCAGAGGAGCTCCACAGAGATAATGCCCCATCTCGGCTTGGGGTCGTGATACACACGCACCCAAAATCCATTCTCACATGAAAATTAGTTTTCATAAACACATGAACATGACTGCAATACACGAAAACCCAGTTTCCTTTACAAACATGATCATGCGTGCCAAATGCAATATACATGAACACAATATCCAAACCAACAATTACCAATCCAATCCAATCCAACCAAACAACTCCAATCACCAATCCATCCGACCCCCGAACTCCTCGGACTCAGTTCAACATATTCAACCAAATACAGTGAAATGAGTTAGTGCAAAAATACATTTAAATCACGAAAGTTCTTTGGAGAAATACTTACAGCGCTATATAATAATTTTCGATGGATCACGAAGCTGCAAGAAGTGACTTCTGAGCAATGCAACAGTGCAATATACACTGTCGCCGTGGGTCACAAATACCCACTTTCAAACGGAGACAAACGAAGACCCAAGATTGATAGGATAGGGTCTAGGGAGGTCAGTGCCGTGGGTACGGCGCAATAGACGGTAGAAGAGCAAAACACCCAAAACGGAAATGTTGTTGAAAATGCTTCAGTAGTGACGGATCGGAGGTGGGGTTGGGTCCAATGGGTTGCTAAGGGGTCGAGGATGAAGTGGTGAAGAAATGGTGGCCAATGGTGGTGTGACGGCGGTGCGCGAGTACAAGAGGTGCCGTGGCATGAGTGGGCTCATGGTGGCTAACAGCGGCACGGCTGGGGCTAGAAACGAAGGGGTGGTGTCGCCGGTGGCTGGGGAAGCTGGGGGGCTGGGCGGTGTGACCATCGCCAGCGCACGGCGCTGGGGGCGAAGGAAGATCGGACGGAGAGAGAGGGAGGGGCTGGGCGTCGCACGGGAGAGCCTGGGGAAAGAAAGAAAAAAGAAAGAAAAGAAAGAAGAAAAAGAAAAAGGAAGAAAAAGACAAGAGGAAAGAGAAAATGTAGGGAAAGAAATGAGGTCCAATTCTCATAACTTGGGTCACAAAAATGATCCAACGAAAACGATTTCAAAACCTCAAGTTAAATAATGTAATTCAAACGCATTGGTAAAGTGAAACTAAAATAATTAAATCTAACAATAATTAATTTAGAATAAAGAGATTTTAAACGTATGACAATAATTAATAATAAGAAAGCGCTTCAAAATATAATTTTCACAAAATTAAAATCATAAAATAAACCCACTAAAAATCCAACAATTTTAAAATAAGTGAATAAATTTTTGAATAAATAAAAATAATCCTTCAGTAAAAATACACTAAAATACGGGGTGTCACATCCTCCCCCCTTAAATAAAATTTCGTCCTCGAAATTAGCAAGGTCAAACATTAAACTAAGACAGGAATAAGATTCAACTAAGAGCAGACTTTAGAACATACCGTCAAAATCAATCGAACAAGTATGAATATTGCTCTCTCATGTCAGCTTCTCTCTCCCAAGAGAAATCTTGAGCCAACGGATCGCCCCATGACACTTTCACCAGAGTTACTATCTTGGACCTTAACCTTTGCTCTTTCCGATCCACGATTTGCGTTGGAGCAAGTTTATAAGTAAGGTTAGGATGAAGTTGAATGCGTTCAGGGTCAACAAAATGTGGCTCTTGGTGTCCAAAATTGTTCTTCAACGAACACACATGAAACACATCATGAACGTCCCCAAAATAGTCTGGCAAGGCAACTCTATAAGCAACAAGCCCAACCTTCTCTACGATCTGAAAAGGGCCAACATATCTTGGACTCAGCTTTCCTTTCTTACCAAAGCGCTTAACGCCTTTCATAGGAGAGACTTTAAGATAAACCCAATCACCTGCTTCAAATGATAATTCTCTTCTTCTTGTATCTACGTAACTCTTCTGGCGACTTTCCGCTTCAACCATTTTCTTTCTTATAAGCTGAACTTGATCCTTCATCTCTTGAATTATCTCAGGCCCAAACAATTTGCTCTCGCCAACTTCATCCCAACATAAGGGCGATCTACACTTCCTTCCATATAATGCTTCATACGGGGCCATCTGAATGGAGGAATGAAAACTGTTATTATAAGAGAACTCAATAAGCGGCAGGTGATTCTCCCAACTTCCTTGAAATTCCATGACACAAGACCGCAACATATCCTCCAGAGTCTGAATAGTACGCTCAAATTGACCATCTGTTTGAGGGTGATATGCAGTACTAAACTTCAACTTAGTGCCTAAGGCTGCCTGCAAGCTCTTCCAAAAATGGGACGTGAACCGCAACTCCCGATCCGATACAATACTCCTGGATACTCCATGCAAACGCACTATCTCTTTAACATACAACAGAGTTAACTTACCCAAGGAGTCTGTATTATTAATAGGCAAGAAATGGGCACTCTTAGTCAACCGATCAACAATCACCCAAACTGAGTTCTTTCCACTAGGTGTCCTCGGCAAACCCACAACAAAATCCATAGAAATATCATCCCACTTCCACTCTGGAATAGGGAGACCATGATGCTCAACCTTAACTTGACAGCACGTGGCACATTTCTCAATAAACACGGCGATATCCAACATACTCGTATTAGTCCCCGAGCGGCACATCACGACCAGTATTCCTAGTGTGACTATGCTATCCAAAATCTCATTTCCTCGAGAACCTTAATACCACATCCAATAAATTCCAATGATCAATAGCCCTTACAATACTATGTGCCAACCTCAACCAACTCCTATGCTACAACTTCTAAACCTCCATTGAATTCTACTTTGGTAACCTAATAGCCACTTCCAAAGTTAACTATCAATAACAAATTTTGCACAACCAAATGATTAATCTCCAATTACAAGTATCTTCTCAAAATTCAAGTCACCACTAATTCCTCAAAATCAACACAATCTGAACTCCTGACTACAACAAAAATACCACGCTTCTGCTGCGCACTCTGATATTCGCCACATGCATAAAGTTTATGTCCTCATAAAACTAACACCATCGAGCACAAGGTGGCTTCATACCTACTAACCAAAACTCTTATCACAATTTGGTAGAAAAATACTATCTCCCAAAACCACGAGTTATAACTCAAATTCCTCAATTAACTCCTGCTGCCTTGATCAAAAATTAAATTCCATAAAATATATCCATAATCATTGACGGAAACCCAATCTCAAACAACCTCAGCATCCCAAATTGAAAATAAGCAACCTCAGCCCAAAATACATCCTTCCCATCTACAATAAGGAGCATACCTTAAAAGGCTCGATTCCAACCTGGCGAACCAATAAGAGCGCCTATAAACTTCTACCTGACAACCTAAACCCAAAAGCTCAACACCTACATCCTGAACAACATCTAATCTAGCAGTGACTAAACTCACTACGAACCACCATTGACTTCACCAAAACATTATCGAAACCATCTTGGTAACTCGCCCACCTATTTCTACTCCTATAAGCTAGCATTAACACGACTAGTTCCTTCAATAGCACATCACTATTAAACCTCAAGACAAGCCATACTGCTCAAATCTTCAATCCACCAAAAGCCATTGCAAAGCACCTAAGGATCCTAGAGCTTTATTAACCCACATACCTGACCCTATCATCCACCACTGATGCCTAAACTTCAACTTCCAAGATCTTATCATACACCATACATGGCATCCCATCAATCTCTCTTCAAGTTAAATAACAATGTCCTTAATTCAACCAATTGGGTGCTCAATCTCCAAAAGAAAGTATAACCTCAAAAATTTAAATTCCTAAGTAACCTCAAGTCATAATTAATTCCTGCAGATAATCACAATACTTATTGCCAATCATCATTCCATTGAGTAATCCACTCGACTACACACTTCGATCAACTCACCAAAATCTCCAAGCCAAGGTCTCTTGAATTACTACTATTGTGTCGACTCCTCTTCCACATTACCAAAACCACTTCTTCCAAACCAAAATGTGACTAGGACCGGAACTCTCCGAAATCCATAAACACTCACCACTACTATACATCAATCTCACGCACCCTTAGCCAAAACCAATAATCCTCCAACGTGCAGGTGATCATCATTACCATTTCCATCACTAGACCTATATCCTCGAAATCAACAAGAATCATTTCCTATATCCGCACCATCTATTATCCTTAAAATTGATATGGATTAAATCCTCAACCTGTCACAGTAACCTCGAGGTACAAACAATCATTAACCAAACTAGATCAACGTCTTCAATCCTTAGAAAATACACCAACTAGATCATTACCTTCCATTTCCAAAGAAATTCTCCCCTAAAAAATTTCTCATATCAGTAACTCAACTCAGATCAATCCTATTTTAATTCAGCCCTTCAACTCTACAATTCTAAAACCTTAAACCAGATAAAAAATCATTTTCTAAAATCTTGAAGATCAATGACGTTAAATCTAAAACATTCGCCTTATAAAACTGGTAAATTCTAAAACTCAAAATGTTATTAAATTGCTTATCAAGTTCGGCAAGATCGAAAACTTCTAATCTAAGTAATCCCTTAATTGCTTGTTGAACCTACCACCTTAAATCTCATAACTTATTTCCTAAAAAACTATGGGGCCTTAAACCATAGATGAACTTCTCATAAATCTAACCTTGAAGTTCGCTGAACTCACAACCTCCTACTACAAGGACTCATTACATAAATTCTACAGAATCTAAGACCTTAATTATCCTAAGCAATTTAAAACTATTCCCCTCCTTAGCAACAACTTTAGTTCCTACTCCAAAGAGTTCACCCAGACCATGATGTTCGAGCCTCGATATTAAAACAAACCAATCACCAAGAGTTTATGCCTACTGTACCAAATGTTCAAGCCTAATAAGGGCATTCATAGTCGTAACATATTCCTGCCATAGCACAACCCTTAACCCGTCTTTCAATTTCAAACAAAACAAAACAAAATAAAATAAAATTCTATAAATAAAATAACATACGACAAAATGAATAAAACCAATGAAGTAGTTCAAAATAAAATACTTAAAACAAATAAAATAAACTACCATAAATTAAAACAATAAAAAAAAACAAACAAGTAGTATACAACAACTAAATAAAACCAATAAAAACCACATAATTTCAATTAAATAATTTCAATTCAGTACTTTAAAACTTTCTGGTACTGCACCTACAGAACATGTGGTTTTTTACCCAGTGCCGAACTGCTATGATACCACCTGTGACGCCCCGACTCCCACGTACTAGAACGCGAGAATCGTGACGTCGAGATGATGACAACACGGTCACGCATCCCAACGATAATGCCAAGAGTGTGTGTACATGCAACGGTGTACAAAACAATGCAGCAGATTAGTCAACTAAGTACCAGAATTTAAATACATTCTAAACATCAGTAAAAATTTAAAAGTAGCTATACAGTCATCCAAAATTAAAATACAATACTTTAAAATAAAATAACTAACAAGTGATCCCAGATCACTCCTCGGGCGGAGCCGTCTCCTCAGGCTCGCCCTCAACCTCCTCATCTGCATCAAAATCTGCGTTACCACAAAATGGTACCGCAGGTAAGTATAAACCAAATAACCACGTAACGAAAGTGCATTAATGCAACCAACATGCATGCATATGATGAAATATGCATTTTCCTCAAAACATCATTTTCCCCGAAAATGATTATTTTCCAACACACGCCAAAATCCCATTTGGCCCAAAAATATCCGTAAAACATTTTCCCAGAAAATGATTTACACAGAAATCCAACACACTATTTTCCCAGAAAATAGCTAATTAATCCATTATTACCATATGCACCATGGCCTCCCCTAAGGACCATCCACACGTCCTGGCTTCGTAGCGATGCTCAGTTCCGCGCCCGGCGCGTACATGGCCAAGCATCCACACTACGCAACGAGCGATGCCCAGTTCCGCACCCAGCGCGTACGTGGCCAGACATCCTCTAGTCCCCGCCAGCAGAAGGACTACGGAGTCGACACGAGACCATCACGTCCGATCCCATTGTCGCCCAGCGACAATCCAGGGGACGTTACTAAGTATATTCCGCTCCAGAGTAACAGAGGAGCTCTACAGAGATAATGCCCCATCTCGGCTTGGGGTCGTGATACACACGCACCCAAAATCCATTCTCACATGAAAACCAATTTTCATAAATACATGAACATGAATGCAATACACGAAAACCCAGTTTCCTTTACAAACATGATCATGCGTGCCAAATACAATGTACATGAACACAATATCCAAACCAACAATTACCAATCCAATCAAATCCAACCAAACAACTCCAATCACCAATCCATCCGACCCCCGAACTCCTCGGACTCAGTCCGGCATGTTCAATCAAATACAGTGAAATGAGTTAGTGCAAAAATACATTTAAATCATGAAAGTTCTTTGGAGAAATACTTACAGCACTATATAATAATTTCCGATGGATCACGAAGCTGCAAAAAGTGACGTCTGAGAAACGCAACAGTGCAAAATACACTGTGGCCATGGGTCACAAATACCCACTTTCAAACGGAGACAAACGAAGACCCAAGATTGATATGGTAGGGTCTAGGGCGGTCGGTGAATCTAGTGGTGGAGGAGATTGGCCGTGGGTGGCGGCTCAATAGGCTGTAGAAGAGCAAAACACCCAAAACGGAAATGTTTTTGAAAATGCTTCACCGGTGACGGATCGGAGGTGGGGTTGGGTCCAATGGGTTGCTAAGGGGTCGAGGATGAAGTGGTGAAGTAATGGTGGCCAATGGTGGTGCGACGGCGGCGCGCAAGTACAAGAGGTGCCGCGGCATGAATGGACTCGTGGTGGCTAACGGCGGCGCGGCTAGGGCTAGAAAAGGAGGGGTGGTGTCGCCGGTGGCTGGGGAAGCTGGGGGGCTGGGCGGTGTCGACCACCGCCGGTGCACAGCGGCGCTGGGGGTAAAGGAAGATCGGACGGAGAGAGAGGGAGGGGCTGGGCGTCGCGCGGGAGAGCCTGGGGAAAGAAAGAAAAAAGAAAGAAATGAAAGAAGGAAAAGAAAAAGGAAGAAAAAGAAAAGAAGAAAGAGAAAATGTAGGAAAAGAAATGAGGTCCAATTCTCATAACTTGGGTCACAAAAATGATCCAACGGAAACGGTTTCAAAACCTAAAGTTAAATAAAATAATTCAAACGCAATGGTAAAGTGAAACTAAAATAATTAAATCCAACAATAATTAATTTAGAATAAAGAGATTTTAAACGTATGACAATAATTAATAATATGAAAGCACTTCAAAATATAATTTTCACAAAATTAAAATCATAAAATAAACCCACTAAAAATTCAACAATTTTAAAATAAGTGAATAAATTTTTGAATAAATAAAAATAATCTTTCAGTAAAAATACACTAAAATACGGGGTGTCACAATGATGGAGAAATAATATAAAATAGTGGTTAACACTTATTTTCATAAGAAGCCTAACAACATAAATCTGAATGTCCTGTGTTACGACTATGTTAATATCATAAACAGAATGTGCACACAATAACATGTGGCAACATAGTCAAAATTCACAATTCTCACGTACATACAAAACTCCTACCGACTAAATACAACAGAAGGCTCAAACAATCCCATTTTGGTTACATGCTCCTGAAATATTTTTGTCACCAAATTTCTTGTCAATAGATCAGCCAACATATATTATGTGTAAATGTGATCAACACAAATATGAGACTTAGACACTCTCTTTAATAAATAAATATTCTATGTCAATATGCTTGGAGTATGTAGAGCTCTTAGAATTCTAAGAGAATGAAACTACTACAAAATACAAAATATCTTTAGTGGTCTCGTAATCGGTTGACTATAGTGGTATGTTCTTTATGTCTTCTCAGTCGAATCTTGATCCTGTATTAGTTTAATGTTTGACCTTGTCAATTTCGAGGACAAATTTTTATTTAAGGGGGGAGGATGTAACACCCCATATTTTAGTGTATTTTTAATGAATGAATTATTTTTATTGATTCAAAATTTAATCTCTTGTTTTAAAATTATTGGATTTTTAATTGGGTTATTTTTATGATTTTTAGTTTACAAAAATTATTTTTGAAGTGCTTTCTTTAAATTAATTATTGTTATGTATTTAAATTTCTTCTCAAATTAAATTAACTTATTGTTGGGTTTAATTATTTATTTTCATTTTAATCACTGCATTTGAATTATTTTATTTCACTTGCTGTTTTAAAATCGTTTCCGTTAGATCATTTTTGTGACCCAAGATGTGAGGATTGGACCTCACTTCTTTCCCTACATTTTCTCTTTCCTCTTTTCTTTTCCTTCCTTTTTCTTTTCTTCTTTCTCTTTTTTTTCTTTCTTTTCTTTTCTTCCTGGCCCTTCCCGCGCACGTCCACTCTCTCTCCCTCTCTTCGTTCGTTCCTTCAACTGCCCAGCCCGCTGCCGTGTGCCAACGATGGTCGACATCGCCCAGCCCCCCAGCTCCCCTAGCCACCGGCAACTTCACCCCTCCAATCTTAGCCCTCCTCACACGCCGTTAGCCACCACGAGCCCCTTCAAGCCGCGGCACTTTTTGCGCCGCCGTCGCTCCACCATTGGCCACCATCTCTTCACCACTTCATCCTCGACCTCCTAACAACCCAATGGACCCAACCCCAGCTCCGATCCGTCACCGGTGAAGCACATCCAACCTCATTTCCGATTTGGGTGTTTTTGATCTTTAACCACCATTTGCGCCACCACCCACGGCCAACCACCACCCCCACTAG
Organism: Juglans mandshurica; assembly: GCA_022457165.1. Lineage (NCBI taxonomy): Eukaryota > Viridiplantae > Streptophyta > Magnoliopsida > Fagales > Juglandaceae > Juglans > Juglans mandshurica. The sequence continues at coordinate 23,452,992 of CM039625.1, read as the reverse complement.
CTTCACCGACATCCCTAGGCCCTACCCTATCAATCTCGGGTCTTCGTTTGCACCCGTTCAAAAATGGGTCTTTGAGACCCACGGCCACAGTGCATATGGCACTGTTCTGCAGCTGCATTTCCACTTCTTGCACCTCCGTGATTCTCCGGAAATTATTATATAGCACTGTAAGTATTTTTCAAAGAATTCTTGTAAATTTAATGTATTTTTGAACTAACAACTTACACTGTATTTGGACAGTTGATTGGTTTTTCCGGAATGAGTCCGAGGAGTAAGGGGGTCGGATAGATTGGTGAATGTTTTTGTTTGGTTGGATTTGTTTGGGTTGGTTATTGATGGTTGTTGATTTGTGTTGGTACATGTACATATCATCATTTCATGCATGATCATGTTTGTAAAGGAAAACTGGGTTTTTTCGTGTCTTGCATTCATCTTCATGTACTTATTGAAAACTGGGTTTTCATGTGTAATGATTTATTGGGTGCGTGTGTATCACAACCCCAAGTCGAGATGGGGCATCATCTCGGTGGAGCTCCTCTAGTCACTCAGGAGCGTAATATACCGAGTGATGTCCCCTGAATTGTCGCTGGGCGACAGTGGGATCGGACGAGATGGTCTCATGCCGACTTCGTGGTCCTTCGGCTGGCGGGGACTAGAGGACACTTGGCCACGTACGCGCCGGGCGTGGAACTGGGCATCGCTACGGAGTCAGGGTGTGCGAATGACCCATAGGGGAGATCATGGTGCGTACGTTAAAAATGGACTATTTTCTAGGAAAATAGCATGTGTTGGATTTTGTGTAAACCATTTTCTGAGAAAATGTTTTACGGATTATTTTTGGGCCAACTAGGATTTTGGCGTGTGTTGGAAATGTTCATTTTCCGGGAAAATGATATTTTAAGATAAAATGTGTATTTCATCATATGCATGCATGTTGGTTGCATTAAATGCATTTTTATTCCTGAGGATTGTTTGGTTTATACTTACCTACGATACCGTGTTTGGTAATGCAGATTTTGATGCAGAGGAGGATGAGGGTGATCTTGATGAGACGGCTCCGCCCGACGAGTGATCTGGGATCACTTGCTTGGCTATTTTATTTTAATGTATTGTGTTTTATTTTTGGATGACTGTATAACTACTATTTAAACCTCTACTGATGTTTAGATTGTATTTAAATTCTGGTACATAGTTGACTAATCTGCTGCGTTGTTTTTTGTACATTGTTGCATATACACACAGTTAGCACTTTTGTTGGGATGCATGACCGTGTTGTCTTCATCCGGGCGTCTTGATTCCCGTGTTCCCGTACATGGGGGTCGGGGGCACCACAAGTGGTATCAGAGCAGTTCGGCTCTGGGTAAAACCACATGTCCCTTAGGTGAGGTACCAGGAATTTTAAAAGTTGTAAATTGAAATTATTTAGTTTAAAGTATGTGGTTTTTATTGGTTTTATTTAGTTTATTGTATACTAATTGTTTGTTTAATTATTTTATTGTGCACTAGTTCATTGCTTTTATTCGTTTTGTCATATGTTATTTTATTTCTGGAATTTTATTTTATTTTGTTTTGTTTAATTTTGTTCGGAGTTGAAAGGCGGGTTAAGGGTTGTGCTATGGCAGGAAGATGGTACGAATGTGAATGCCATTATTAGGCTTGAGCATTTGGTGTAATAGGCCTGAACGTTTGGAGATTGGTTTGTTTAATATCGAGGTTCGAACATCAGGGTCTGGGTGAACTCTTGGGAGTAGGAAGTCAAGTTGTTGCTAAGGAGGGGAATAGTTTTTAAATTGCTTAGGATAATTGAGGTTTTAAGTTCCATAGAATTTATGTAATGAGTATTTTGTGTAGGAGGTTGTAAGTTCCACGAATTTCAAGGTTAGATTTATGAGAAGTTCATCTAAGGTTTGAGGCTCCATAGTTTTTAGGAAATAGGTTTATGGGATTTAAGGTGGTAGGTTCAACAAGCAATTAAGTGATCATTTAGATTAGAAGTTTTTGATCTTGCCGACCTTGATAAGCAATTTGATAATATTTGAGATTTTAGAATTTACAAGTTTTATAAGGTGAATGTTTTAGATTTAAGATCATTGATCTTGAAGGTTTTGGAAATGATTTTTATCTGGTTTAAAGTTTGAGAATTGCAGAGTTGAAGGGCTGAATTAAAATAGGATTGATGAGAGTTGCGTAACTGATATGAGAATTTTTTTTCAGGTGAATTGTTTTTTGGAAATGGAAGGTAATGATCTAGTTTGTTTATTTTTTGGGGATTGAAGATGTTGATCTAGTTCGGTTAATAATTTTTTTTAGCTTGATGTTACAGTGACAGGTTAAGGATTTAGTCCATATCAATTTTAAGGATAATAGCAGATTTAGGAAATGATTCTTGTTGATTTCGAGGATATAGGTCTAGTGATGGAAATGATAATGATGATCACTTGCACGTTTGGAGGATTGTTGGTTTTGGCTATGGGTGCATGAGAGTATAGGTCCTAGTCTTATTTTGGTTTGGAGGAAGTGGTTTTGGTAGGTGTTGAAGAGGCGTCGACACAATAGTAGTAAATCAAGAGACCTTGGCTTGGAGTTTTGGTGAGTTGATTGAAGTGTGTAGTCAAGTGGGTTACTCGATGAAATCATGGTTGGAAATGGTTTTTGTGATTATCTTCAGGAATTAATTGTGACTTGAGGTTACCTAGGAATTTTTATTTTTATTTTTATTTATGAGGCTATACTTACCTTTGGAGATTGAGCATCCATCTGGTTGAATTACGGACATTGCTATTTAACTTGAAGAGAGATTGATGGGTCTCCAGGTATAGTGTATGATAAGATCTTGGAAGTTGAAATTTAGGCATCAGTAGTGGATATTATGATCAGGTATGTGAGTCAATAAATCTTTAAGATCCATGAGTGTTGCGCAATGGCTTTTGGTAGATTAAATATTTGAACAGTATGGCTTGCCTAGAAGTTTAATAGTAAAATACTATTGAAGGAACTAGTCGTGTTAATCCTAGCTTATAGGAGTAGAAATAGGTGGGTGAGTTACCAAGAAGGTTTTGATAATGTTTTGGTGAAGTCAATGGTGATTCGTTGTGAGTTTAGTCACTGCTAGATTAGATGTTGTTCTAAATGTAGGTGTTGAGCTTTTGGGTTTAGGTTGTCAGGTAGAATTTTTATAGGCGCTTTTATTGGTTCGCCAGGTGGGAATCGAGCCTTTTAAGGTATGCTCCTTATTATAGATGAGAAGAATGTATTTTGGATTGAGGTTGCTTATTTTCAATTTGGGATGCTGAGGTTGTTTGATATTGGATTTCTGTCTATGATCATGGATGTATTTTATGGAATTTGATTTTGATCAAGGCAGCAGGAGTTAATCGAGGAATTTGAGTTATAACTCGTGGTTTTGGGAAAGAGAGTATTTTCTACCAAAATATGATAAGAGTTTTTGGTTAGTAGGAATGGAACCAGCTTGTACTTGATGATGTTAGTTTTATGAGGACATAAATTTTATGCATGTGCATGTGGCATATCAGAGTGCGCAGCAGAAGCATGAGATTTTTGTTGTAGTCAGGAGTTCAGATTGTGCTGATTTTGAGGAATTAGTGGTGACTTGAATTTTGAGAACTTGTATTTGGAGATTAATCATTTGGTAGTGCAATTTGTTATTGATGGTTAAGTTTGGAAGTGGCTACTAGGTTACCAAAAGTAGAATTCAATGGAGGTTTAGAAGTTATAGCATAGAAGTTAATTGAGGTTGGCACATATTATTGTAAGGGCTAGTAATAATTGGAATTTACTGGATATTGTATTAAGGTTCTTGTGGAAAATAAGATTTTGGATAGCATAGTCACCCTAGGAATACTGGGCGTGATGTGTCATTGGGGGACTAATACGAGTATGTTGGATATCGCCATGTTTATTGAGGAATGTGCCACGTCTTGTCAAGTTAAAGCTAAGCATCAAGGTAGACTTCAACCTCTCCCTATTACTGAGTGGAAATAGGATGATATTTCTATGGACTTTGTTGTGGGTTTGCTGAGGAACCGTAGTGGAAAGAACTCAATTTGGGTGATTGTAGATTGGAAAAAGCAAAGATTAAGGTCCAAGACTATACCTCTGGTGAAAGTATCATGGGGTGATCCTTTGGCTCAAGACTTCTCTTGGGAGAGAGAAGTAGACATGAGGGAGCAATATCCGTATTTGTTCGGTTGACTATAGCGGTATGTTCTTTATGTCTTCTCAGTCGAATCTTGATCCTGTCTTAGTTTAATGTTTGACCTTGCCAATTTCAAGGACGAAATTTTTATTTAAGGGGGGAGGATGTAACACCCCGTATTTTAGTGTATTTTTAATGAAGGAATTATTTTTATTGATTCAAAATTTAATCACTTGCTTTAAAATTATTGGATTTTTAATTGGGTTATTTTTATGATTTTAAGTTTACGAAATTTTTTTTTAAAGTGTTTTCTTTAAACTAATTATTGTTATGTGTTTAAATTTCTTCTCAAATGAAATTAACTTATTGTTGGGTTTAATTATTTATTTTCATTTTAATCACTGCGTTTGAATTATTTTATTTCACTTGCTATTTTAAAATCGTTTCCGTTGGATCATTTTTGTGACCCAAGATGTAAGGATTGGACCTCATATCTTTTCCTACATTTTCTCTTTCCTCTTTTCTTTTCCTTCCTTTTTCTTTTCTTCTTTCTCTTTTTTTTCTTTCTTTTCTTTTCTTCCTGGTCCTTCCCGCGCACGTCCACTCTCTCTCCCTCTCTCCGTCCGTCCCTTCAACCGCCCAGCCCCCCAGCTCGCCCAACCACTGACTTCACCCCTCCAATCTCAGCCCTCCTCACGCCGCCGTTAGCCACCACGAGCCCCTTTAATCCGCGACACTCTTTGCGCCGCTGCGCCGCCGTCGAACCACCATTGGCCGCCATATCTTCACCACTTCATCCTCGACCTCCTAGCAACCCAATGGACCCAACCCCAGCTCCGATCCATCACCGGTAAAGCACATCCAACCTCATTTCCGATTTGGGTGTTTTTGGTCTTCAACCACCATTTGCGCTACCACCCACGACCAACCACCACCACCACTAGTTTCACCGACATCCCTAGGCCCTACCCTATCAATCTCGGGTCTTCGTTTGCACCCGTTCAAAAATGGGTCTTTGAGACCCACGACCACAGTGCATTTGGCATTGTCTTGCAGTTGTATTTCCACTTCTTGCACCACCGTGATTCTCCGAAAATTATTATATAGCACTGTTAGTATCTTCCAAAGAATTCTTGTGAGTTTAATGTATTTTTGCACTAACACATTACACTATATTTGGATTGTTGATTGGTTTTGCCGTACTAAGTCCCAGGAGTACGGGGTCGGATGGATTGGTGAATGGAGTTGTTTGGTTGGATTTGTTTGGGTTGGTTATTGAGGATTGTTGATTTGTGTTGGTACATGTACATCTCATGATTTCATGCATGATCATGTTTGTAAAGGAAAACTGGGTTTTTTCGTCTTGCATTCATGTTCATGTGCTTATTGAAAACTGGGTTTTCATGTGTAATGATTTATTGCGTGCGTGTGTATCACGACCCCAAGTCGAGATGTGACATTATCTCGGTGGAGCTCCTCTGGTCACTCAGGAGCGTAATATACTAAGTAACATCCCCTGGATTGTCATTGGGCGACAGTGGGATCGGACGAGATGGTCTCGTGCCGACTCCGTAGTCCTGCGGCTGGTGGGGACTAGAGGACGCTTGGCCACGTATGCGCTGGGCGCAGAACTGGACATTGCTCATTGCGTAAAGGATGCTTGGCCACGTAAGTGCCGGGCGAGGAATTGGGCATCGCTACGAAGCCAGTGTGTGCGGATGACCCATTGGGGAGATCATGGTGCATACGTTAAAAATAGACTATTTTCTGGAAAAATAGCATGTGTTGGATTTTGTGTAAACCATTTTCTGGGAAAATGTTTTACGGATTATTTTTGGGCCAACTGTGATTTTGGTGTATGTTGGAAATGTTCATTTTCGGGGAGAATGATATTTTAAGATAAAATTCGTATTTCATCATATGCATGCAAGTTGGTTGCATTAAATGCATTTTTATTCTTGAGGATTGTTTGGTTTATACTTACCTGCGATACCGTGTTTGGTAATGCAGATTTTGATGCAGAGGAAGATGAGGGCGATCCTGAGGAGACGGCTCTGCCCGACGAGTAATCTGGGATCACTTGCTTAGCTATTTTATTTTAATGTATTGTATTTTATTTTTGGATGACTGTAAAACTATTATTTAAACCTCTACTGATGTTTAGATTGTATTTAAATTCTGGTACTTAGTTGACTAATCTGCTGCGTTATTTTTTGTACACTGTTACATGTACACACACTTAGTACTTTCGTTGGGATGCGTGACCGTGTTATCATCATCCGAGCATCTCGATTCCCATGTTCCCGTACATGGGGGTCGGGGGCGCCACAGCTAGCTGGTGCTAGACTGGAAATCGGAATCGAATCGGAAAATCCCGATTTCAAAAGCATACCCAGGTTGGAAATTCGGGTAAGGTGACCAATTCGAATTGTTTGTTCGGAAATCTGCTTTTTGGATCGGGTGAACAGTCCTACTTGATTGATAAATCTAATCTAAAATATATACATACAAACACACATATGCATATATAAATCCAATAGATAAAGCGTTTATAATTAAGATTTGTAGGTGCCTGGCAGGAGTTCATAACTAAATGAATGCTTAATGACAAAATAAAAGCATATATGCGATTAAAATTTCTGTTCAGGCTATATAAAACGTTGAAGAAATCTCGATAATGATGATGATGCGGCATACCTTAGAGGAAAAAGAAGGCCAAGATAACATCAGTGAAAGGGTCTTCTCACTACAACAGAATGTGTGTTTTGTGACAGAGGAAACTGTCACAAAAAAATGGTAAACCGTCACTAAACATATTTGGTGACGGTTTGAAACCGTCACCATGACCGTCACCTAAAGTGCGTCACAGAAAACATTTGTTGACGGTTTACTGTTCAACCGTCACAAAAAATATTTTTAGTGACGGTTGGAAGTGTTCCATTCTGTACAACGTTCGAACGTTCCTTTTTTTGTGACGGTTATGAACTGTCACAGAAAATAACGTTCGGACGTAAAATTAAACGTTCGGACGTTATACCCGACCGATTGGCGTTCGAATGAGAGAAGTTGACGTTTGTTGTATATCGTTCGAACGTATCATATTTACGTTCGAATGTTAATGCGTCCGAACGTTAATTACAATAAACGTTCGAACATTTGTTCGAACGTAAATGTAAATGTTCAAACGTAGCGCGTTTAATGTTCGGACGTTATTTCGAATGTAAACGAAGGAGCGTCCGAATGCAAGTTCTTTGTTCGAACGTTAGTCGGTTTAACGTTCGAACGATTCAATTGTATTTACGTTCGAACGTTTGTTACAGTGTGAACCAACGTTCGAACGATTTTTATTTACATTCGAACGTACAGATCAGAAATACTAATTTCATAAAATTTAAAAACAAAATACCAATGGTATCATATTACATACCCAATTAACAAGTAACAATGTCTTATAAAAGTACAAAATTAGATATTAAAACTAGTCAGAAATATTGATAAAATTTATTTCTTCTTTTTCCCTCGCCCACGGGGATTCTGTTGCAACGACATAACACGCTCCATTTGCACCATCATCTCTCGTTGCACTTGCTCTTGCACTTCACTGCGTATTCTTTCCTCTTGGTCTCTCTGTTGGTCCTGCAAACGTGTCTCTAAATGAGACTGTCGTTCTAAGAGAGACTCTAACTCTTGCTGTCTCGACCTCATATACTTATTCTCACGCCGTGCAGCTTCTAAATCTGCTGTAAGATTATTAATTTGTGAAGCCGATGAGGTTGAGGAGGATGAACATTTATGCTTGATAGATCGTCCCAAACCTCTTGCCATACTAGACTGCGGCCCGAGCACTTGGGTGAATATGTCTATGTCACTAGGAGAGGATTCCACAGAAGTCGACTGCATCTCCAACATTTTGCTCTGCAATTTAAAAGGTAATGATCGTAAATAATTAGTAACGTATTAAAAGAAATAGAAATAAGAAATAAACTATTAAAATGTTCTATAAAAAATTTATTTAACAAAATTAAAACTGCTTACATAATTATCTGTAGGGACAGGATCCATCCACTCACTATGCTCATTAGTGTGAGCAGCAGCATAGACATGAATGAGGGAAAAGTTTTCAGGATTATCACGTTTCTAACAAAGCGACAATATTAGCAATTTTAAAAAGATAATGTTAGTACTTATCAGAAAGAATATCAGGAAAATAAATGAATTCTATAATTTTTTAATTACCATTTTTTCAGCAAGACGGTGGAATGACCTTGAACCGGCACGATGGTGGACAGTCAGAACGGATCTATTCTGTGCATTTGTAGAACTCAAGGGCTACAAAATATATTAAAAATGTTAATTGTAATATGTATACATATAATGTATAAAACGAATATGAATGTAAATAATTAAAAGATATAAATGTAAGATACTTGATAATCTGGAGATGCGAAAAGATCACAACACTTTCTCCAATCATCTAACTTCATCTGCTGAAAAGGAGACTGCGCAGCCTCTTCCAACGTCTCAAACTTCTTGAAGTGGTCATGACATCGTCCTTTGTGACGTCGGAATAGTGTAGCCATCAACTCATTCACGGTTCTCAAATCCTCGCTACGGCCAAAGTCGAGGTCGAATTCATCCTAACAAGGGAATCAGGTAAAAAATATAATATATTAATCTAAGTGAAAAAAATGTACTGAAAAGTAAACTCACCAGCACACGACTTCGAATGTGCTCCTTAATCTCATTCGGAACATCTCGCCATGAGCGCACATAAAATGGGGCATAAGCTCGAACTACTGTGCCAATATAGGAGGAAAGCGCTGCTGCACTATCATCCACTCCTCCAGTGGAATTATCAGGAATTGTGATCTTCAGTTTACCGTGCCTTCTATTTTTTTCAAGAGAGATTCCACGTGTATAGCCACGACCACGACTTGCAGATGCATGAACTACATGATAATAATAGATATACTATAATTATAATTATATAGTTATTGAGAAAAAAGTATTAACTATATATATAATTATCAATGACAATATTTCCTTACTGGTAGGTGTCGACTGGCTGTTGTTCTCTTCTGTGTTAACTTGATCTTCAGGAACGGATTCCTCGAGTGGGGAGTCCTCAATGGATTCAGGAGTTGGACTTGGCGGAGGCACATTTCTTTGTTGTCGTTTTGGCGGCATTCTTTAAAATAATTAATTATATCAAAGAAAATTAATTAGAAGAAATTATGAAAATTTAACTATTTTTTATAGTCACCTATATAAATAAAATATTTAGTACTTTTACTCTTCAGATGAATTTTCCATGCTTGTTTCAGAATCCCCATCAATAACATCTTCATCATCATCATGCACCTCTTCTTCATCATCTTTATCCACCTCTTGCCCAGATTCTGATTCGTATTCATCTTCTGACTCGTCTTCTTCATCTTCCTCCAAACTGACTTGAATTGAATGATCATTTAATACAGACGGGTCGAGATGTACGGGTGGGACATCATCTCTACACAAGGGGACCAACTCGAGTGCACCGAGGTCAACAAACAAGTTAATACCCTCTCCATCTTCCTGGTATGCCTCAACAATCGGATTGTCATCTTCATCTCCACTATTCTCGTAATCTGCACTCGTTCCTGCTTCATATATATTTCGAGGAACAAATTTTTGTACAACTCGCCAAGTTATCTCCCCACTATCTTCATCAGCACTTTTCATTGGATCAATCAAGTAATAGACTTGGGTAGCTTGACAAGCCAATACGAATGGATCGTCTTCGTACCATTTAGATGCAGTATTGACACTCGTAAAGTGATTATCCCTATGTATCGAAACCCGACCACCGCCTAGATCCCACCAATCACATTTGAAGACATATGTTACAGACCCACCCAAATATTTCAATCCGATAATATCACGTATGACACCATAATAGTCAATATCATCTGTTCCATGACTCCCCTCGACCAACACACCACAGTTTTGAGTCTTTCTATTACGTTCACGGTCCAAAGTATGGAATCTATAACCTTGAACCGTGCATGCAGTATATCGAACTGCTCTATTTGAGGGACCACGGGCCAATGCATACAATTCAGAAGAAATTGATCCGGGATCACGAGCACGTTGTTCCAAAATCTAAAAATTGAAATAGTATATATTTATTATTTTATTATCCAGAGTTAAAAATTTCACAATATAACATATATATAATTTTAGTTCATACACGTTCTTCAAACCATCCGGGAAATTCTTCCTCGTGTCTTGCCTCTATATTTTCTACGCCTTCCGTTCTAAGTTTGTCCATGTGGTCACTGTTATAACATGTTGCAAAAGAAGTATATTTTGAGCACAACAATTCTAATTAATTTAAAGAAAACTATAATTATTCAAATAAATTAAATGACATACCTAAGATAATCATCAATCTCTCGACAGTTATTTAGCACATACCACCGAACTTTACCCAACTCTCCATCAATTAAATTGTAACCTGTTTGTGCACCCAAGGGTCGTACATTCTGGGAAAACATTGATAGCTCACGAGGAGGCGGAGTAGCAAGATCAGCATTTCGCTCTTGACGACTAAATCGTGTCTCAACACCACGAAGATATAGAGAGCAAAATGTTAACCATTCATCGTGTATATAAGCCTCTGCTATTGAACCCTCAGCTTTGGCTTTATTCCCAACAGTGCGCTTCAATCGACCCAAATATCTTTCAACTGGATACATCCAACGGAACTGCACCGGTCCACCCAGAAGTACCTCTCGCGGTAAATGTATTGCTAAATGGACCATGACATCAAAAAATGATGGTGGAAAGATCTGCTCGAATTTACATAGTATATTAGCAATGTCTTCTTCCAATTTCGACAACACATCTCGATTTACTACCCGAGCGCACAAATCCTTGAAAAACATACATAGTTCAGATATGGCGACACGTACATTAGATGTCAGCTTCCCACGAATTCCCACAGGTAATAACTTCTGCAAAAATACGTGACAATCATGACTTTTCAATCCATTGATTTTCCAATCATCAGGACTCACGCATCTACCAATATTTGAAGCATAACCATCTGGCAACTTTACACCTTGCAACCATTTACAGAAATCAATCCTCTCCTCCCTCGTCATCGTAAAACATGCATGCGGCATGACCACCCTGTTGCCTTCCACCCGCAAATGCAGATTATGTTTAATTCTCATTCTCTCAAGATCTTTCCTCTTCTTGATCGTGTCTTTCGTCTTTTTGTTAATACTCATCAATGTACCCAGTATATTATCACAAATATTCTTCTCTATGTGCATTACATCCAAACTATGTCGCAACTTGCATGACGACCAATACAGCAAATCAAAAAAAATACTACGCTTTGTCCAATTCAATTCTGATACGGCTCGTTTTCTCTTGTTCTTTCCCCGACCTTTGCCAAAATTGTTCGCTCTAACATGTTGCAGTTGTTCCACTATCTCTTCTCCAGACAACTCTTTTGGTGCAATCCTATCCTCTACTTTCCCATCAAACTTGGCACATTCTCTTCTCCATGCATGATTTGCTGGTAAATAACGTCGATGACCCATGAAACACAACTTCTGAGAAAATTTTAGCCACTCACTAGCAGTTTCTTTATTACACGTCGGACACGCTAACTTCCCTTTCGTACTCCAGCCGGAAAGATTCCCATACGCCGGAAAATCATTTATGGTCCACATTACCGCAGCATGCATCTGAAAAGATGTCGACGTAGATGCATCATAAGTTCTAACCCCTGTTTCCCATAACTCTTTCAGCTCTTCAATCAACGGCTGCATGAATACGTCAATATCATTCCCAGGTGATCTAGGGCCAGGGATGAGTAAAGTTAACAAAAAGTTTGGCGCCTTCATGCACCTCCATGGTGGAAGATTGTACGGAATCAATACAACGGGCCAAGTGCTATAACTTGTACTCATATTCCCAAAAGGGTTGAATCCATCGGTTGTGAGTCCCAGGCGCACGTTCCGAGCTTCTAACCCGAACTCTGGATACTGATTATCGGAAGACTGCCATGCAAGTGAATCAGCTGGATGCCTCATATACCCGTCATTCTTAACTCTTTTCTCCTCGTGCCACCTCATATCATGAGCTGTTTTCTTACACATATATAGTCTTTGCAACCTAGGTTTCAAGGGAAAATACCGCAACACCTTAACCGGCACGTTTTTCTTACCTTTCCACCTCGACTCTCCACATACAGGACATGCTTGTTTCTCCTCGTTCTCCTTCCAGAACAATACACAATCATTCTTGCATGCATGTATGGACTTGTACTCAAATCCTAATCTCTTTCTCAACTGTTTCGCTTCATAAAAGTTCTTAGGCAATGCAGACCCTTTGGGAAGCACCTCGTTAAATAAGTCCAATACCATGTTTATTGCTTTCGTCGACATCCCACACAATGATTTTATGTGAAGCAACCGCACAATAAACGACATTTTGGAATGTTTTGTACAACCTGGGTAAAGCTCGCGCTTTGCATCTTCCCACAGTGAAGGAAAATTTTCACAATCAGTCCCTGATCCACCACTTGAGGCATTGTCGTTAACCTCATCCATAAACATCCCAGCTCTAATGTCACCCAACATCTCCTCCATCTCATCATGCTCATAATCATCATCCATGTGCCGTAAATAATTGTGATCATCGACCAATACATCTGCTGACCCTTCATACGGCTCACCATGCAGTACCCATCGCGTATACCCCAGATCCATACCGTTCACAAATATATGACGCTCTACTTCATCCAATCCTATTGCACACAAATTTTTACACCCTCGACATGGACACTTAATGTAACCACGACTATCAGCAGAGGCCCGTGCAAAATCAATGAAAGTTCTTACTCCACATGCATAGGGTACGTAATCCTTTCCAAGTCTATCGTCCAGACGCATCCAATTTTTGTCCATTTCTAAAAACATCCAGATATTAATAACACGTACATTGAAAATTCACATGCATGTCTTGCCTCCAATTCTCATTACTTTTTTGATAAGGTAGTTGGTCCTATCCCATTCGAGATTATATTCTCCATATTACACAAATCTCGTCACTCTACTAATTTCCACGTTAGTAGAAATTCCGGCAGCACCTCCCCATAATTCTCCAAGTATACATGTTCAAATATCGGGATTGTGACCCTACGAACAGTATACCCGAAGAACAGTAGAAGAAGATACCAAAACTTCATATTAAACGTGGAAAGTAGCGAGTAACAAAAATGTGTAATACAGATAATATAATCTCAAACTGTCCACACTGGACAATTCAGGAATCAGTGGACACATAAATGTACACTGATTCCCAAACGGGTCTAAGGGTATTTATGAAATGTCACACGCATCTAGCAAAAAATCATACAACAATATCTCCATGTTGTTTAAATTAACAATGTCACCTTCAAGTAATGTTATATTGTTAAACTAAAGAGGGATGGAAGATTATGTGACCCTACGTTTTGTGTCTTGTACACAACGAGGGAGAATGATTTTGAAGAAATGTTTAAATTTTAGTCTAATTACTTAATCGTCACAAACTGTCCGACCTTGACAACTCTCAAGGCCGAAGAGACTATGACAGTCAAGCACCACGAGCCCATTGAAGCAGCGGCACTCTTTCTGCCGCTGCACCGCCGTCGCATCACCATTGGCCACCATCTTCTCACCACATCATCATCGACCTCTTGGCAACCCATTGGACCCAACCCCACCTCCGATCTGTCACCAGTGAAGCTCATTCATCAACATTTCTGATTTGGGTGTTTTTGGTCTTTAACTGCCTATTGCGCCGCCACCCACGGCCAACCATCACCACCACTAGCTTCACCGACATCCCTAGGCCGTACCCTATCATTTTTGGGTCCTCGTTTGCTTCCGTTGAAAAGTGGGTATCTGTGACCCATGGCCATAGTGTATTTTACACTGTTCTACAACTGTTTTTCCACTTCTTGCAGCTTCGTGATCCTTCTGAAATTGCTATATTTACTGTAAGCTTTTTTCAAAGAATTCTTGTGAATTTAATGTATTTTTGCATTAACACATTTCACTGTATTTGAACTGTTGATTGGTTTTGCCAGACTGAGTCCGAGGAGTACGGGGGTTGGATGGATTGGTGATTGAAGTTGTTTGGTTGGATTTGATTGGGTTGGTTATTGATGGTTGTGGATTAGAGTTGGTACATGTACATTTCATGATTTCATGCATGATCATGTTTGTAAAGGAAACTGGGTTTTCGTGTATTGCATTCATGTTCATGTGTTATTGAAAACTTGGTTTTCATATGAAATGATTTGTTGGGTGCGTGTGTATCACGAACCCCAAGCCGAGATGGGGTATTATCTCGGTGGAGCTCCTCTGGTCACTCGGGAGCGTAATATACTGAGTGACGTCCCCTGGATTGTCGCCGGGTGACAATGGGATCGGACGAGAGGGTCTCGTGCTGACTCCGTGGTCCTTCTGCTAGCGAGGACTAGAGGATGCTTGGCCACGTACGCGCTGGGCGCGAAACTGGGCATCGCTCGTTGTGTAGTTGATGTTTTACCACGAACGTGTTGGGCGCGGAAGTGGGCATCGCTACGAAGTTAGGGTGTGCGGATGACTCATAGGGGAGATCATGGTGCATACGTTAAAAATGGACTATTTTCTGGAAAAATAGCGTGTGTTGGATTTTTGTGTAAACCATTTTCTGGGAAAATGCATATTTCTTCATATGCATGCATATTGGTTGCGTTAAATGCATTTTATTCCTGAGGATTGCTTGGTTTATACTTACCTGCGGTACCATTTTATGGTAACACAGATTTTGATGCAGATGAAGATGAGGGTGAGCCTGAGGAGTCTGCTCCGCCCGAGGAGTGATTTGAGATCTCTCATTTGTATTTTGGGACATGTGTTAAACTTTATTTTGGGATGACTGTATAATTACTATTTAAACCCTTTTACTGATGTTTAGATTGTATTTAAATTCTGGTACTTAGTCGACTAATCCGCTGCGTTTTTATTGTACACTGTTGCATGTACACAGACATGGCACTATCGTTGGGATGCGTGACCGTGTTGTCATCATCCCGGGGTCTCGATTCCTATGTTTCCTTACATGGTGGTTGGGGGCGCCACAGATTATTAATGTTGATTTCAGATGAGATGAATCCAAGAAAAAGCATAATTCTAAAATGCTAAACTACCACTAATATCATGGATCTCAATCATAATTCTATAATGCTGAAAAAGCATCAATTCTAGGTTGTCACACTACTATTAAACTTGTTCTAAACAATGTGTATAATACCAAAATATTACTACTAACACATATAATATATAATTATTTTGAAAATATCTCCGACAAGTATCTATTGAAAATTATTTAGGAGATTAAATTGGAAGGGAACAACCCAAGTGAAATAGCTAGGAATAGGGGTGCATTGGCTGTTTCCTCACTCCAAGACTGTAGTAACTAACATACGGATAAAATCCATCAACTCAATAATTTAGTTGTGTTTTAAAATTTCATATAAGAAGCTGTTTCAGTCCTACTGATGTGATGCTCTCAAACTCCTGCTTCGGATGGTATGGAGTGTTGGAGCGTTGGGATATGCAATATATGGTTACATATTCCCGTTCATGACAATTAATATGCAATGCATTTTAGTATACAACTAGTAGTATGCAATAATCGCAATGGATTAAGGGTGACTTATAAAAATTTTTTGCCAAAATTAACTAAATATCCCAATAGATCAATTAACCAACAATAGATACTAGCTTACTTAAGAGGTCGATCCACATAGTAACGCATGTTTAGACATAAAGTGGGAGATAGAATCTCCTTAATACAGATACTACATCAAAGTTGATAGTTAGATCAATTCTCTCATCCGCTCTATGGTGTATAGAGCCGTTGCTATAAACACTAGAATCAAATCCAGCCTCCGCTTAGGATCGGGCTCATCCTCAACCATCTGAAGCTAACGGTTCATCTTGTTCATCGTATGCTGGTCCTGACATAACCACTACCATTCTAGAGGGAATGATAGTGAAACTACCACAGTGAGATTTCATGAAATCTCAGTAAGTTAAACAATCAACTTGCATAGAGATAATATATGCATGATTATGATAAACATGAGATGCATGCAGACAAATCTGTATTTGTCTCCCATGCATCCAGATTCCTCAACATCTTTCATAAAAATATTAATGCACGTTGTTTTTTAGAGAACATTTTTTACTTCATCTTCTTAAAAACTTAACAATTCATAGTTATGAAATCCGTCATGAACATAATATATGGTATCGTCACAACTCCCTTATATGCACTGTGAGCATCTGTTGGTGACCATAGTACAACTTATGTTGAAACTACGTCTTTGTCTACATACATCGTAACCCAAGGCATTGGTATCATAACATTTTATCATAAAATATCATCATAACGTATGAAGCCACCTGCATTAGATGCCATATTAGATGAGTTCCATTAGGATGATTCTCCATTATAGCCTTTGGGGTCGTAACAAAAATTTATTTTCATTCTATGCTTGAACAATGTAGTTCATGACATGTGCATATGTTGTAAACTTCATGTGAAAAATGACATTTATATGCAATATGTTAAAATGGTGAGAATTTCACATGTCATGTAAGCAAGTAATCAAATGCTCAATGACATATCATAAGATGTTTCATGCTCAAAATGACAATTTAATAATAAATGTGGCGTTTATACAATAATCACAAATAAATTCTCTAATAGTAAGTTCTTTCCGGATACTTAGTAATTTGGTGCGGCTATAATAAGAGTTATTCTAAGTTGAAAATTGTAAACTTAAGGAATATCTTCATAATCAAAAGGGTTCAAACAATGATATTTACAATATTGCTCCTACATTTCCCGAAATTGCCACTTAGGCCCAGAACATTCATTATTTGCATTTTAGACCCAAATTTTACCAAATTTCACAAACCTTATATTTTCTATGTTCTAAATCCATATATGATCTTAGAATTGGAAGAATCCATCAACTACTATACAAAAATCTATCCAACCAGTGACATGCATTTTGTGGGCCTTTTTGTGATTTCAAGCATGTAACCTCTTTGGATGCATGTGTGATCAAGTTTAATCTAGTAGAAAACCTTAAATCTGATCTTGGAAACATGTTTGTAACTTAGGTTCAAGTCACACGAGTTTACCCCAACACTTATACATTGGTTAACACCAAATCATCATAAAACCTTGAAACCGAGTGCATGCATGATGTTTCTAGCTTCTGTTAGTGTGGGTTTTAAAGCCTAAATAAATTATGCATTCTAACTCTCATATTGATAACAAAGAATTTGTAGATGCTTATCACTCATACTTTACAAACTTAGCCAAGAGTTTACAAAATAAACTTGAAACAAGTGGAAACTGAAACATGCTGGATGATCAACACAAGATATAGATTTATAAACCTATGAGGACATGCTATTTTCCTCAAATTTAAACCTTCAATAAATATTTCAAGATATTAGTAAAACATATAAGATCGTATCAAGACATGTCATGACTAAAATTTCATCCCAAAACAATTTATTCAATCAAAACTCCAAATTTGAACTGAAATGCATCTCTTCAAGTTAAACCTCATATAACTCAATCAAATCTTCATTCTCATGCCATAATTCAAAGCCTAACAAAAAGATAAGGTAAGATTACTCACCAAACCATGGCTTTTGATGCTCCAACAAATCAACTCACTCCAAGAACTCACTCTCAACCACTCGGTTTCACCATTCTCTTACACTAGGAGTATTTTGCTCTCAAGAACACAAAGAATGCAACCTGTGTAGATTAGGGGAGTTTTAACTTCAAATCCCAAATGACAACCTTAATTTCAGGGGCAAAGATGAAATAAAGTCATGAATATAATATTTTTTTTTTTTGAATAAACAAACGATCTTCATTCATTTAAATTAGATGATGGATACAAGGAGGGACTCCCTCCATTAAAATGCTCTCCTCAGAGAGTTTAAGTGCATCCTTTGCAAGGCAATGCGCAATACAATTAGATAATCTAGGAATGAATTGTGCTGATCCGAAAGACAAGCTTTGTAGTTCTCCTTTGATTTCTTGTATGATCAGGCCTGTTGAACTCCAATCCTCTGTCTCACTATTAATGTCCTTCACCACACTCTTGGCATCCCCTTCAAGTATTAACCTTGTTATTCCTAGACTCTTACAAAGCAAAACTGCTCTGAGAGCCGCCACTGACTCGGCAAGTTTGGGATCAGGAAACAAACTCCTTGGGGCTCTTAGTGTTGCTACTATCTTCCCTTCCCAGTTTCTTACCACCACTCCTATTCCCACTTTACAATTAAGTCGATCAACTGAAGCATCCCAATTAGCCTTATAGACATTCAATGGGGGGGGGGGGGGGCTCCAGGGTTCTATATCGGGTGGTCTGCCATGTTCGCCTATTAATTTGCTGTAATTTGCCTCCTTGAACTCCTTTGATAACTGAGCTGCAGACAAGACCACCCTTGAGGGATCTTCGAACTTCTCTTCAAAAACTGAAATATTCCTCCTCCTCCAGACCTTGTAAGTTGTACATGCAAACTCTTCTGTTTCTTCTTCTTTTAAATAAGTTAATGCATGTTCTATTACCTCTTTGAAGAATTCGAAGTTGACCTTCATTTTTTGCAGACTTCTCGAGCAAGCTGCCCACACATCCTGCACTGAAGGACACGACCACAAAGCGTGAAGAACAGATTCTTCTTCCAAGTTACATGCTGGACAAGTAGAGCTAATTCTGATTTTCCTCTTGCAAAGGTTGAGGTTAGTAGGTAGTGATTCGTGGGCTGCCCTCCATAGTAAAGTTCTTACTGCACTCGGCACCTGTAGCTTCCAGATTTTTTACCATATTTCCTTATGGTTGTTAGGTGCAGAGGATTGCCCCATTAAGCTCTTAGTCAGAGAACCCAACAAGTGGTAGGCACTCTTAACTGAAAACATGCCATCTTTGTTACATCTCCATATGAGCTTATCTGGTCTGCCACTACTGCTAATTGGGATTTTGCAAATATTGGTGATATCTTCTTCATTGAGTATGCTTTCCAGAGTTTCCAGCTTCCAGGATTTTGTTTGTTGATCTATCAAGTTGTTGACCTGCCAGTGAGCATAACTCCAGTTTAGAGGTGTCTGCACTTTGAACGTGTCTGGTTGAGGGATCCACTTGTCACTCCATAAATTGACTGCCTCTCCATTTCCTATTCTCCAAATCAGGCCTGTCTCCAGCAGTTGTCGTGCTCCCATAAAGCTTCTCTAGAGGTAAGAGGCATTGCTGCCTATTTTTGCATGTAGAAAGTCTGATCTAAAGTGGTACTTGGCCTTCAGCACCTTTGCCACTAGGGATTGGGGGTGTTGGATTAATCTCCAGCCCTGCTTTGCTAATAGTGCTATGTTAAAATGCTCAAACTCTCTGTAGCCCAACCCTCCTTCTACTTTGCTCTTTCCCATTAGTTTCCATGGAAGCCATTGGATTTTGGTATTGTTGCCCTTGCTACCCCACCAGAATTGTTGCATAAGTCTGTTTATTGCATTGAGTATAGTTCTAGGGAGCTTGAATATACTCATGCAGTATGTGGGTATTGCTTGAACAACTGATTTCAAAAGAACTTCTTTTCCTGCATTTGAAATGAACTTGACCTTCCAATTTTGTATCCTATTTCTTATGGACTCCAGAATTGGTCTAAAGGAGGCTAGTTTATTCCTTCCCACATAAGAGGGAAGACCAAGATATTTTTCAAAAACTTTAGCTTCTGCCATTTTAGAGGTCGAGAGAATAACTTGTCTGGTCTCATGAGGAGTGTTCTTGCTGAAGAAAATGGCTGACTTCTCAAGGTTTAGTCTTTGGCCCGAGGCATCCTCAAAAATCTTAAGGATACTGAAAAGTCTGCTCCACTCTAGAGCATTAGCTTTGCAGAAAATGAAGCTGTCGTCCGTAAAAAAGAGATGATTAATCAACAAAGACCCCCTTGCAAAAGGAAATCCCGAGATAAGGCCCTTCCTCTCAGCAGTATCCAGCAAGACTCCCAGGGCTTCTGTGCACAAAATGAAAAGGTAAGGGGAGAGAGGATCCCCTTGCCTTAAGCCCCTAGAAGGGATCATAGGATGTTGAGGGACTCCATTGAACAAAATAGAGTATTTTACAGATGAGACACAACCCATAACCAAATCTGTCCAGTCCTTCTCAAAACCCATCTTAAGCAATACTGCTTCTAAAAAAGACCATTCTAGCCTATCGTAAGCTTTACTCAAATCCAGCTTCATAGCCATGTAACCCTCTTTCTTGCTCCTCATTCTATGTCTCATAGAATGCATTGCTTCATAAGCAACTATGATGTTATCCGAAATAAGCCGACCAGGTATAAAAGCACTTTGTGAGGGGGATATCAGTTTTGACAGAAAAGGCTTGATTCTGTTAGCTAAGACTTTGGAAAACACTTTATACACCACATTGCAGAGACTTATAGGCCTGTAATCAGTCACTAGAGAGGGCCTGTTCTTCTTTGGGATAAGAACAATAAAAGTGTTATTGATGTCCTTAAGGCCTGATTTGGAATTAAACAGCTCCTTAATAGCCTCCACAACTTTTGTTCCAACTGTCTCCCAATGATCCTGGTAGAAACCAGCTGAGAATCCGTCAGGGCCTGGGGAACTTTGAGGATCCATTTCAAATAAAGCCCCTCTGATTTCTTCTTCAGTGCATGCCTTTTTTAATTGTGAGTTCATTTCAGGGGTTACCACATGATCTAGATTCTCCAATGCTTCCAAGTTGCCCCTCGGGTTTGAGGATTCAAAAAGCTGCTGGTAGTATCTTTGGAAAGCCTCACTAACTTCAGTAATAATGCTGACCAATTCCCCCATTTCATTGGAAATCTGTTTGATACTATTAGCCTTTCTCCGTTGAGTTGCACACTTGTGAAAGAAGCTAGTATTTTTATCTCCCTCCTTAAGCCATAACTGTTTTGCTCTCTGTCTCCACTTAACTTCTTCATCAGCTAAAACTTGGTTAACTTCTCCTTTGAGGGTGTTGATGGTACCATTGAAATCACCTTGATTAATTCTCTGCATCTCTTTGATCATTTCACTCTTCTGTCTGATAATAAATTTTTGATTGCCATTAAGAACTTTTGACCAGCTTTTCAGTGCTTGTTTGCATCTGTCTAAACCAGATTGCAAATTCCTCAAAGGTTGGATGTCTCTGCTCGGGGTCTCCCAGTTTCTCTTGATTAAATCTCTACACTCTTGTTTAGTAGACCAGAACGCTTCATACCTGAATAATCTAGACTTTTTGTTCACAACTTCTTCCTCATTGTCACAATTGATCAACAGGGGGGCATGGTCCGAGTTCACAGCAGATAAAACTGAAACATTGGTGTTTCTGAAATGGGATTGGCCAAAGGCCATTCCCCAAAACTCTGTCCAGTCTTTCCTTAATGAAGTCTCTTCCCTCCCTATTGTTATTCCAAGTGTATTTTGAGCCTATATATCCTAAATCACTCAATTCACAGTCGTCCAATGCTAACCTGAAATTCTCCATTTGAAGGTATGGCCTGGTGCATGAACCTGTCTTCTCCTCATTGCTCAGTATTTCATTATAATCTCCCATGCAAATCCATGCCATAGAGGGATCAGGTTTGAGCATTCTGAGAAGGTTCCAACTTTCTTTCCTCTTTTCAACTGCAGGATTTCCATAGAAACCCGAAAGTCTCCAGGGAAGACCACCAAACTCAGATGAAATTGTCAAAGAGATATGATTATGGGAATAATTGTGTACTTGAGCATTTACCTCTGATTTCCATAACATTGCTAGTCCACCACTCTTGCCTAGGCTGTCAACCACGAAACTTTGGTCCCTTCCTAATTTATGTCTTATTTTCTCCACCTTGTTCCTGTTAGTCTTTGTTTCTGAAAGAAATATTACTGCTGGGCCTCTTTCCTTCACTAAAAAGTGAAGTTCATTAACTGTCCGAGGGTTCCCAAGCCCTCGGCAGTTCCAACATAAAAGAATCATGATGATTGGCAGTGCTGCACAGCAGCCACTGCCTGGAGTTCAAAGTCACCATCTTCCTTGACATAGTTTTGTTTTTTCCTTTTATCTGCCACCCTCTCAATCTTTTCTTGGCATACCCTTTTCCTTAGTTTCCTTGGTTCATCTACCTCCATTTCATTCGCATAAGTCTGTGTAACCTTGCTGGCTGACCCAGCACGTGCCATCCTCTTCCACGTACTGGTTTGTCCTTTGACTCTTAGGGAAATTAAGTTGTTTTCTTAGGCACTGAAACCTTCTTTATCAGTTGGTAACACGTGCTCCAGTCTTGTCACCTCTACCCTCTTTTCCTTAAGATAAGGAAGTTGTTCTCCTTCTACTGACAGAACTACTTCATTTTCCAAAAAGCCTGTCACTGTCTTACTTGCCTCTCCCTTCTCAAGCCTAGTTTCAGTATTACCTTTTAGCAGGTCAAAGTCTAGTTTGCTGCTTCTGTCACCCTGATCTCCCGCCTGTCTTTCCTCCTCGATTCCTTCCTCTGTCTCCTCAGCAGTGCTCCTCCTTTCACTTTTTCCTTGCTCTTCATCTTCTTCTCCCTTGCTTCGGTTGTGCCCTGAACCTTTTCCAGAATCTGCCTCCTTGAAGGTTTGAGGAGAAGCTGGGGAGGGTAACTTTTGACTTGCCCTCAACCAGGGGCCATACTGCTAGCTGAAACCTTCCAATCCAGCATTTCCTCTGTTCCGCATATCACACCCTCCCAGAGCATGTTTGATCTTCCCACATTGATAACAGAAGTTTGTTAGTCTTTCAAATTTGAAAGGGATCCAGAATTTTGACTTACCAAGAGTTAGGAACCTTCCTCTTGTCAATGGTTTTGTGATGTCTATCATAGCTCTAATCCTTAGGCAGCTTCCCCAATTAATTCCACTACTCTCTGTGTCCACCTCAATGACTTCTCCCACTGATTGGCCCAGTTTTAGGCCAGTATTAGCATTCATCCCTGCAAACGGAAGATCATGGCATTGCACCCAGAATGGTTCATGCTGAAAAGGCATTTCCTTCCATGACTCATATCCTTCACAGTCCTGAATACACAGTAAGTTCTTGTCAAAAGACCAGGGCCGTCCCTGCATTATCCTCCTTTTATCAACTCTCTCTTTTAGCTCCACTAAAAACAGGTTCTTACTAACTTCTTTAAAGGCAACCTTTCTATCTACTTGCCACATTCTTGCCAGAGAGCTTCTTAGTGCACCTCTGTTTACCTCCTTATCAGCTACCACACACATCATAAAACAGTGACGACTCTTTGATACTGATAAGATAACATCTTCTTTGCTAACCTCCACCTCCTGTTTCTCTTCTTCCGTTAACTTCAGGCCTTCACATAAAGCTGATAAGTCACTCTCCATTGTCTAACCTGCACAAACCAAGATCTGGCAGGACAATACTCTAAGTTTACAAGAAACTTAGAGAGAACACCTTACACTCAAAGAGAGAGAAGGACTTTTTCGGTTGAATATAATATTTTTTGAAGTTTGAAGAGTGTAGTTCTATGATAAAGTCACTATACCACAATATTAATTGGTATCAACATGGCGCAACAATATATCTCATATAACAAGTCAATATTTGTTTAAGCAGAGGTCATAGATATGAGTATCACAAAACCAATTTTGGCAAACCCAAAATGCATTTGAAATTTCTAACTTGCACATTTCACTATATGAGAATTATGCCTAAACCCATGCTTGAAAACCTTGCAAACCGAAACTACCATGATGTTAGCATCTGAGACATATCTTCATGAACATATATACACACCATAATACAACGACAAAATGTATTAACTTGAATCAAACCACAATTAAAGCGCGCAAAATGTTACCAATATTCGATAAAAATTATGGCTCATCGTTGCATTATGTCATGTTCGCCTTGTGTATTATTACAACTTAGCAATACAAAGTAAGTCCAAATTAGTCAAAGGTATGCTTCTTTTCCAGAAATTAAGAAAACTTAGTTTTAAAACTAAGTCTTTACATTAAAGTAAAGTATACATGTAAAAGAAGCCGTATGCTACAACAACTGGGCTTGGCAATACAAATGCCTATTGTTCCTCAGATATAAACAGTTTATGTAGAAAAAATAAACAGTCATGGAAAATTATGTCTACGGTAATCCAATATAATAAGAAGATGCTCGCACGGAAAGCGCCAACTATCTCTGTCACCTCATGCTTTAAATTTTCCTAATTATACACACATACACATGATTTGATTAGGAAACAACTAATCGTAAGAAATAAAAAGGAATGCATAAAGAAAATGCCATGATATATTTACCAGAATGTAATATTAATACCAGCAACCTATATATAGAGACCAATAGTAAAGATAGGAAAGAGAACAATAATCAGCTCAGATATTCTTGTCCAACCAACATATGGTAAGAGATTGTTAAGAGATTTTTATAGTTTAATTATGTACTGTAATTTGTATGAATTAAGAAGTAGGAACTTGTCATCAAAATGAAGATTTTATGACACTAATTAAGTAACCTTAGAAGACAAAATATTTCTAGTTATTTTTTTTATAAGTAAAATAAGTATTTATTAAACCACCAACTGTCAATTACAAAGATAGACAGCCCTAATTATATAGGCGCATTAGAAACTAAGAAATTATGAAGGTACATGCCATTAAAATCCACAACAATAGCCCAAGTACAATGTTAAGAGAGAGTTTATGGAAAATGTTTTTAATAATGTTGTTGATATTTTCATTGGCCCAAAACATTTTTCATTGGCCCAAGTACAATGATATGAGTATTATTTTTTTAACTATGCATAAAATATAAATATATCTCAATTTATTTCTTACATTTAAATATATATCTCAATTTATTTTATAAATTCAAAAATATCGCATAAAACTTTACAATTCACGTATGATTAAAGTTAAATATTTACAACTTGGAGTGTATGACACATCCTCGGCACAGTTGACATTGTTTGATTTGATTGACAAGATACATTTAAAGTTAAATAAATATTGATCAGCATGAAAATGATATCTTTCATATATAATATTGCTCTTTTAACAGTGATGTAAGAAACAGATGTTATTTGATCTTATCGTGAAGTGGAATTCACAAAATTTTTATTTTATTATTATAATTTTTTAAATTTTTATATAAAATATAATAAATAATTCAAAACTTTTTTTTTTTTTTCCCTGTCAAGATCCCCACCCCCACCTTTTGTACTCTCCTGTTTAATTTTAATGCAAGTATGATTAAAGATAAATAAAAAAACAGAATGCATCACATTAAAATTTTCCATTGATTAAATCCAAAACATACTTGGGTCCAATGTTTTATTTGGGTCCAATGTATATATTACAAACTCATTGTGATTTGGAATCAACCTACTTTTATCTAAATGATTTAGATCCTGGGATGAGTGTCAAGTGGAGTGGAGTTTATGAATTCTACTCATCCATATTGCGTTTTCTTATAAGAGATCTATTAAATCAAAGAGTTCAATCTGTATAATCTTGATATGACAAAGCATCTATAATATGAAAGCTCGTCTTGACTCGTTTTTATTTTACTATTTTCTAATGATAACTAGTATTTTTAAAAAATATTATTTGAGTGATTCCCGCTTATCATTATATTGGATTTAATGATTGATTAACAAGTGGAAAATAAGGCAAAAATTTTATCAAACATATAATATCACCCTATGGAATAATGAGAGGATGATAAATGAATGGAAGATGAATAAATTGTAAACATTGATTTTCAAAAAAAATTACAAAGATCCATGCCAACCATAAGGTGGAAACTGACTGAGTAGACTGAAAGCATTTATGAGATTGAGAGGAAATCCTTACGAGGAGGTAGGATTAGGTAAGCATATAAACCATAGAAATTATGGGTACCGTCTTCTTTCTTAAATGATTCTAAAAAATAAAGCATATAAACCATAAGGGGAACCTGCATGGCCGGATTTTCATTCTAGTGAACCAAGCAAAACTGGTGTAGAAATGGGCCGAAACTGAGCAATTCAGACTGGTTTGGTCAGTATATTTCCAATTGGTTTTCATGAGATGTAACACTTTACAGGCATCCAAGTCATGTTTATGATGTATCTCATGTTTCTGCATTGCATTGGAACATTATTATATGCCACTTGAATTAGGAATTTCTGGCCTTTGTTTTATGAGGTCAATTTGGGGACATTTTTAGGTTCTTTCATGTTTGGAATTACAATTATCATATTTGAGAATATAATCTGTGGCTTCAGGTCCTGAAAAAGTTTGACATCCCTGATCCTTGTGCCTATTTTGAACTCAGCATTCAGTGCTTTTTTTAGGATTTATTTCATAGCAGCTTATGTAACTTTCTTTAACATCTCTTCCTTTACTAAGCTTTCTAGGTTCTTCATAAGATTGAAGATTTATCATTTTTCTCTCTGAACTATTTACTAATATTGAATCCCAAGGGGTTGTCCCAAGTGGTGAAGGCCTTGGTCTTGGGGTATCACTCCCTTCAAGGTCCAAGATTCAACACCTCATGGGTGCAACCAATCCTTTGGGGCCACACCCCCTGGTGAAAAGTCAGCAATTTAACCAGTTCCGGGTAGGAAAACTTCCAAGAGTGCAGTGCACTGGACCATGGTTTACTCTGCAAGGGTGGGTCCGAAGGGCCCTGCCTTGGAGAGGTCCCAAAAGAACTATTTACTAATATTAAGTTTTGCTTGCGCTACATTCTTTATGTGTTGTTAAATAACCACAGGCACATTAGCCTTGCTTCCAATGCTTGTCCTTTAGAAGCTTCAGTGCCATAAAAGCCAATAACATCGACATCCATTAATATACTTGTTTCAGTCAAGTTTGGAGCCACCCTTGATACAGTGAAGGAATATCATCAGTTGCCAAATATTAAGTCTTGATATAGCATAAATATGACAGTTATTAGCTTCTTTTTATTTTTTTTATTATTTTTTTTTCTTCTTCTGTTTCTTTTGTCTTAGTCTTTCCAAATCAAGTATGTTTCCTAAGCCAACTTGCACCCATTTACGCACGATTTTGAACTAAAGTCATTTTGCGTAAAACAAGCATCTAAGCTAGATATCCACTAATTAGCTCTCCTGTATGAACTTTAAGGCTACGTTTGGATGTTTAAATGAGTTGAATTGTAAATTGTAGTATTTTGTAGGCTCCATTGAGATGAGTTTAACTTTTTTAGGTTGAGATGAATTTAACTTTTAGGTTAAAATGTATGAAGTAGGTTGCGAAAAGTTTAACTTTTTTAAGAAAAATTTAAAAAGTAGTAGGTCTAATTAATAATTGATTTGAGATGAGTTGAATTTGGTTTAACAATCAAACAGATGCTGGACTTTCGAGATTTCTTAATGTGAGAGCATTCTAGATTTTATCAGATTAAACACGTACTCTAACATCTTTATTGGTGGTGTGCTAACCATTGAGGGTGTCCTAAATAAACTTACAAATATTTTTTTTTTAATTTATGATCTATAAACTTAAATAACTTACAATTTAAATTCAAAGTGACTCAATCCCACTAGTTTTACTTCCTTTTAAAAGCACAATAAAACAGGATGAGTTAATGAAGGAGGATGGATCGGCTTGAGAAAAAGAATATAGTAAATAAAAATTCAGCATTGTTTTTATTTTTGTTAAGAAACAAGAGGGAGAAGTATTTTGCTCAAACTGTATATTTGATTTGTATTCAACTTTACAAATAAATAGATGTACAAGAGACTAAGTATAGAAAGTTGTACATATGGTAAGTAGACTAATTTATGAATAGTAGTGAATAGTAGTGAGATGTATTAAGATCACTTACGAACCCAAACGGGCATCAAACTTCCAGATCTAGTGGAGAAGGACTATGATGATCCAAAGGTAAACTTGGAGTTAGAGCTTCAACTTGGTATCAAGCATGCATTTCAAACATTAATTAGCTTGTAAGGTTTTTACTTTGTTCATTTACTTATAGCCATTAGTTTGTTTCTTGGATGATGAATTTGAATTCAAGTGTTGTGTTGCCCTGAAAGTTTTCTTCTATATCTTTATTACAACAAGTATATGCTAAAAACACTCAACTGAAAAATCAAAAAACACCTCTTCTCATTCCATTAAAAAATTCCCATTAAGTTGAAGAGCAACATATACTACAAAAAAAAATAAGTATTCATCAATATGCATGCATAATACATATTTGTTGTAATGTCTCTATATTTTGTGTTGTTTTCTAAATTCATCATCCAACACCACCCTCATATAGTACTAACCCTCTGTATTTTGTGTTTATATCAATTTTGTATACCAACAATCTTTATGATTTATTTGAAATTGAAATTGTTAAGAGTTTAGTTATTACCCAAATGAAGGGAAGAGAAGCATGGGTAATAGATGTTGAAGGACCACACTATTTTGGGGAGGTAAGTGGAATTATATTGTATCCTGTTCTGTTATTTTAAGAACATGCTATGCCTAGGTGTTTTATTTATGATGCTGAGATAACTTGTAACAGCTCAAATCATGTTTGTCAGGAAAATAAGGTGGAATTGGTTAATGGTTTTTAGATTAGAAGGAGATCCGGATATCATATATGGTTGGGGTACGCCGATGTAGCATCTTTTGGGCTAAAGGTTTTAAACAATAAGCCAATGTGGTATACAAGCATGAAATGAGAACAAGTAAAAAATAGAAAAATGGATGAAACCAATCTTCCATGAAGTCCTCAACAAATGAATTAATGATAGCCCAAGTCCCCCCCTCTGTTGCTACTATTTCTTTTGGTTGGAATATCTTCATCTATCTTCAACTTTGAATGACCTTGAAATCCAATTGGAGTCAGAGCTTTGACTTGGAATCAAACACAATCCATTATTTGTGAGGGATGAATGATTTGTACGTTTAAAAGAGCTGAATCTTAAGACCACTACACTACTGCCACAGTCATCCATCTCTTTCTCTTTTTCTATCTCTCTCTGTGGTTATTTATATAGTTGAACAATTTGGAGTTAGCCTTCAACCTTGCTAAAATTGGGGAATCTTCCTGTTACCAATTAGCTTGTAAGCTTTTCACTTTGTTCATTTACTTATAACCATTGCTTTGTTTCTTGAATTATGAATTTAATTGTTGTGCTGCCCTGAAAATTTTCTTATTACAACAAGTATCTGCTAAAAATGCTCATCGGCACCTATTTAATATCTCATTTTCAGTCTAGATAGATCAAAACACAGATAAAATACTTTAGAATTATGAGTGAGATCCATGATATTAGAGGCAGTTTGGGAATAGGGAAGCATTTTTCTTGGGTTCATCTCTTCTGAAATCAACATTATTACTCCACATTAAAGGGAGCGTTGTTCTCATGGATTGATATGCATAATGCATATTTCTCGTACTGTCTTTGTATTTTGTGTTGTTTTCTACATAAATGCACTCCTTTAAATACTATGTATGGTATATATATGATAGACAGTCAGAAAAAGGGCTTTTTATGTCTTTTTGATAAAGTTCTTTTTCAATACCTAAACTTGTTTATATCTTCTTCAAGCACAAACGTAGAATGTTTGATAAGCCAACTTGCACCCATTTGCACGAATCTGAACTAAAGTCCTTCTGCGGAAAACAACTATCGAGACCGCATATCGATCTCGGGCACCATTTGGATGTTAAGCTGATTTGCGATGAGTTGAATTCTTTATAAATTGTAGTGAGGTTAGATGGTGGAGCGAGTTTTATGGGATCCACCTAAGATAAGTTTATATGTGTTTGGATATTAAAATGAGTTTGGATGTATTTATGAAAGTTGAAAAAGCTTGTGGGTCCCACGTGTAAGGAGGTGTTGAGTTAAAAAAAATTGTGGATCCCACTTGTAAAGAGGTTTTGAGTAAGTGATATTTTGTGATTTGATAATTGTGTGTTATGATAGGTCTAAAACAAAATCCAATTGAGATGATTCAAGAATCAAAACGAAGTCTTAGGTTGCGTTTGGGAAGTGAGGTGATTTCAGATATTCTATGAATAATAATGAAAAATGTAATTATAGAATATTAAATAATAATGAATAGTAGTGAAAAGTATGTGAAAAAATAATACTAAATAGTATACTCCACTATCTAAACTAGCCTTTAATCATGATTGTATAAGAGTATTTATAATGGTTTGCAAGCTATAAACAACCTAAAAGGAAAGGATGAATACATTAAAGAAGTTGATATTGATTGCTCTGTTTGGAACTCATTATGGAATGTTTTCCAACCAGTGGTCAGCTCTTTGAGTGCGTAACGGAGTTTTCCATATTTGTGAAGTTATCGTTGTCTGCATTGATTGCCCTATTTTTGTTGCAGTGATAGTGCCATTGATTAGTTGCCATGTTTTTTCTTTTACACCGATGGAAGAGTCATCATCAATTGTATTGTATTGCTTGGGAGTGAGAGCTGAGAGGCATTGTTTTTGTAACTAGTGATGTTTTTCCAATCTCTAGCACTATAATCGTTTTGAATTTTCTACAACTGTAATGAATTTTTGAATTTTCTATATCTGTAATGAATCTTGCAACAAGTAACGTACATGTTTACTCAACTTTCTATAGACATAAAGCCGTAGGGCAGTGCTCTATCGATCAACTAAAACATCAGTCCATTCACAGGTAATTTTTGTTTTTTTTTTTAAGAATAACCTGTATGTTACATTCATGAATCAACAGATCGATGATGGAGAAGGTGTGGAAGGTTGCTAAACCATTAGAATTTCACGATATTGGGAATAATTGCTTTGTTATTTCTTTTGCCAATCGAAGAGATAAGGTGAGAGTTATTAATGGTTGTCCATGGCTGTTCGATAATCTTTTGTTTGTGCTTAAGGATTTTGATGGTGAAATGCAGCCTTGTCAGCTTGATTTTGATCACACGTGTCTATGGGTGCAAATGTTGAATTTACCTCTGAGCTATATGAATAAGAAAATGGGGGAGGTTATTGGAAGATCTTTAGGGGAGGTTATGGAGGTAGATGTACAACAGGATGGTGTGGCTTGGGGGAGGTATTTGAGGGTGAAGGTGGAGTGTGATCTAAGAAGGGCTTTAGCTTGTGAAAGAACCATTATTGTGGAGGGAAGGTCTAGCTGGGTGCCATTCCAGTATGAGAAACTGCCTAGAATTTGCTTTAATTGTGGAAGAATTATTCATGAGAAGGATGGATGTAAGGAAGGGGAAGGGAATTTTGGTC
The DNA here is from genome assembly GCA_022457165.1 of Juglans mandshurica. Lineage (NCBI taxonomy): Eukaryota > Viridiplantae > Streptophyta > Magnoliopsida > Fagales > Juglandaceae > Juglans > Juglans mandshurica. The sequence goes on along the minus strand of CM039625.1, from coordinate 23,421,481 downwards.
AGTATGGTGCTTGGCTGGGAGCTATACCTCAAACCAGGAGGGGCAATGCTAAGGGCATGAATCAGAGAGGGAGCGAGTTTAATGAAGAAAAGAAGGAAAAGTTAGGGACTAATGGTGATAATGTGGAGAAGGGAGAAGAGTTAAAAAGGGGAGGAATGGAAAATGAAGGTGTAAGAGGAATTGAGTGGTGGTTTGGAGTTACAATCTGCAGTTACATTGCACGTGGTGAGTAAAGAAAGGCCAGATGTATTTGATTATGAAAATGATGGTCAGAATGTTGGTTTTGAAAGCAAGGTGCAGTTGGAAAGAAAAAAGTTCTAATGTAGAGGAAGAAGTTCAAGAAAGCAATAGATTCTCGAGATGGAAGAGAAGGGCTCGAGCTAAGCCTGAGGTAGGTAAGCTTTCTAGTTCTCTTTTTGCTTTGAAAAGAAACTATGAACCTGGGGAAGATGAATGTGAAATGATGATGGATGGGAAGAGGATGAGAGGTAATGAATTTTCGGTCTATGATGAGGACAGGCTAGGGGTGGTGGCTGCTGAGCAGCATCACCTGGCATTATGAAAACTTTATGTTGGAATTGCCGAGGGCTTGGCAACCCTCGGACAGTTCAGGAGCTTAGCCATATGGTTAAAGAGAAGAGGCCTGCTCTGGTTTTTGTTTGTGAAATAAAGACTAAAGCTCATAAAATTGCAGGACTGCAGAGAAGACTAGGTATGGAGGGTTGCCTGGTTGTGGATTCTGCTGGGAGGAAAGGAGGTCTTGTGATGTTCTGGAAAGAGGTGAGTGGAGTAGAGGTGATTAATTACTCGAATTGGCATATCAGTGTTCTTGTTAAGGGGGATAAAAGGGAAGGAGTATGACTTTTACTGGTTTTTATGGTAATCCTGAGACAGGTATGAGATGTCTTTCTTGGGATTTATTAAGGAAGTTAAAGCCCTCTAATGATGCTGTGTGGTCTGTAGGGGGATTTTAATGAAATATTGTGGCATGAGGAAAAGATGGGGGGGTAAGAGAAGGGTTGAGAGTCAAATAAATTTGTTTAGAGAGGTGTTGGAGGATTGTGGACTATGATACCTTGGCTGTTCTGCAATGGTTTTACTTGGTCTAATAGGCATTCTGACCAGTCTTTTACAAAAGAGAGGTTGGATAGGTTTGTGGTTAATGACAAAATGTAGGTCTCTATTCAAAGAAATGAGAGTAGAGGCTTTGAGTGGAAGGTGTTCAGATCATTTGCCCATACTGTTATCTATGGTTGAAGGTGAGCAAAGCAGGTTGAGAAAACATTTTCCTTTCAGATTTGAAGCTTGCTGGATTAAATAGGAGGATTGTGAAGATGTCATTAGAAGAGGATAGGGGAAGGGGCAGTCTATTGCAGAACCTTTTCAAAGAGTTCAATCCAAACTCAAGATTTGCAGTGGTTCCTTGTCTTCATTCTTTAAAGGAAGGGATAAGGGGAGAGGGAGAGAGATTGAGCAGATAACATGTAGGATAAAAAAAAAAAATCGAGAAAATCTATGTTAGGAAAATATGGAGGAGTTGAAGGCTTTGCAAGATAAAGTTGGGGTGTTATTGGAGCAAGAAGATGTGAAGTGGAAGCAACGTGCAAAGAGAAACTGGTATAGCTTTGGGGATAAAAATACTAGATATTTTCATGAGTGTGCAAATCAGAGGAAGAAAAGGAATAAGATTGTGTCTATCAGGGATGGGCAGGGAGTGTTAAAGGAAATTGAGGAAGATGTTGCTGCTGCCTTCAGAGATCATTTTTCTATGATTTACACTAGTGCCAATCCTTCTTGTCAAGCCATTCAGGAATGTATTGAGGCTGTGGAGCCAAGGGTAATAGTGTCTATGAATGAGTTTCTAGAGAAAGATTTTCAGAAGGAGGAGGTAGAGGAGGCTTTGAGGATGATGGGTGCTTTGAAGGCCCCGGGACCTGATGGTTATGGGGCATGTTTCTTTCAATCTTTATGGTATATAGTAAGGGATGATGTGTGTAAAGCAGTGTTGGGTTTTTTGAATGGTGGTAATTTGTTTGATGCCATTAACAAAACCTTTGTAGCTCTGATTCCTAAAGTAAGTGAGCCTAAAAGTGTGAATGATATTAGCCTATAAGTCTTTGCAATGTCGTTTTAAAATCATTGCAAAGACTTTAGCTAATAGACTGAAAAGGGTGCTGGATAAGGTTATTTCTAAGTGCCAGAGTGCATTTATTCCTGGGAGGTTGATCTATGATAATGTAATTGTAGCATATGAGATATTACATTCGATGAAGTGTAGACAAAGAGGAAGAGTGGGAAGCATGGCAGTAAAACTTGATATTTTGGAAGGCCTATGATAGGGTGGAATGGGGGTATTTGAAGGCTGTCATGGAAAAACTGGGATTTGGAGCTAGGTGGATTGGGTTGATTATGAGTTGCATTTCATCAGTTTCATATGTTGTTCTTGTAAATGGAAAGCCAGGAGATTCTATTAATCCAACTAGAGGATTAAGATAAGGAGATCCATTATCTCATTGTCTTTTTCTGATTTGTGCTGAGGGGTTAATTGCACTGCTTGAACAGGCTAAGAGGAGAGGTGAGATTAAAGGGGTTTCGGTGGCTCGAGGGGGGTTGAAATTGACTCATCTCCTTTTTGCTGATGATTGTCTGATTTTTGGGAAAGCTTCATGGAATGAATGGATGAAAATCAGTGGGCTACCGGAGGTGTATGAGATGGCATTTGGGCAAAGCTTGAATAAGCATAAGACAACTATCTTGTTTAGTCCTACTGTTGCTTCTAAGGTGAGAGCAGATATTGTGAAGGATTGTGGGGCAAGAGTGCAAAGCAATTGTGAGAAATATTTAGGGTTGCCAATTATGATTGGTAGATCTAAATATCAATCTTTTAGTAACATCAAAGATAGAGTATGGAAAAATCAGTTTTTGTCACCCTCAGGTAAAGAAGTTCTTCTAAAGGCAATCATCCAAGCTATTCCTACATATTACATGAGTGTCTTTAAATTGCCTTTGAAGCTATGTCAAGAGATAGCATCGCAAATGGCTAAGTTCTGGTGGGGTTTTAAGCAAAGGGATAATAGAATCTATTGGAGGAGTTGGGCAAAAATGGGTATGTCAAAAGCTATTGGAGGGTTGGGTTTCAGGGAATTAGATGCTTCTAACAAGGCTCTACTTGCTAAGCAGTGTTGGAGGGTGATGTTAAACCCTCAATCTATGGCTGCAGTAATTCTAAAGGATAAGTATTTTTGAAATTCTATGATCTTGCAAGCTTCTTTGGGGTCTAAGCCTTCTGCTATTCGGAGAATCCTATGGGGTTCTATGGAGCTACTAAAGGATGGTTTGATTTGGAGAGTAGGGGATGGGAAGGATATCAAAATTTGGGAAGATAGGTGGATTCCTAAGGCAGTAACTTTTAAAATTCAATCTCCTGTGAACATCCTAAATGCTAAGGCAAGAGTGGAGGATCTGATTATTGAGAATAAAGGGTGGAATGAAGAGTTAGTGAGGCAAGTATTCAATAATGATGAAGCAAATGTAATTTGCAGATTACCTGTTAGTATTGCTGGGCTTCAAGATATGCAAATATAGGCTTACTCAAATGATGGTTTGTTTAGTGTTAAATCTGCCTATCATGCTGAGATGAGAAAAAGAAGAAGGGGGAAAGGGGAGGCATCAGAAGAGGTAGGGGAGGCTTGGAGGAAGTTATAGAGGCTGAATATTCCAGGGGTTGCAAAAGTTTTTCTTTGGAAAGCCATTACCAATTGCCTTCCGACAAAAAGAAATTTGATGAGGAGGAAAGTTCTAAGAGAAGCCTTATGCCTAGTAAGATGGCTAAGGAATTAGTTTGTCATGCCTTGTGGAGTTGCAATGGGGCTAGTGATGTGTGGGCTTGTGAGAGGGGTCCAGTGCAGAAGTGGTCTAGCTGTGAGAAGGATATGTTTGGTCTATGGACAAAATGGACCTTAAAGCTTGCTCAAGACCAATTGGAGGTGATAGCTGTGGTTCTGAGTAGGGTGTGGCTAAGAAGGAATGGGGTGGTTTTTTAGAACAAGTTTGAGGGTCCAAATGAAGTTTTTAATTTAGCAGCAGAGATGTTGATTGATTTCCAGCAAGCTTAGATCAAGCGGGGAAGGGGTCAGAGGTTTGGGACTCAAGGCAGTAGGATTACTCGTTGGAATCCACCTGTTGGGGAAACAGTCAAGGTCAATTGGGATGCATCTCTGAAGATTGATGAGAACAGAGGTGGGATTGGGGTGATCATCAGGGATAAGTGTGGAGAATTATTAGTTGCCTTGTGTTGTCCTAAGCTAAATGTTGCAGATCCTGTTATGGCAGAAATCTATGCTCTTTGGAGAGCTATGAAGTTGTACAGAGAATTAAATTTTGAAATGGTGTAGTTGGAAGGGGATGCCTTAACTGTGATTCAAGCAGTTAACAAGGCTGAAGCCTCATGGGATTGGCATAGTCAACTGATAGAAGAATTGAAGATGGTTTTGGCTAATAGAAGACATTGGAGGGTTGGGTACGTGAATTGGCTATGTAATAGTATTGCACATTCACAGGTAAATTACGGGTACAAGAAAGAAAGAAAGAAAGAATTTATCTTGTCAAGAATATTATAATGGCTAATATGTGAGAATTTTCAGAGACTCCAAACTCAAATAGGTAAGGTTTCTACTTTGGAAAACAATTTGAAAATTTTAATTCTGATTAAATTCCTGCATTGAGAACTAATTAGTTTAGTAAATTGAAAGATTTGTTATCTCAGAGCACTAGCATTGGATTCATCCAATTTGATGAAAAGTACACGTTTTTCATAAATGTAAAACCTTCCTATCTATAATCCTATATTGGATTAGCCATTGGATTCATTAAATAATAATATAATATTATTTTTTTAATAATAATCTTTTTAATTTTTTCCTTCATATCTTGCAATTTCACTAACCATATGTTAAGTAATAATTTAATTTGATACTTAAATTATTATTTCCCAATTAATTTTTTTCCTCAACCTAATTATCCAGAGGCAAAGAGGCATTGAAATTTTCAGTTTTAAAAAAAGAAACATGAATTAAATCATAATTTGGCTTTTGTGGCTTCAGCCAATCAATCCTCATATTTCGCTCCAAGCCACGACAACCCAATTGAGTCAGATAGACATCTATAGCAGAAGACACCAAATTTCTATACAGTTTGAACGGTTTCGTGTTTGTTCAAACAGATCTCTTTCCATTTGAACGGTTTGTTGGGGCAAATTTTTCATCTCCAAATAAAGTCCTTTCGAATGCCTATGACTGTTTAGCCCAATTTCGTCCTTAAAAATATTTTCTTGGGGCGAAAATCAAATTTAGTCCCAAAAAACCTTTTGAGAAAGGCTTCTTGAGACAACTTAGAGATGAAATTTTTTCGTCTAAAAAAATGAGGTTTTTTGAGTCAAAATGATTGGTCCCAAAAAACTAATTCTCTTGTAGTGATAATAGGCTGAAATTGAGTTAACTTTATTCTTTATAAAAATCAATTTATATATATGTACAAATATATATGGGTGAGGTATATATTACTAAAAATAGAGCCACATTTTGGTATTTTATGTGACAGCATATTATTACAAATAATTTAACATCTAAATTTATTTTATTTTTATTGGTAAGTCAACTAGGACCCATATACACGGTGTTGGGCCATCCAAGCACGTGCATGCGCAAAACAAGCTGTCCACTTTCTCTATAATTATTTATTTGCGACGCCTATTGATCTATAATTTGACCTTCTGCCTCTTCTATCTTCAACATCTCCTTCCGCATGGCCATTCAATTAGGAGCTTCTTCATCATCATCTTCTTCCATCCATCCATGGAATTATGATGTATTCTTGAGCTTTAGAGGTAAAGATGTTCGCCAAAAGTTTATTTCTCATCTATACCAAGCTTTATGTCAAAGTGGAATCAACACTTACAAGGATAATGTTGACCTTAAGAGAGGAGAGACAATTTCGTCTGAACTTTTTAAAGCTATTGAAGAGTCAAGGATTGCGATCATTGTATTTTCTAAAAATTATGCAGAATCTGAATGGTGCTTAGACGAGCTATTGAAGATTCTTGAGTGCAAAAAATTATCCAAACAAATTGTTTTACCCATATTCTATGAGATAAAACCATCAGACATACGAGAGCAAAAAGGAAGCTTTGGGGAAGCATTCACTAAACTTGGAAAGAAAATCAAGGATGCAGACATAAAGCAGCTGGAGTCTTGGAAGGAAGCTTTAGAAGAACTAGCGGAATTATCCGGGTTTGAATATACAGCGATCGGCAGGTAAGCTTTGCCTATATATATGTTCTTCGCGTGTGTATGTGTGAGCACATATATACATATATATATATATATATATAATATGATGCTATTGAGATATTAGGGTATTTATTATATATTACCACTACCAAGTTAGTTTCACATACAGTTTATTGGAGAAATAGAAGAACATGAGATAAATAAAAATACATGATATATTTTCTTTCTAGCAAAAGCAAATGAATAGAGGAATATATATGGAATTTCATCCATCAAATAACTGATCAATGATCGGATTGTTAGAAAAATTGGATAATTAAAAAAACAGGGGTGGGAATTTTTTATTATTTGTGTTATAGCTAAAGAAATAATAAGATTTGGAGTACTGATGACTAAAAAAAAGGGCTTTAAATTAGAAGTAGTACTGGTTTTTAGTTTCATTTTGTTTCTACATATATTTAAAGACTCATACATACTCTTAAATGAATATAAGTCTGAATGGAACAAAAAAAGGGTTTAAAAATTTTATTAATACAGACAAAAGAATGAAAAAGTAAGTCTACCCTTTGACGAATGCATAATCTAATATTGAAACACTCAAATTAAGGACGGAGAAAGGCTACCCTTTCACATAGTAATCTAATGCTGTCACTTAGTAGCAGAGAAATTAAAAAGAAAAAAGAAAAAAAAAAGAAACAAGATATAATTTCACACATGTCATGTATCTATGAAAAAAGTCTGACTCTTTAAAACTTTCTTCTCTTTTTTATTGATAGGGATGATGAGTCAGAATTTATCGAAAGCATCATTCAGTGGGTCAGCTCAAGAATACTAAACCAAACACCTCTATACGTAGCCACGTATCCAATTGAAATAGAGTCTCGTATACGAGACATATATCAGCATTTAAGTCTTGAAAGGAATGATATCAGACGCATGGTGGGGATTTTTGGAGTCGGTGGAATTGGAAAGACAACTTTTGCAAAAGATATTTATAACAGGATATCAGATCAATTTATTGGACGTTGTTTCTTGAGTAATATTAAAGAAAGATCGAAAAGAGAAGGTCTGATTAAGCTGCAAAAAATACTTCTTTCCGAGATCTTAGGGAAAAAATTGGATATTTATGATGCTGATAGAGGAGTCAATGTGATTCGAGCAAGATTTCGCTCTAAAAGGGTTCTACTAGTTCTTGATGATGTGGATGAGTTAGACCAACTAAAAAAATTAGCTGGAGATCGCGCTTGGTTTGGTTTAGGAAGTAGAATCATCGTAACAACAAGAGATCAACAAGTACTAAAATTCTTTGAAGATGATGATTCAAAATACGAGTTGAAGCTCTGGGATGACAATGAAGCTCTTCGGCTCTTTAGCTTGCATGCTTTCAAGAAAGACGAACCACTTGATGAGTATGTGGAACTCTCTAAACGAGTAATAAAATATGCTCAAGGTCTTCCACTAGCTTTAACAGTGCTAGGATCAGATCTAAAAGACCAAAGTAGGCATCAATGGAAAAGTGCATTGGATAAGTATGAAAGCATTCCCCACAAAGATATTCAAAGTGCACTTCAAATAAGTTATGTTGGTTTGGACGATAATGAGAAGGAAATGTTCCTTGATATTGCCTTTTTCTTTAACGGAGAATATTTGGTTGACATCAAGAAAATATTTGACAATTATAATTTTTTTCCAGATGATGGTATTGATAGGCTTATAAAAAAGTGTCTTATTACTATTGAAAGTGGATGTGTTTGGATGCATGACTTGCTACAAGATATGGGTCGAGAAATTGTTCGACGAGAATCACCCCTTGAGCCTGGTGAACGTAGTAGACTCTGGTTTCACGAGGATATCCGTGGAGTGTTGGAAGAAAGCATGGTAAGAGTAAAAACAACTTGAGTATAATTTAGATTTATTTCCATTTTTAAAAGTGAAATCCAACGGAAATTTCTGGCCGTATAAATTAATATACATATATGTAAATGAAATATATAAACATATATATACATATTCTGTAAATCAAAAGGGTAGTTCTACGGCCCATGCTCGTTCCTCCCGCTATAAATTCCCACTTGACGTGGCATTCTATGTGATAGCCACGTGTTTATTTTAATTTAAAAAAAAAATCAAAAAGAAGAGGAGATCATGTTCCCAGGTTTCCTCCTCTTTTTTCCTATTCTTTTGGCGTGAAAATTAGAAATTTACACGAAAATCATAGCAGAATCACCTCCGTTTAATACCATGAAGCTCAACTTTTGATTGGAAAGACCAAGACATAAAGGTAAGGACTTGGAGATATACAAGAAGACAAAGTAAAGGGAAAGGGCGGCTCTGTTTTCGGTTTTTGCTTGAAGAAGACGAACGACCACAGACTAGGCATCGTCAGTTTTCAATTTTTACTTGAGAAGACGAACGACCACAACTTTATTCAACAAAGATGGATTTTACAAGGTATCAATTTTTGCTTGAAGAAGCAGATCTAGTTTTCGGTTCCCTTTTGAAGAAGATGAACGACAACAGAACTTTACTTTATTCAACAAGAGAGAAAATCGAAAGTGTTATTTGGTTTTTAATTTCTTAACTTATTCCATGTATAGCCACTTCAAGTGGGAGCTGGGAGCGGGATGTTGGCGCGGTGGGGGTAGCTTTTTCCAAAATAAAATGAATTTGTAGTTATATATAATAGATTGTTTTGTTTAATTAAGATTAGTCAATAAAAGTATCATTTATCGTTTCTAATATCCTAACAATTCAATAATGAGAAAAATATACTAGTTATTTTAAGAAAATTGATGCTTAACTTTATGCAGTAATTTTGGTAACAATTTTGTGCATTCACTTACATACCAGGGCACGAACAAAGTTAAAGGCATGATAATTGAAATCCCCAAAGGCGAGGACGCGATAAGTTTGAATTCTTTAGCATTTTCACAGATGAAAAGACTTAGAGTGCTTATCGTTCGTAATGCTAGTTTTTCAAGTGGACCTAATTATCTCTCCAATGAGTTAAGAGTACTTGATTGGTTTGAATATCCGCTACAATCTTTGCCACCCAATTTCCATGGAAAAAAACTCATTATCTTTCGAATGAGTGGACATAGCTTGATCAAGGAGTTAAGCTTCGTCAAGTGCTCCATCAAGTTTAAGGTACGTACAATTTTCACAGAAATAAAGTCTTTATCTTTAACATGCGTGGTAATTTCGTCAAGGAGTTAAGCATTATCAAATCTAAGGTGCCTGCAATTATCATCTTCAATAACTTTGTTTTTATAATCTATGTGCTAAACTCCTTTCCATTTGTTTTTTTCTTTTTTAACAGGATATGACAATTATGCATTTCCATGATTGTGATTTCTTAACAAAAGTTCCAGATCTTTCAAGCGTCCCAAATTTGAAGGATTTAGAAGTTGACAGGTGTACACGTCTAGTTGAGGTGCATGATTCTGTTGGATCCCTAGAGAATCTTTCTTACTTGTCGTTTTTCGATTGCTCTAACCTCAGAATTTTTCCAAGAAGCCTCAAGTTGAGATCTTTAAATTTACTTGATCTTGGATGTTGCTCAAGCCTTCGTTGCTTCCCTGAAATTTTGTGTGAAATGAAATCTTTATATGCTTTATATATACGGGGCAGTGCAGTGGAAGAACTACCTTTGTCCATTGGAAATCTCACTGGACTTGAGTTTTTATATTTAAATAACTGCAAAAACCTTATGCGTCTCCCAATTAACATCATTCCTCTGTTGCAACATTTAAGAGAGTTTGGGATTAGTGGTTGTGCAAATCTGCTAAAGAAGATGGGGGATGATCGACAATCCATTCTAGCTATTGAGTCTCCAACAATGGAAGACAAGATAACATTGAGTGAAGAACAACTCCAGGAAATATTGGCACCTCCAACAAATTCAAGCAATGGAAGTAGTGAATTACAAGTGTTGAATTGTCGGAATAGTTTCCAATCAGAATCAGATTTCTTTCCAATATCAAGTTTTTTTACCGAGTCTTTTTCCAATTTCTCAGCCACTTTGACTGATTTAAATCTATCGGGAAGTCAAATTGTTAGCCTTCCCACAAGCATAAAAGAATTTGTTTCAGTTACTGTGCTCGACTTGAGTGGTTGCAAGAAACTTGAAGAAATCTCAGAACTTCCACCAAAGTTAGAACTTTTATTTGCTCTCAATTGCCACTCATTACAAAGATTTCTAGAACTATCACGAATATTGGAATTCAATGGAAGCCACAATAGATCGCTAAATTTTATTGCCTTGAAGGGTTGCGACAAATTGCATCAGAAGATTTGGAATTATAAAGTGCCAAATCCATTACTGTGGAAGGTATGTATGTGTCTTATCCTCTCTCTCTATTCTACATAGGATGCATGACTTTAAAATAAATGATGAAGATGACGATATTGTTTTAACAGGGACATTATAATGCTACTGTGTTACCGGAAAATGAGATTCTAGAGTGGTTCCAGCATCTTAAAGAATTTTTAGAAAATGAAATTGCTCAGAGAGGGGATGATGATGTCCAATTGATCAAAGGAAATGAAGATTGGGTAATAAATATTGAGGGGCCACACTATTTGGAAGATATCAACGGGATTGTAATATATGTCGTTACATTTTTCAATGAAGATCTTCGTGATGAGGATTTTTTATCGGAAGCTGAGGTAACTATTAACAGCTTAAATTGTGTATGTCGTATCGATAGTACATCGAATCATATCAAAGCCTTTGACCAATATGATGTATGGATGTGGTACTCTGATTTAGAATCATTTGAGGCAAAGGTTTTGGACAATTTGAGGGTTCAACTTCGTATTCCTCCCACTCCAAGTGATTCTCTTCGGGAACCTTTTTCGGTATGGTATTATATAAGTATGGGAGCCGATGTTGTATACAAGCATGAAAGCAGAGCACATAAAAGAAGAAAAATGGTTTGAATTAAATGATAGACCAATCGGAATTTTAGGTGAGATTTTCGTTTGTTGTCTCTGGTCTTTAAGACTTACTTGATTTGGTATTTGCCATTAATTTATTAGCTCGATGATTTTACCACTCTTTTTTTTTTTTTTTTACATTTTCAAGAATGGATAAACTTGTCTTTTCTTGATCAAGTAAGAGCTTTGGAGGAAGAATATATTGGGAAATATAGCAATATTTCAATTTAATCTAGAAATATTGGGAAATATATAATTAATAGTGCCAATTGAAACATGTTCAAAACTTTAATTACACAATTTTTAGAAAAAGTTATCATTTGTGAGTGTATCTCTTTGTCCATCAAGCAAGATAGGTATGAACAATATGAAAGATGTGTCATTCACGTTAACTTATGAGTAAAAAGAATCGCCCACGGCAAGGGTGGACACAAACAAGATAGCTTACATCTATTTCCTTTTTTTGACATTGCCGCCATGAATTTGGTGCTTGAAGTTCGATGAACATATTCCTTTACATATACACTACTTCTATGACCTCTGCTTAAAGAAATATTGACTTGTTATCTGAGATATATTGTTGGGCCATGTTGATACCAATTTATATTGTGGTATAGTGACTTTATCATAGAACTACACTCTTCAAACTTCAATGAAATATGATATTCATGACTTTATGTCATCTTTGCCATTGAAATTAAGATTGTCCTTTGGGATTTGATGTTAAAACTCCCCCTAATCTACACAGGTTGCATTCTCTGTGTTCTTGAGAGCAAAATACTCCTAGTGTGAGAGAAGGGTGAAACCAAGTGGTTGAGAGTGTGTTCTTGGAGTGAGTTGATTTGTTGGAGCATCAAAAGCCACGGTTTGGTGAGTAATCCTACCCTATCTTTTGTTAGGCTTTGAAGTGTGCCATGAGATGAATATTTGATTGAGTTATATGAGGTTTAACTTGAAGAGATGCATTTTGGTTCATATTTGTAGTTTTGATTGAATAAATTGTTTTGGGATGAAATTTTCGCCATGACATGTCTCATTATGATCTTATATATTTTACTAACATCTTGAAATATTTATTGAAGGTTTAAATTTGAAGAAAATAGCATGTCATCATAGGTTTATAAATCTATATCTTGTGTTTATCATCCAACATGTTTCGGTTTCCACTTGTTTCAAGTTTATCTTGTAAAATCTTGGCTAAGTTTGGAAAGTATGAGTCATAAGCATCTAGAAATGCTTTGTTATCAAGATGAGAGCTAGAATGCATGATTTATTTAGGCTTTAAAACCCACATTGACAAAAAGAAGCAAGAAACATCATGCATGCAGTCAATTTAAAGGTTTTATGATTATTTGGTGTTAACCAATGTATAAGTGTTGGGGTAAACTCGTGTAACTTGAACCTAAGTTACAAACATGTTTCCAAGATCAGATTTAAGGTTTTCTACTGAGACTTGATCACACGTGCATCCAAAGAGGTTATATGCTTAAAATCACAAAATGGCCCACAAAATGCATGTCATGGGTTGGATAGCTTTTTGTATAGTAGTTGATGGATCCTTTCAATTCTAAGATCATATATAGATTTAAAACATGGAAAATATAAGGTTTGTGAAATTTGGTAAAATTTGGGTCTAAAATGCAAATAATGAATGTTTTGGGCCTAAGTGGCAATTTCGAGAAATGTAAGAGCAATTTTGTAAATATCATTGTTTGAACGCTTTTGATTATGAAGATCTTCCTTAACTTTACAATTTCCAACTTAGAATAACTCTTATTATAGCCGCACCAAATTACTAAGGACCTGGAAAGAACTTACTATTAGAGAATTTATTTAGGATTATTGTATAAATGCCACATTTATTATTAAATGTCATTTGAGCATGAAACATCATATGATACATCATTGAACATTTGATTACTTGCTTACATGACATGTGAAATTCTCACTATTTTAGCATATTGCATATAAATGTCATTTTTCACATGAAGTTTACTACATATGCATATGTCATGAACTACACTTTTCTAGCATGGCATGAAAATAAATTTTTCTCATGACCCCAAAGGCTATGATGGAGAATCATCCTAGTGGAACTCATCTGTTCACTCTAGAGTGAGTAAAAATGGAGTCGTAACCCCTTGGTTGACAAAGAATCTTCAACGGGTTTCCAATGTATTCTTTTTAAAGAATGCTGAAGCGAAGTCGTATATGGCATCTAATGCTGGTGGATTTATACGTTATGATGATGATATGTTATGTTATGATAAAATGTTATGATACCAATGCATTGGGTTACAATGTCTGCAGATAAAGACATAGTTTGAACATGAGTTGTACTACGGTTACCGGCAGGTACTCACGGTGCGTATAAGGGAGTTGTGACGATACCATATGTTATATTCATGATGGATTTCACAACTATGAAATGTTAAGTTTTTTAAAAGATAAAATAAAAAATGTTCTCTGAAAGAAAATGTGCAATAAAATTTTTATAAAAGATATTGAGGAATCTGGATGCATGGGAGACATAAATTTTTCTGCATGCGTCTCATGTTTATCATAATCGTGCATATCTTATCTCTGTGCATGTTGGTTGTTTAACTTACTGGGATTTCAAATAATCTCATTGTGGTAGTCCCACTATCATTCCCTCTGGAATGGTAGAAGTTGTATCAGGACCAGCATACGACGAGCAGGATGAACCATGTTTGACGATGAGCCCGATCTTGAGTGGAGGCTGGATTAGTGTTTATATCAATGACTCTATACACCATCGAGAGGATGAGAGAATTGATTTGACTATGAACTTTGATGCAATATCTGTATTAAGGAGATTCTATCTCCCACTTTTTGTTTAAACATGCATTACTATGTGGACCTCTCAAGTAAGAAAATATCTATTGTTGGTTAATTCATCTATTGGGATATTTAGTTCATTTTGGCGAAAATGTTTTGTAAGTTACCCTTATTCCGCTGCAATTATTGCATACTGCTAGTTGTATACTAAAATGGCATTACATATTAATTGTCATGAACGGGGATATGTAACCATATATTGCATATCCTGACGCTCCAACTCTCTATTCCATCCCAAGCAGGAGTTTCAGAGCATCACATCAGTAGGACTGAAACAACTTCTTATATGAAATTTTAAAACAAAACTAAATTATTGAATCGATGGATTTTATCCGTATGTTAGTTACTACAGTCGTTGGAGTGAGGAAACAACCAATGCACCCCTATTGCTAGCTCTTTCACTTGGGTTGTTGCCTTCCAATTTAATCTCCTAAATAATTTTCAAGAGCTATACTTGTTGGAAATATTTTCAAAATAATTATATATTATATATGTGTTATTAGTAATATTCTGGCATTGTACACCTTGTTTAGAACAGGTTTAATAGTAGTGTGACAACCTAGAATTTATGCTTTCTCAATATTTTAGAATTATGATTGAGATCCATGATATTAGTGGTAGTTTAGGAACTGGGATGTATTCTTCTTGGCTTCATCTTATCTGAAATCAACATTATTACTCCACATTTAAGGGCAGCACTATTCTCATGGATTGATATGCATAACGCATATTTATCGTAACGTCTCTTATAGTAACCTTTCTGGTATTGCGCCTATATATTTCACTTTTTATTCGATCAATTGGACGTTGGGCTCAAAACTTAGCATAAAAGTGCACCTAGACTTGTAAACTTTGTAAGACTCTGCATATATAGTATATATGCAGTATATATGCAGAGATTCACAGTCAGGACTAGGCCGACTTCTTATTTCTTCACAAGCACAAACATATATTACAACTATGTTTCATAAGCCAACTTGCACCCATTTATGCACAGTTTTGAATTAAAGTCCTTTTGCGTAAAACAAGCATCCAGGCCAGATATCCACTAATTAGCTCTCTCGTATGAACTTTAAGGCTAATCAAATAATATGCATCAATGTAGCTATACAGAGGATAGGTAAAGAATTTGAGAAAGTGCTTTAGTAAGCAAAATAAGCAGCCGAGTCGAAGTTACTTGCCTATGGACCACAAGGGAAAATGGAGAGCAAAAACTTTAAGTAAAGAATATGCATCAATTTAGCTATACGGAGGATAAGTAAAGAATTTGAGAAAGTGCTTTGGTAAGCAAAAACTTGACTCACTCAAAAATGAGTAGCACAAAAGCTATCCCAAGTGCAGGAGGATGTCACGTAAGAATTAGGAATAAATTCCTAGATCGTCTCTTAAGGGAAAATTACTTAAAATCAAACTCATTTAAAATGGTGAAAATATTCACAAAGAGCAAATAAAAATGATTGTATGTGCAATGGATGAAAGAGTGCAATAAGAATGAAAAGGGCACTAGTCATGGACTAGATTCATATTTTTGGATTTTTGAGTGTCGAAATGAAATGTAAAAAGAACTAACAAATTAAAATTAATAATAAAGAAAATCAACTAAACTAAACAATATTATTTAATCTGAAAATTAAACAATAAAGCAGAAATTATTTAACTCCTAATTAAGCTTTAATCGATCTAATATGCAATGGAACTGACAGAGTAATAAAACTAATCTAAGAATTAAACTAGATTAGAAAGTAATTGACAAAATACAAATTGAAAATTGAAAAGCCCCAAAATCAAGATTCTAGTGTTCATCCTTGTATTCAAATTACAAATTCTCAAAATTAATCCATAGCAATTGTAATCACTGTTCAATGAAAGCTTAAAGAAGCGAGAAAAATAAATAACATGAAGTAAATAAAGAGCAAATAAAGTGCCCAAAACTCTAAGCCAAATATCTCAAAAATATTCCACAAACATTAAATTGAAATTAAATAAAAAGTAGGGAATGAAAAGAGCAAGCCCAATAAATAGAGATGAAGGTGGTAGGCAATGGAGGAGGCAGCTGGAGCGACAATTGGACCCTGGAAGAGTTCTTCAAATGTGCAGCGCTGCTTCTGTAAAAGTCTCCAATTTCGTGCTAATGATATGCTTAAATAGGGTACGAAGAAACACTAATGTCTTCATATAACCGCACACAAAATCGCTTAAATTTTAGGACTCAACTTAGCAGCCACGTACATGCTTCTGGATTTCGAATTTGAGAATCCTTATTAGTGACAACTTTGTAGCCCTTTAAGATAGCTTTCCAAAGCATCAAGAATTGTATCAATCCGAAATTTGAGCGAAGAGTTATGATTACAATACTAAAGTCTGTCCATTCTGTCTCCTAACGCATTTTGGACTCTAATCCGAATTACTCTCAAACCTCATCATTATCCTTATTTGAAGAGTCCTACACTCGTTGAAATTAGAAATAAAATAATAGGAATTAGAAATAAAATAAAATAAGAATAATAGAATATCAAAAATATGTTGTGCATATGAATGAACATTGTTCAATTAAATCACAAGTTATAAAATTAAGCATAAATCATGCTATTAACCAATTTAAATCACAACTCGGATTTATGCATCTTAATCATTTTTCCATCTAAAACCAATAATAATGTAATGAAATAAATAAAATATATTGGTTCTAAATGTATAAAATATGCAATAATTCAGCTTAATCACACCCCCAACTAGCGTTTTGCTAATCCTTGAGCAAAATAGTAAAAATTAATTGAGATGACTATTGCATAAAGATCGAAATCCAAATAGAAACAATCAAACACAATTCTGAATTCTCACAAAGTGACACGTTACTACTCAATCCCCAAGAGCTATACCCATCAAGACTATCTCAACAATCTTTCACATAGAATTGAGGCAAATGTCCCAGAACACAAATGTGTGTGTGGAGCTAAACTAGTTATGTGTTCCTCATTACTAGCCATGATTTGTTATAGGATTTTTCAACCTTAAGATTAATTATTGCTGATTCTAACTACCTCAAAGCCCAAGGGACTAGCAGTTTTCATGCCAGCTCTGTTTTTAAAGGTTGAACACTCAACCCCCAAAGTCGTGGGTAACTGTTTCTAGCCCTTTACTTAGGAAATCTCACTAAGCTGCCTTTATCCATTTTTTTTATTCTTTTCAAATCTCTTTTCCTTTTCTTTCTTCTTTTTTTTTTCTTTCTTTCTTTCTTTTTTTTTTTTCTATTTTTTTGACAATTGGCTCGGTAGTCCTGCAGTTTACTTCTCCTGTGTTAAATCAATGAACAACAAATAAGGAACACTACAAGCGTAAGCATGTGCAAAATGTCCTTCAAAATTTGCCCTTCATTCTACAAAAATCTCACCAAGTCTCATCTCAATGAGTATAACATCCCAGTGTTTCATGCCACACATCAACAAAATATGATGCATCAAAATCATGCTCTATGCTTAAACTTGAAAATAAATCTTCACAAAATGATTCCGATCAACTACTCCACCAAGATGCTCAAATTTCACAAAATACTAGAAATAGAGTGTTTGTCAATCATATGTGTATCAATGCACATCATATTAATGCAAATGTTTTTTTTTTTTTTGAAAATCTGTGCACACACGCTTGTCACCCCCCAACTAGTGAGAAACATGGTCCTCAATGAATCGAACGAAAGAAAACAAAGTGTACAGAAATAAGAAAGAAAAACAAAAAACAAATCACATGAAATATAAAATCAAAGCAAAACAACAAATAAATAAAAAAAACAAAATGCAAGTAAAGAAAACTGTAAAGATTGAAAATATCAAAACACTTTCCTGGAATCTTGCACAAGCAAGATCTCTTCGTCTGGATCAAAGATCTTCAGAAACGGCTTTAGACGTTGTCCATTGACAGTGAAGCTATTGTCATTCTTTGGATTGACAATGTCTACCGCCCCGTGAGGATGAACCTTCTTTACAATGTATGGCCCACTCCATCGGGATTTCAATTTACCAGGAAAAATATGTAAGCGAGAGTTGTAAAGAAGAACTTCCTGGCCAAGTGTAAAATGCTTTGGATGAATTTTCTGATCATGTAGAATTTTCATGCGTTCCTTCGCCAGCTGAGCATTGTCATAAGCATCCGGACGAGCTTCATCCAATTCATTGATCTGCAATTTTCTCAACCCTGAAGCTTCATCAAGTGACATGTTAACATGTTTTATAGCCCAAAAAGCTCGATGCTGAATATCAACAGGAAAATGACAAGCTTTACCATAAATTAATCGATAAGGAGACATTCCTAGATTTGTTTTAAAAGCTGTCCTATAAGCCCACAAAACACCAAGAAGCTTAACTAACCAATCTTTCCTATTAGGATTGATGGTTTTCTCTAAAATGATTTTGATCTCTCTGTTTGCCAATTATGCTTGCCCATTTGTTTGAGGGTGATAAGGGGTAGAAACTCGGTGTATGATACCATATTTCTTCATGAGTGTAGAAAATGGTTTGTTGCAAAAATGAGAACCCCCATCACTAATAATAACTTTGGGCATGCCAAAGCGAGCAAACAGAGATTGCAAAAATTTTAGGACAACATGATGGTCATTTGTTTTGCAAGCAATGGCCTCCACCCATTTTGAAACATAATCTACAGCTAATAAAATATATATGTTTCCAAAGGAAACTGGAAAAGGTCCCATGAAGTCTATTCCCCATCAATCAAAAATTTCTAAGGTAAGAATAGGGGAAAGAGGCATCATGTCTCTTTTGCTAATGGATCCCAATTTTTGACAGGGCTCACAAGCCTTACAAAAATTATAAGTATCTTTAAACATGGAAGGCCAGTAAAAACCGCTTTGCAAAATTTTAGCAACTGTTTTCTTTGCTGAAAAATGACCACCACATGCACCCATATGACAAATCTCAAAACAGAACAAAACTCATCATCAGGAATGCATCTTCGAATCAATTGTTCCGAACAATATTTGAAAAGATATGGATCATCAAAGTAAAAGTGTCGTACCTCAAAAAGAAATCAACGCTTATCTTGGGTGGACCATTCAGAAGGCATTTGCTTAGTCACCAGATAATTGACTATGTCAGCATACCAGGGAGCTCTATTAATCACAAACAGCTGCTCATCCGAAAAACTATCGTCAAGAGGAAGGCTGACATTTGAAGAGAAGGATGATGGCAATCTAGAGAGGTGGTCAGCTACCACGTTTTCAACTCCTTTATTGTCCCTAATGTTGATGTTGAACTCTTGAAATAGTAAAATCCAGCGAATCAAGCGTGGTTTTGCATCTTTCTTAGCCAACAAATACTTAAGAGCAAAGTGGTCAGTGAAAATAGTAACAGGAGAACCAAGAATATAAGCCCGAAATTTATCAAGTGCAAAAACCATTGCAAGCAATTCTTTTTCAATAGTGGTATAATTTTTCTGGGCATCATTCAAGTATCTACTGGCATAATAAATCACAAAAGGTCTATTATCTACACGCTACCCCAAAACAGCTCCTAAGGCATAATCACTTGCATTAGTCATGATTTCAAAAGGAAGGTCCCACTGTAGGGGTTGCATAATAGGGGCAGTGGTAAGTAATTCTTTAAGGGTATCAAAAGCTTTTTGGCATTCATCAGTCCAAACAAATTCAATATCATTTTGTAAAAGAGTGCACAAAGGTTTTGCAATAGAACTGAACCCTTGAATAAACCGCCTATAGAAGATAGCATGGCCAAGAAAAGAACGAATATCCTTAACCGTCCTAGGGATAGGAAGTTTAGATATTAATTCAATTTTTGCCTTGTCGACTTTTATACCTTTAGAAGAAACAATATGTCCCAAGACAATACCCTGAGTAACTATAAATTGGCATTTCTCTCAATTAAGTAAAAGATTTTTTTCCTCACATCTCTGGAGAATACGTGCCAAATTATGCAAACAACGATCAAAAGATTTTCCAAAAACATTGAAGTCATCCATGAATATTTCACAAATATCATCAATCATGTCAGAAAAAATACTCATCATGCATCTCTGAAAAATAGCTGGAGCATTACACAAACCAAAAGGCATTCTGGTAAAAGCAAAGGTGCCAAAAGCACAGGTGAAAGTGGTTTTCTCCTGATCCTCAGGTGCTACAGCAATTTGATAATAAACAGAGTATCCATCCAAGAAGCAATAAAATGCATTACCAGCCACTCTTTCTAAAATTTGATCCAAGAATGGTAAAGGAAAATGATCCTTTCTATTGGCTGAATTAAGTTTTATATAATCAATGCACATTCTCCAACCAGTAACCATTCTAGTTGGAATCAACTCATTTTTATCATTTTTGACAATAGTTAAACTAGATTTTTTTGGTATCACTTGAGTTGGACTTACCCACTTACTGTCTGAGATGGGGTAAATGATACCCACTGCGAGCAGGTTAAGCACTTCCTCTTTGACAACTTCATTCATGGTAGGATTGAGTCTACGTTGAGCATTACAAATTGGTCTAGCATCATCTTCAAGATGGATTCTGTGGGTACAAACAGCAGCGTCGATACCTTTGATGTCGGCTATTGTCCAACTAATTGCACCTTGATGCTTTCTTAAAACTTCAATCAACTAGGCTTCATCCTTCTGATTTAACTTTGAGGAAATCACCACAGGAAAAGTGCCTTCTTCAGGACCAAGCAACACATACTTTAAATCTTGAGGAAGTGGTTTTAGTTCCAACTAGGGAACTTCTTCCTCTGAAGATTTAAGTATGTCTGGTAGTGGTAGCATTTCAAACTGGGGTTTCCATCTTGCGCTTGCAAATTGTAATTCAAGTGGCAAAGAAGAATCTGCAAAACAATCCAAAAATTGGAAGACATTTTCATCAACATGGTCGGTTTTTTCATCAAGTAAAAATTCATGTGACTGAAAAATGGAATCATTATCAGAGAAAGAAAAAGTTGAGCAAATAAATTCTGTTGTTGTCAAGCTTACCACAGCATTCAAATCACTTGAGTCATCAAAATGTGCTGGCATCTTGCAAGCATTGAAAACGTTCAACTCAAGTGTCATGTTCTCAAAAGTAAGCTTCAGAACTCCACTTCTGCAATTAATCAAAGCATTTGATGTAGCTAGAAATGGTCTTCCAAGGATAACAGAAGCTTGGTAAATAGTGGAGGCTAGTTGCTGCATATCAAGAACTACAAAATCCACTAGGTAGTAAAATTTGTCCACTTGGACCAGCACATCCTCAACAATACCCCTCGGCTCCTTAACTGATCTGTCAGCCAACTGTAGCTTGATGGAGGTCTTTTTCAGCTCACCCAATCCCAACTACTCATACACTGAGAATGGTAGCAAGTTCACACTACTCCCCAAATCAAGTAAATCTCTCCCAATGCGTGACTCACCGATCATAATGGAAATGTTGGGAGAGCCGGGATCTCTGAATTTCTGAGGAGTCTCGCTCAATATCAATGCACTGACTTGCTCTGTTAGAAAAGCTTTCTTCTTTACATTCAGCTTCCTCTTCACTATGCACAAGTCCTTCAAAAATTTTGCATATGAAGGCACTTGTTGTATGGCATCCAAGAGTGGAATATTAATCTTTACTTGCTTGAAAATCTCCTGAATCTCAGTATGGTATTTGTTCTTTTGGCCAGCTGCCAATCTCTGAGGATAGGGAACCACAGGTTTGTACCCTCTACTAGTTTCAGCATCTGCACTCACAGACTTCTTCAGCTCTGATCTCACTACCTCCAGTTCTTTTTCAGCTTCAACAATCTCTGTTTCATCTTCAGGTGTAGGAGCAACTACCTGTGTCTATAGTCATTTCTAGTTGGGGAACTTCCTTTTCACTTCTCAAAATAAGAACGACCTTCGCTGTCTCAAAAACCTCCCCTGAGACATTATGCACTTGATGTTGTGGTTGCTGGTATACTTGAGGATTAGGCTGAGGTTGTGATGAGAATTTTCCTTTCTCTAGAGTGCTCAATGTCGTGTTCATCTTATTGATGGTGCCCCGCAAGTCATTTATGGCCTGAGTGTTCTGATTGTTTGTGGTGGCCTGAATCTGCATAAATTGCTAAAGTGTGTTGGCCATCTGTGCCATACTGTCATCTAGAGACTTCTTCACAGATGATTGAGGCTGAGAACTCGGTGCAGCTACATGAGACTGAAATCCTGGAGGTGCTACAAAAGGATAGTTCTGAGAATTCTGATATGGTTGATACTGGTGCTGAGGAGCAGCCTGATGAAATTGCTGCTGAGAAGGTGGTGGAGACCGACCAGGCTGATCATTCCTCCATGAAAAATTTGGGTGATTCCTCCACCCCAGATTATATGTATTGGAAAAAGGTTGACTCTGTGCTCTATTTACCCAGTTTGTTGATTGCATCTACTCAGAGCCATTCTCCTGAAATACTGGCATGATTGGGCAATCTTGGGTCTTGTGATTTGAATCAGCACATAAAGAACATACCTCTACTGTTTTCACGGCCTTCATTTTTTCCATCTCCATGACCTCTAATCTTCTAGTCAATGCAGCTATTCGGGTTTGAACGTCAGTGTCCTCCTTTACCTCATATCTGCCCCCACTAGCAATAGCCCTCAGTGGTTGTGCTGTCAAAGAAACTCGATCAGTCCGAGTGTTCCATTGTTGTGCGCTCTCAACAAGATAGTCAAAACATGACAATGCTTCATCAGGTTCCTTACTAAAGAATTCTCCATTGCACATAGTCTGAACAAACTGCTTGCATTTTGGAGTGAGACTAGTGTAAAAATAATTTACCAACCTCCAGGATTCAAAACCGTGATGTGGACAGATGTTCACCAAATCCTTAAACCTTTCCCAACTGGCCTGGAAAGTCTCGTCAGATTTCTGATTGAACTAACTGATATGCTCTTGTAAATACTAAGTTCGCTGAAAAGGAAAATTTTTTTGTAAGAACTCACGCTGCATATCAGACCAACTAGAGATAGAATTAGGCCTCAAAGAATTAAACCAAATCTTCGCTTTATCCTTTAAAGAGAAAGGAAATAAACGAAGTCTAATAAATTCATTAGTGGTGGCTCTATTGATAAAAGTAGTACAAGCCAACTCAAAATCTATCAAGTGCTGATAAGGAATCTCAGAATCCATCCCGTGGAACTGAGGTATCACTGACATCATGCCATGCTTAATAGAAAAATTAGGTGCATCATCAGGTAAAATAATGCATGATGGTGTAGTGGTGCGAGTGGGCTACAAATAATCTCTAAGAGTTCGTGGTATAGGTACCCATGGTTTGTTCAATTTCAATTTCCTCGTCTGTAGAAAAAACAGAAAAGCTACCTATCTCTAGGCTGTATATACTACTCTCAGTGCTCGATGTAACTCTAACCAACCTATTTGAATTGTCCCTAATCCATGACATGAAATATCAATCCGAATAGCATAAGTAAGGTTCAAGTGACTGAGTAGTGGGTGACCAGTGAAACATATAATCTGATGCAATCACATACTATGGGATCTTTACAAACTTCAACGTGATTTTCACATACTAACCGCCACGCAATCACATGCAAACTGCAATTTCTTAATGCCGGAAAGGAGAGTAGGGAATTCCGTGACTCACGAGATCTTCCCCATGAAAAAAGCAGATAAGTTCCTCAAGCTTGCACCCATTATTTCAATTCGTCAATATTGTGAGAACGTAATACATATATATATATATATATATATATATATGTGGGTGGAGGGACCCCCAAAATGGGCGTGTGCTAGGATCAAGCACCAAACATTAGGCATCGTCTACATTAGATGCTACGTGCTCATGCATGGCCCGGTGGCGTGCGTACCTACTCGGCGCCCTTCAAATACCGTCGTGCATGGCGGGTTCCCTACCCACCACACCCTTGTATGCAATGCGTCCTAGTCCTAGCCACAAGATCCAACACTGGGAGAGAGCCAATGGGGGTTCCCCGCCGATGTCTCACTACAAACAACCCAGAAGCAAGCTGGAGACCACCCATCAGCTGCCCAAGGACAATTGAGGCTGCTGATGGCCATGAATTGGCTTGCCGACATTTTCTATTTTTGACAATGCGCTCCCCGCATGATGGCACACCTAGATCTAGCAAACAAAGGCGGGCAACGCCTGACTCACTCAAAAATGAGTAGCACAAAGGCTATCCCAAGTGCAGAAGGATGTCGCGTAATAATTAGTAATAAATTCCTAGATCGTCTCCTAAGGGAAAGTTACTTAAAATCAAACTCATTTAAAATGGTGAAAATATTCACAAAGAGCAAATAAAAATGATTGTATGTGCAATGGATGAAAGAGTGCAACAAGAATGAAAAGGGCACTAGTCATGGACTAGATTCATATTTTTGGATTTTTGAGTGTCGAAATGAAATGTAAAAAGAACTAACAAATTAAAATTAACAATAAAGAAAATCAACTAAACTAAACAATCTTATTTAATCTGAAAATTAAACAATAAAGCAGAAATGATTTAACTCCTAATTAAGCTTTAATCGATCTAATATGTAATGGAACTGAGAGATTAATCTAAGAATTAAACTAGATTAGAAAGAAATTGACAAAATATGAATTGAAAATTGAAAAGCCCCAAAATCAAGATTCTAGGGTTCATCCTTGTATTCAAATCACAAATGCTCAAGATTAATCCATAGCAATTGTAATCACTATTCAATGAAAGCTTAAAGAAGCGAGAAAAATAAATAACACAAAGTAAATAAACAGCAAATAAAGTGCCCAAAAGTCTAAGCCAAATATCTCAAAAATATTCCATAAACTTTAAACTGAAATTAAATAAAAAGTACGGAATGAAAAGAGCAAGCCCAATAAATAAAGATGGAGGTGGTAGGCAATGGAGGAGGCAGCTGGAGCGACAATTGGACCCTGGAAGAGTTCTTCAAATGTGCGGCGTTGCTTCTGCAAAAGTCTCCAATTTCGTACTAATGATATGCTTAAATAGGGTACGAAGAAACCCTAATGTCTTCATATTCCCGCATACAAAATCGCTTAAATTTTAGGACTCAACTTGGCAGCCACGTACATGCTTCACGATTTTGAATTTGAAAATCCTTATTAGAGACAACATTGTAGCCCTTTAAGATAGATTTCCAACGCATTAAGAATCGTATCAATCTGATATTTGAGCAGAAAGTTATGATTAAAATACTAAAGTCTATCCACTCTGTCTCCTAACGCATTTTGGACTCTGATCCGAATTACTCTCAAACCTCATCATTATGCTTATTTGAAGAGTCCTGCAGTTATTGAAATTAGAAATAAAATAATAGGAATTAGAAATAAAATAAAATAAGAATAATAGAATATCAAAAATATGTTGTGCATATGAATGAACATTGTTCAATTAAATCACAAGTTATAAAATTAAGCTTAAATCATGCTATTAACCAATTTAAATCACAACTCGGATTTATTCATCCTAATCATTTTTTCATCTAAAACCAATAATAATGTAATGAAATAAATAAAATATATTGGTTCTAAATGTATAAAATATGCAATAATTCAACTTATTGGCAGGCAGCGCCACCTGGCAATAACTCACTAGCCAGGGAGGCTGTTAGCAACCACCTCACAACTCGCCGACGCCCTCTGTAACCAACGAGGGTGTCCTCTACCACTTCCAGCCACCACCTGCGTCTTCGGATCTCCTTGCTATCAACGAGGTGGCCCTCAACCACCGAAGTAGTTCACACTGCGCATAGCGTAGAGGGAGGACAGAAACTCCCAAAGATCCACAAAAACCCAACATCCGTAGTGGTCCTCTACCACCACTAGCCACCACCTGCACCGTTGAAGCTCCTTGTCATCAGTGAGGTGGGCCTTGACCACTGAAACAGTTTGACACTGTGCACAGCGCAGACGGAGGATAGATGTTGCCAAAGATCCACAAAAACCCGACGCCAATGCGCCAGCAAAACTGCCCCCAACTCAACCACCACCTGCTTCGCCGGACATTTATGTTGCCGGCAAGGAGGTCCAAACACCTCACAGTGTTGCTCACCAAAGTCCCTCACTGTTCTCGCCAGTAGCACCACGAGCAGCTTGCTCGACTACAACTCGCAGTGAAGGTCTAGTCACCAAACCACTTAGGCAGGTTGTAAGTTGCAACGACTTATGAGGTGCAACTCAGAACAAAGTAGCCGCCCACTAAGTTAATTTACCACAGATTTTGTCAGTGCTCCTCACCACAAATCTGCATGGAAATCTCACGCCATAGATCGATACACCGAAATAGGGAGAAAGATATTCTCCGACTCACTAGATCATCAACGAAAGTTTAGATAATTTTCTCTACCTTTTGTATTTGTTTTACTAAAATATGAGAAATAATGGGAAAACATGAGAAGAATATAGCAGATACATGATGTATACCATGCGTACATTCATGCCCTACTAGCCAAAATACATGTATGTGCATGTGCCACGTAAAACCTGCAATGTGCATGGGATGCACAATGTTGGCAACTATTGCATATCGAAGCCGTGTACCCACAGACTTTCAAAAGATCCGCTGCACCCAACAGATCAAAACCATAACTCCACTGCAACGCAGCGGCCAACATAATTGTAATGCATCTTGCCACCCTCATGGCAAGCAACACTTCGCCGGAGTCACACAAGTGTAGATAATATCTTCCGATTGCCAACTGCGTTCATGATGGGTATGCCCCTTGGCGAGCAACAAGACCCATGCCACTTCGTGGGAAACAAGACCTGCACCCCTCAGTCGGTAAAAAGACCCATGCCTCTTGGTGAGAAGACAAGACCAACGCTTTGGGCGAGTAACCAAACCAATGCCTCTCGACGAGCAGCAAAATCGACACTACCACCATGCAACCAAACCTAGGTCTCTATGGAAAACACATATGGTTATGTCATTGTCCGTGCCAAGGCACGGCTACCCGCGGGCATCACCCATGTATCACCAACCTTCACCACACATTAGCAGGATGGCTCAGGTTTACAAATCTCAAACATGCAAATTATATTACACTTACCTATTTTGTGTTTGTGAAAATATCTCAGGATGCGGTGTAATCAAGAAAGGCATGGAGGTCAAATGACCCCACAACAAACTCAGCAATCAAAAAGGGCATGGAGGTCAAAGAACCTCACGACCCAATCAGGAATCAAGAAGGGCGTGGAGATCAAAGAACCTCACGACCCACTCAACAATCAAGAAGGGTGTGGAGGGCAAAGAACCCCATGACCCACTCAGTAACTATAAGAAGACCCTTGCCCCTCGGTAGGCAACAAGACCTACACCACTTGGCGAGCAACAAGACCAACGCTTCTCAGCAAGCAACAAAACCGACATTTCCACCATGCAACCAGACCAAGGACTCAGGCGAAAGCATATGTGGTTCTGTCACTGTCCGTGCCAAGGCATGGCTACCTGCAGGCATCACCCATGTATCACCAGCCTTTACCATGCTTTAGTGGGGTGGCTCAGGTTCACAAATCTCAAACTTGTAATATGTATTACACATACCTATTTTATTTTTTGTGAGTATTTCTTAGGACGTGGGGCAACCAAAAGTCGAGTCACACACTCACAGTGCAATCGGACAGGTGTGCAAGTTAGAAGACCACACAACCCTCTCCAAAGTTACCTTCTGGAATGAGCCACTGAGCTCCACAACCGCCTTGCACGGGTTTCCATCAGGAACGAGCCATTGGGCTCTACAACTACCTCGAGTCGGTTACCTTCGGGAATGACACTAGGCTCTACAACTGTCTCGAGCGGGTTACCTTTAGTAACGGGCCAACGGGCTCAACAACAACCTAAGATGGCTCCAGGGGGTTGACGGGTACCCTGACCACTTAAGCGCGGGTTACCACAAACAAACAACAAAACGAGAACACCAATAGAAATTTACACCAAAGGGCAAAAAATCCACCACCACCAACTAACAATGAAACGAGCATTCCAACAACAATTTATACAAAGGAGGTAGAAAATGCACTCTTCGCTAACAACAAACAATCTCTCAGGCAAACATTCACACAAATAAACAAACTCAAAATTGAGTTCCGCGCTCACACCTAATGTGGTCGAGTACATCTCCTGCCTATCTCTCCAACCTAAGCCCCTCACCTCTTAGCATGTGTAACACCCCGTATTTTAGTGTATTTTTAATGAATGAATTATTTTTATTGATTCAAAATTTATTCTCTTGTTTTATAATTATTTGAATTTTTAATTGGGTTATTTTTATGATTTTTAGTTTACGAAAATTATTTTTGAAGTGCTTTCTTTAAATTAATTATTGTTATGTGTTTAAATTTCTTTTCAAATTAAATTAACTTATTATTGGGTTTAATTATTTATTTTCATGTTAACCACTGCATTTGAAATATTTTATTTCACTAGCTGTTTTAAAATCGTTTCCGTTTGATCATTTTTGTGACCCAAGATGTGAAGATTGGACCTCATTTCTTTCCCTACATTTTTTCTTTTTTCTTTTTCCTTTTTCTTTTCTTCTTTTTTTCTTTTTCTTCTTTCTTTTCTTTCTTCCCTGCCTTCCTCGCGCGCGACCCAGCCTCCTCCCCTCTCCCTCCGTTCGTTCCTTCGTCCTCCCCCAGCACCGCCGTGCGCCGACGGTGGTCGACACTGCCCAGCCCACCATCTTCCCCAGCCGCCGACGAAGCCACCCCACCAATCTCAGCCTCCCTTGCGCCGCCATTAGCCTCCACGAGCACCACAAAGCCGCAGCACCTCTTGTGCTCGCGCGCCGCCGTCGCACCACCATTGGCCGCCATTTCTCCATCACATCATCCTCAACCTCCAAGCAACCCATTTGACCCAACCCCACCTCCGATCCATCACCGGTGAAGCACATCCAACTCCATTTCCGTTTTCGGTATTTTTGGCCTTAAACTACCCCATGGCCCTATCAATCTCGAGTCTTCGTTTGCACTCGTTGAAAAGTGGGTATCTGTGACCCACGGCCACAGTGTATTTTGCACTGTTCTGCAGCTGTTTTTCCACTCCTTGCGCCTCCGTGATCCTCCGGAAATTATTATATAGAACTGTAAGTATTTTCCAAAGAATTCTTATGAATTTAATGTATTTTTGCACTAACACATTACACTGTATTTTAATTGCTGATTGGTTTTGCCGGACTGAGTCCGAGGAGTACGGGGGTCGGATGGACTGATGAATGGAGTTGTTTGCTTGGTTTGTTGGGATTGGTTGTGGATTTGTGTTGGTACATGTACATCTCATGATTTCATGCATGATCATGTTGTAAAGGAAAACTGGGCTTTTCGTGTACTGCATTCATGTTCATGTGTGTGTTGGAAAATTATGATTTCAGGCGTAATGCCTTATTGGGTGTGTGTGTATCACGACCCCAAGCTAAGATGGGGCATTATCTCGGTGGAGCTCCTCTGTTCACTCGGGAGCGTAAAATACTGAGTGACGTCCCCTGGATTGTCGCTGGGCGACAGTGGGATCGGACGAGATTGTCCCCTTGCTCGCGGGGACTAGAGGACGCTTGGCCACGTACGCGCTGGGTGCGAAACTGGGCGTCGCTCGTTGCATAGAGGATGCTTGGCCACGTACACGCCGGGCGCGAAACTGAGCATCGCTACGAAGCCAGGGTGTGTGGATGACCCATAGGGGAGGTCATGGTACATACGTTAAAAATGGACTATTTTCGGGAAAAATAGCGTGTATTGGATTTTGTGTAAACCATTTTCTGGGAAAATGTTTTACGGAATATTTTTGGGCCAACTAGGATTTTGGCGTGTGTTGTGAAATATTCATTTTCGGGGAAAATGATGGTTTTGAGGATATTGCATATTTTATCATGTGCATGCATGTTGGTTGTATTAAATGCATTTTATTCATGAGGATTATTTAGTTTGTACTTACATGCGGTACCGTGTTTGGTAATGCAGATTTTGATGTAGCGGAGGATGAGGGCGAGCCTGAGGAGACGGCTCCGCCCAACGAGTGATCTGGGATCACTTGCCAGGCTATCTATTTTAATGTATTGAATTTTATTTTTGGATGACTGTAAAACTACTTTTTAAACATTACTGATATTTAAATGCTACTTAAATTGTGGTACTTAGTATACTAAACCGCTGCGTTATTTATGTACACCGATGCATGTACACACACTTGGCACGTTTGTTGGGATGCGTGACCATGTCGTCATCATTCGGGCGTCTCGATTCCCGTGATTTTATTTAAGGGGGGTCGGGGGTGCCACAGCATGAAACAAACAGAAAACCAAGGACCAAACAACAAACCAGTGACAAATTTTCTAAATTTATTTTGCAGATTATTGACTTGAAGATTCTCAAGACTTTCTAAGGCTTCACAAGGGCATGTAGACATCCATACACTAACTAGTATGGACCCTCAGCAGGGTAGGGGAAAACAAAAGCAAGCAGGTGCCCACGAGCCAGTGGGGTAAAAGGCAGGTGTAGAGCATGCAAAGTATTTAATTTCCCATGTGCCAGCACAAAGAAAATTAGCGGGGTAACTGGAAGGGATATTTGAGCCCCCACAGTTTTAGCTAAGAGATAAAGTCAAGATGGGACACAGACTCGTAATAGGAAATGGACTCACACTCCTAACAGGATATGGACTCACACTCCTAAAAGGAAAACGTTTCATAATGCAAATTGGACTCTATCACTCCAAAGAAATAACCTCTATAAATAGCCTACAAGAGGTAACATCATCTTAATCTCTATCTTTATACACTTACTCTCATATTACTATATTGACTTTGGCATCAAAGACTCCACAGGGCAACCAGTGCCGCCCATTTATTCATTGCAGGTCATCCATGTGGTTGGTGGTGTGAAACACGTCCTTTCTTTGCAAGTAAACTTTCATTTCAATAAAAACCAAGACTAAGTTCATTACAAATGTCTTAAGCAGTAAAAGAGAATATTTACTAATGAAAAAATCTATTCATCATCCATTTTCTCAGCATCCCATGATGTGGCATTAGATAATAGGTTCACAAGTGAAATATAATAAATAGTCTCCAATCATCTAATGACACAACATAGGATGATAAGAGGATGATGAGAATTAGGATGATGGCATTCTATACTCTTTACAAATTATACATAGGGTAGTGAGGGAGGATCTTTCCCACTATGGAAATTCAACAAACATTGAGAAATCTTAATCAGCGAGATATTTTCAAACATGTTGTTGGAATGAACCCATTGCACAATTAATGGAATGCACTCATCGATTTTGAGATCAATGTATTTTGATTGCTTCCCAGGCTTCGAAATCTTTGAGGAGATACTGTCTTGTTCTCAAGTGGTTTATAGTAGTGTGGCAATGTAGGATTGATGCTTTTCTCTGTAAAAAGTCTAAATTTTGGGAGTGATTGAGATTGGCTTATCGGCACCTATTTAATAAAGGCATGATATCATACGCATTTCTTGAATTTATTTCATCTCTATTTGTTAGATAGGGGAAAGATTGCTTGGGTCATTGGTTTTAGACCAAAAAAACTTATTCCGACATTCTATGATTTAAAGATTGAGGGCAACGTATGAGCCCAACCTCAAAAGCCATTTTGAAATGGCGACAGAATAAACAAAATTATCAAAATTATGGTTGCAAACAAAACCATAACTTGTGATTGTAGTCACGACGGCAAAGTCATCGTTGGTCCAAATAGTTTAAATAAATAATAATAGGTAGATTTAATCAATTATATTCATTTAACACTCTCATTCACGTATAGATTAGACCCTCCCTCAATAAATAAGCTCAACATGTAACAAATCTAATTAACTAGGTAAAGTATAGAGTTAGGACTTGAACTCAAAACTTTTATTATGATGCCATGTGAAAGTAGTACCACTCATCTCAAAAGCTTAAGCCTAGAGGAAGTGGTAGATTTAATCATTTATATTTTCTGTATGAACTCAAGACTTTTGAGATTTTCGAGGGTAGAAAATTTATCACATTAAATTAGTAACCATTCGAACATCTTTTTATGATCTCTCCATGCCAATAACATCTTTTAAAAAAATAAATTAACAATTGATTGTGATCCTCATTGTGTACATAATTCGTGTTAGGATCTACGAAAGACATTTTTTTGGTATAGGGCATATAACAAAAGAGTTTCCATTTCTATTGGTCAAAAAATCAAAAAAGAAAAAGTAGACAGGAACAGTTTGATCCTCTAAGCAATGGGTCAGGGGCGGCTTCTTTGTGGCTTTTGAAAGTAGTGTCCTTCCATCTCTTGTAATTAATTAATCCCACTAGCCATGTGCATTTGTGCTAAAACAGCATCAGCATGGTCGACGTTGTTGCCGAGAAGTCTATCCTTTCTCTGACCCACTTTATCTCTATAATTATTTATTTGCCATAAGTACTACTCTATAATTGGACCTCTTGCTAAATTAATGTGATTGCGCATACGGACTGACAACATGACATCTTCTTCTATGGCCTTTCAATCAAGAGCTTCTTTCTTTTCATCTCCTTTCATCCGTCCATAGAATCATGATGTATTCTTGAACTTTAGAGGTGAAGATGTTCGCCATAACTTTATTTCCCATCTATACCAAGCTTTGGATCAAAGGGGAATCAATACTTACATAGACAACAATCTTGAAAGAGGGGAGAAGATTTCAGCGGCATTTTTCAAAGCTATCGAAGGGTCAATGATTTCTATCATCGTACTCTCTA
This sequence comes from Juglans mandshurica, assembly GCA_022457165.1. Classification (NCBI taxonomy): domain Eukaryota; kingdom Viridiplantae; phylum Streptophyta; class Magnoliopsida; order Fagales; family Juglandaceae; genus Juglans; species Juglans mandshurica. The sequence continues at coordinate 23,388,677 of CM039625.1, read as the reverse complement.
AAAACTATGCAGAATCTAGATAGTGCTTAGACGAGCTATTGAAGATTCTTGATTGCAAGGAAACAATGAAACAAATTGTTCTACCAATTTTTTACCACGTAGATCCATCGGAAATACGACATCAAAAAAGAATTTTTGGAGAATCCTTCGATAAACTTGGAGATAAGCCCAAGGATAATGCAAAAATGTTGAAATGGAAGGTAGCTTTGAAAAGAGTAGCCGATTTGTCTAGTTTCCTTTTAGCGAACTTCCGGTAAGCTTGCCTATATGTACTTTCTCATGTGTATGCGCATACTATAGTTGAGATATTTACGAGGAAAATTGAGGCAAATATTCACATCGGGAACTGGGGAAGATTAAATACCATAAAAAAGAAAAATAATTTGATATTTATGATTGTTTTTTGTGGTGAATTATTATATGCAAAACGTAGTCAAATTTTAGAAGTCCTTTGTGATTCTGGGATTAAATATCTACTACCACTACCACATTAGTTTCACATAACGTTTAGTTTCAATTTGTTTCTAGATATAATGACTCACAAATTCTCTTAAATTATAAGTTTCAAATTAAGTTTGTTTTGAAACAATGTTCATATTAAGGAACGAGCAAGACTACCCTTGTACATCATAATCTACACTTGTCACTTTGTTATGGAGAGAAAAAAAAAAGAAACGCTATATATTTTAACTTAATTATATTCATATGTCATCTATTTTGAAAAATACTCTAACTATTTCGATTTGTCTTCTCTTCAATATTGATAGGAAAGAGTCAGAATTTATTCAAGAGATCATTCAGTGGGTGGACCTAAGAATGGTAAATCAAACACCTCTAAGCATTGCCAAGTATCCAATTGGGATAGAGTCTCGTATACAACATATTTATCAGCATTTAAGTATTGGAAAGAATGATGTTGTACGCATTGTAGGGATATTTGGGACTGGTGGAATTGGGAAGACAACTATTTCAAAAGATATCTACAACCGGATTTCTTCTCAATTTGAAGGAACTTGTTTCTTGAAAGATGTTAGAGAAACTTCAAAACAAGCAGGAGGTCTAATTAAATTGCAAAATACCCTTCTTTACGATATTTTAGGAATAAGTTTGGATGTTCATGATATTGACAACGGCATCAATGTGATTTGGCATAGACTTTGCTCTAAAAGAGTTCTACTAATTCTTGACGATGTAGATGAGTTTGTCCAAATAGAAAAGTTGGCTGGAGATCGTGATTGGTTTGGCTCAGGAAGTAGAATCATCATAACAACAAGAGATCAATGTTTACTCAATAATTCTAAAGTTGATTCAAAGCACGAGGGGATGATTTTGGATGACGATGAAGCTCTTCAACTCTTTAGCTTGCATGCGTTCTAGGAAAAAGAACCACTAAAGGATTATATGGATCTATCTAAACAAGTAATAAAATATGCTCAAGGTCTTCTACTAGCTTTAACAGTGTTAGGTTCGGATCTAAAAGGTCAAAGTATACATCAATGGAAAAGTGCCTTGGATAAATATAAAAACATTCCCAACAGTAATATTCAGAAAGTAATCTTAGTGAGTTACGAAGGTCTGGATGATACTGAGAGGGAAATATTCCTTGATATTGCATTTTTCTTCAAAGGAGAACCTTTGGCTAATGTCATGAAAATATTTGATTGTTGTGGTTTCTTCCCAGTTCATGGATTCAAGAGGCTTACAGAAAAGTGTCTTATTACTATTGAAGAGTCTAATGAATGTGTTTGGATGCATGACTTGCTACAAGATATGGGACGAGAAATTGTTCGACTTGAATCACCCAAAGAACCCAGCAAACATAGTAGATTGTGGTTTCATGAGAATATCCGTGAAGTGTTGGAAGAAAGTACGGTAAGAGTAAAAGAGAATATCTTGGGTTTTAATTTTACTTCCTTTTCCAAAAGTGAAACCTAGTGAACTTTTTTCTTTTTTGAGATAATAAAAATCGTATGAATTTATACCTAAATCAATTTAATGTCTAAAAGTAAACTCACAGACTAACGTAAGTTGATTTGGTTTATCAGATTATAAAGTTACTTTTATTATAAAGTAGATCTAATGAATCAATGAAAACATGTCAGTTTGTAAGATTGTTTTTTTGCAATTTTTGTGTGAATATAGAAGTATGCATATATATATATATATCCTTTAAATTATCAATATGAATTTTTAGATATATATAGAATTCGTTTATTAATAATTAAAAAGAGTCAATAAAAGCACCAAATCTAGATGTCCTTTTTTCGTTCCAAATATCTCATATTTTCTAATTTCATGTCTACTGTCTCCTCAAGCCAGCGTTTTGTTTTATTGAAAGTTATTGGAGAGTACATAAGTTCGTATAAAAGGACAATCTTTTATATTTTAGCATGCTCTTTTTTGTATTGGAGATTTCAACAATCCATAAATACTACTTATTTAATATCTTAAAGAAAAATAGTGTGTAATATTAATTGATAAGTAAAGAGTACTATTTTTCATAAAATACCTTAAGCAACTTCATGCACTTATATCAGGGACCAAACAAAATTTGAAGGCATACTACTAGATTTACCTGAAGGCGATGAGGAGATAAGCTTGCATCCTAAAGCATTTCGACATATGAAAAGACTCAGAGTCTTTGTAAATCGTAATGCACGGTTTTCTTGTGCACCCAATTATCTCTCCGACAAGTTAAGAGTACTGGATTGGTCTAAATATTATTCGCAGTCATTGCCACGTAATTTTCAAGAGAAGAATCTCATTGTCTTAAGAATGCATGATAGCATCATCAAGGAATTAGGGGACGGATTCAAGCCCAAGGTACGTACAATTAATCATCCATAATTTTTTTTCTTTAAATTATTTAAACTACATTCAACTTTTTTTCTTCTGTTTTACAGAATCTGACGACCATGACTTTCGAGTTTTGTAGTTACTTAACAGAAATTCCTGATCTTTCAAGCACTTCTAATTTGAAGGAATTGACTGTCAAATATTGTCGAAGTGTAGTTAAGGTGCATGATTCAGTTGGATTCCTAGAAAAGCTTTCTAATATGAGTTTTGAGGGTTGCTCTAAACTCCAAATTCTTCCAAGAAGCCTTAAGTTGAGATCTTTATGTGAGCTTAATCTTGGTGATGGCTCAAGCCTTTGTGGTCTTCTTGAAATCGAGTGTAAAATGGAATCTTTAACTGAATTGAGTCTAGATGGCACCGCAATAGAAGAACTACTTTTATCCATTGGGAATCTGATTGGACTCGAGAATTTACATCTATTGGACTGCAAAAACCTTATGCGTCTCCCAATTGCTTGCATTCGGTTGCAACATTTAGAGAAGCTCGAGATTGTTGGTTGTCCAAATCTTGTAAAGAACATGAGGGATGATGGGCTATCCCTTCTAGCTATTAAGTCTACAAAAATGGAAGAGGAGATATCATTATGTGAAGAATGGCTCCATGAATTGGCGTCTCCAACGAATTCAAGCAATGGGAGCACTGCATTACAATTGTTGAATCTTCAAAGTTGTTTCCAATCCGAAACAAATTTCTTTCCAATATCTAGTTTCTTTACCATGTTTAACTCCTCTACCAGTTTGCGTCATTTAGATCTATCGGAGACTGAAATTGTTCGCCTTCCCACGAGCATCAAAGAATTCGCTACACTAGCTCGTCTTTCCTTGTGCTATTGTGAGAAACTTGAAGAAATACTAGAGCTTCCACCAAATATAAGAGACGTAGATGTTAGAGGATGCAAGTCACTAGAAAGATTTCCGGAAGTATAAAAAATATTGGAATTCAATGGAAGCCACATCAGATCGCTAGTTTTGATTAAATTGTCTGACTGCAACAAAATGCATGAGAATATATGGAATGATACTGGTTCACGTGAATATATTCTCATGTGAATATATGGTACTTCCATATATTCAGGGGTGCACTCATATCATATCATGTGAACCAGTATTCACTTACTACCTGGTTCACTTACTACCTGTCACAGAATATATTCTCATGTGAATATATTCACGTGATCTAATGTGGTTCTGATATGAGGTACCAAACATATCACGTGAACCAGTATTCACATGAGAATATATTCATGGGTGCACTCATATCATATCATGTTGGTACCAAATATATCACGTGATCGTAGTAAGATCGCTACTTATGTTGGTTCTGATATGATGATACTGGTTGACGTGATATGTTTGGTACCAACATGATATGATATGAGTGCACCACTTTGGAAACAAGGTGGTCTTATATGTGTTCTTTCCTATGTGCACACTCGGGACTCCGAGATTGAAAAAGGGGAAGTTTCACAACATGATATTGTCTGGTTTGGCCACCGGAGATAGCACAACCCTACCATAGGGGTTAAACATGGTATATGATATGATACGATACGATATGACATAATAAGATGAAGATGTGCAGTTATGTTTTGCCAAAGCGGTTTTTGAATATGAAAAGTTTGAAAAGTCGCTCTGATCTTTTTGATAACATGTTTCAAGATGTGCATATGAAAATGAAATGTTTTATTTCTGCATACCATTCTTTCTAAAAATGGCTCATGTTTACATAGTAGTATATGTTCTCTGCTTACTGAGTTGTGGATAACTCACCCCTTATCTTCATATATTTTTCAGATGATATTGATTTCCCAGCTGGGGGTCTGGATTAGAAATTGGAGCTTGACTAGATATGGATAGAAGGTCGAGTCCCATTATTAGTAGAAGGGTATAACTTGAGTATTTGAAGTACTTTTGAGTTGTTTGGACCTATTGAGAATTAAAGATGTCATTTTATTTCGTTCAGATTATTGGAAAATTGTGGACCCCTTTGGGTTATGCTATTTTGTAATGATGATTTATGGAGTTTGTATTATGGTTATTTGGAAATATGAGATTGTGTGTTATTTATGAAGTCTTTGGAGTTTTAGGTGCCTGGAGAGACAGGTTTGTAAGTGACAGGTAGTAAGTCTCCGACCCTTCCAGATACGGGGTGTTACAGTTGGTATCAGAGCCAGGTTTGTTGTTCTGCAGACTAAAGTGTGTGAGATTTCGGAGTATAGATAGGCTTTAAGAAATCGTTTTCAGATTTGATGTGATAGTGGAGCGGAAATTAAGGTAGAATATTATAGGTATTCGAGGGCCTAAAAGTTGTAGACTTTAGGAATGATTCGGATGTGTAGGATTTTACAGGTCTATGAGATGAATACTTGTTGTTGGTGGTTCGGTCTGCTTCCATAGACTTTTTAAATAGATTTGATGGAGTTAAATTTTTAGACTTTGGAGATTAGTTATTTCTATTGTTACGTCTACTTCTTTCCTCTTTATTGTAGGTACCTTAATAACTCTGAGATATTATATATATGTTTTGTTTTTCTCATTACCACTAATTATTTATGTTTATAGGAACGCTATAAACTTTGAGACGAACATTAGTTAGGATGTCACATCGTCGTCGAGAATGAAGGATGTCGGACTTGAACGTAAATGAGAACGAAAGGGAAGCAAACCCGAGTGCTTCCGAAGTACTACGGGCAGCAGCTCATCAGTTAATAGATGATCTCACGCAGAATCCCTTGGGTCGCCAACGCAACTATAATGAGGGAGGTTGTACCATAGAACAGTTCAATCGGATGCACCCCTTTCATTTGATGGGAAAGGCGAACCAACTTTAGCAGAATATTGGGTTCAAGATATTAAAGAGATGTTGCGGGTGCTAACCTGCATAGATGAACAAAAGGTGGCATCTGCAACATTTAAACTGACCGTTGAGGCAAAAAGATGGTGGATCTCAGAAAGAACTATCCCAGAAGCAGGGGGACAGAAATAGTCAGTTGGCCACATTTTAAGTAGATTTTTCTTGAGCGATTTTTCCCAAGCTCGGCCTGAGAGGATAAGGCAATGGAATTTGTCACTTTGGTGCAGGGAACCATGACAGTGCACCAATATGCAGCTAGATTCATTGAATTATCCCGTTTTGCTATGTATACGAAACCTGACGAAGAAAAGAAGGCGCACAAATTTGAACAAGGGCTGAATGAAAAACTTTATGAATGAGTAGTGGGCTTCCATATTCGAAATTTCTCAGAGTTGGTAGATAAGGCCACATTTTTTGAGCGAAGCCTTCAAAGAAGCGCTGAATTGCACGATTAGAGGAAGAGGACTATTTCATCGGGGCCTCATTCTGGTATGGACCACGGATTGTGGAAAAGGGAAATGAAGGTAGTAGCTCGGGAAAAAGGCTGGTTCAGGGCACCCAACAAGCATATCAATGTAGGACTTGCAATCGAGTACATGCTGGAGTATGCAGGAAGGAAGCGGGACTATGCTACCGTTGTGGCAAATCGGGTCACTATCTCTGGGACTGTCCTTTTAGATTGGATAGCAATAGGCTACCACTACCACCAAGGGCAGAAGGGATAGCGCGAGGCAACATCCAGCGTACTACTGTGCCTGCAAGGGTTTTTGCTCTAACACCTGGAGAGGCTGAGGATAGGAATGATGTGATCACGGGTATGACTTCTTTGTTATGTTTTAAGATATTAATTTGTGGATTGAGGTTAAGATTTGGAAATTTTAGTTCATGAATGATATTGATTGAGACCACAGGTACTCTTTTTTTGTTTTCTAATAATGCCACTATGTTATTTGATTCAGGAGCGACACATTCATTTGTTTCCATGACTTATGCTCGATTTTGCACCTTAGAAACCGAAAAGTTAAAGTCCAAGTTAGTGGTCACGACCCCAATAGGAAATTCAGTAGTCTGTGACAAGTTTCTACCAAGGTGTCCTTTATCAATTGAGGGAAGATTGATGCCAACAGATTTGATAGTGTTTAACATGATCGAGTTTGATGTAATTTTGGGTATGGATTGGATGGCTTGCTACCATGCCAGTATAGATTGTTTTAAAAAGGAAGTGGTATTTAGACCCCCAAAAGAAAGTGAATTTCAGTTCATAGGTTCGAAAGTGAGGATGTATCCACCCATCATATCTGCCGTTCAAGTTGGAAAATTGTTACGAGATAGTTGTCAGGGATTCTTAACCTGCGTGGTAGAAGCACCAAAAGAGGAGTTGAAGTTAGAGTAGATACCTGTGGTGAGGGAATATCCTGAGGTTTTCCCAGAAGATTTACCTGGACTTCCCACCCGAGCGGGAAGTAGAGTTTACTATCGAACTAGTCCCAGGCACGACACCCCTTTTGAAAGCACCATACCGGATGGCACCGTTTAAATTAGTGGAACTCAAGGAATAGTTGCAAGACCTGTTGGATAAGGGTTTTATCAGGCCCAGTATATCACATTGGGGAGCTCCAGTCCTCTTTGTGAAGAAGAAGAAGGATGGATCAATGAGAATGTGTATTAACTATAGGGAACTAGATTGTGTGACCATAAAGAATAAGTACCCGCTACCCCGTATAGAGGATTTGTTTGATCAGCTCCAGGTTGCTTAGGTATTTTCAAAGATTGATCTTCGATCGGGTTACCATCAATTGAAGATTAGGGCAGAGGACGTAGCTAAGATGGCTTTCAGGACCCGTTATGGCCATTATGAGTTTTTGATCATGCCTTTTGGCCTGACTAATGCCCCAGTAGTATTCATGGATTTGATGAACAGGGTGTTCCATAAATTTTTGGATAAGTTTGTAATTGTTTTTATTAATGATATATTAGTATACTCCAAAAGCAAGTTTGAGCATGAGGAACATTTGAAGCTGGTACTTGGGACACTAAGAGATAAAAAGTTGTTTGCTAAATTGAAAAAGTGTGAATTTTGGCTTGATTCAATCACATTTCTGGGGCATGTAGTTTTGAAAGATGGAATTTCAGTGGACTTGGGAAAAGTGGAAGCAGTGGTTAATTAGCCGACATTGAAGAATGTTCATGAGGTTAGAAGTTTCTTGGGATTAGCGGGTTATTACCGTCGATTCATTGATGGTTTCGCTAGGATAGCAGTTCCTCTCACAGCACTCACCAGGAAAAATAATAAGTTTGAATGGACAAGAGAGTGTGAAGAAAGCTTCCAGGAGTTTAAACGGAGATTAGTGACAGCTCCGGTGTTAACAATCACCACTGCTAGAGGTGGATTTGTATTTTATAGCGATGCATCAAGGCTTGGATTGGGGTGCATACTAATGCAACATGGGAAGGTTATAGCATATGCCTCACGCCAACTGAAAGCATACGAGTAGAATTATCCCACGCATGATTTGGAACTTGCGGCAGTCATTTTTGCACTTAAGATTTGGAGACACTATCTGTATGGGAAAAAGTGCGATATTTATACAGATCACAAGAGTTTGAAATATTTCTTCACCCAAAAGGAATTAAATATGAGGCAGAGGAGATGGCTCGAGTTGATCAAGGATTATGATTGCACCATCAATTATCACCCAGGCAAAGCTGATGTTGTAGCCAACGCCTTAAGTAGGAAGTCTATGGGACCAGCAGTTGCAGCCCTTACCACTCAACATAGGTTGTTAATGGACCTAGAAAGAGCCGGTATTGAGGTGATCACTAGTGATACTAGTACTTTCATGGCCAGTTTGATAGTTCAACCAACCTTAATAGATAGAATCAAAGTTGCTCAGAAGGTGGATTTAGGGTTGGTGAAGCTAGTGGAAGAAGTCGGGAACGGGGACAAATCTGACTTTAGCATTTCCAAGGATGGAGTTTTGAGGTTTAGAGGTAGATTATGCGTGCCAATTAATGAAGAATTAAAAAGGGTAATTCTTGAAAAAGCACATTGTTCCTTATACACAGTTCACCCAGGGAGTACTAAGATGTATCGGGACTTCAGAGGGTCTTTTTGGTGGAATGGTATGAAAAGGGAAATTGCTAAATTTGTGGAATAGTGCCTAACTTGCCAATAAGTGAAGGGAGAGCATCAGAGACCAGCAGGATTATTACAACCACTCCAAATTCCAGAGTGGAAGTGGGAGCATATCTCCATGGACGTTGTGACAGGCCTACCGAGGGCATCGAGCGGACAAGATGTTATATGGGTGATCGTGGATCGCTTAACAAAAACTGCTCATTTTGTGCCCATTAAAGTTTCTTATAAATTGGACAAACTCTTGGCCTAGAAACAACAGTTATCAGAATACTAAAATTTTGTAAAGTTTTTTCATCCCCCTCCTTAAACTTTTTACTAGCACGCAATCTTAAACCAACCCAAACTATAGCTGCTATCATCGCCCCCGCTGCTATGTTTGCCCCCCCCCCCCCCCCCCCCCCCCATAGAGTATCCACATTATTCAATTTCCATTCCATGCGAGCTTTACATCTCCAAAACCCAGAGGGACCAAGTTATAATAATAGGAACAAGATCAAACAATGTACCTTTCTGCGATGAGTGAGTTGCCCTCCAAAACCGTAGCTCCATATTAGCTTTCCAGGATCTACCCGTGTAACGACCCGATCCTATATTTATTTTTTTGGGATAAAATTCGAATAATTTTATTAAGCTGAATAAATGAGTTAAAACCCATTAGAATTTTATCAGATAGATTATTATTATTATTATCCCTCCAAACTCATGAATCCTCTTCATAATAAAAATCCTCCCTACCAGATTTTATCTTTGAAATTCAAACAAGCCACTCACTTGCACATGCATGTCTCTTCCTTTATTTTTTTTCTCTAGGGTTTTCCACCATTTTTTTTTTATATACACGTACAAGAACTTCTTATTGATGGTTGCCGCAATAGCCCTCCATCACCTAGACTCCTCACCTTGGTAGATTTCTCTTCTTGCACGGTTTAGTTTTTGTCCGTCTATCACTGCATGCACGGCTCCATCCGTTTCCTCCGCTTGCACGACACTGTGTTTATTTATACACTCACGCACAACCTTACACACACTGCCTTTGATATATCCTAGGGTTTTCATAACCGAAACCAACCCCACGTTTAGTCCCACAACACGGCGACCCCCAGTTCACCACATAGTGTTCACCCTCCAAACACAACCAACACTCACCATAGAACAAACACGAGACCACCACACAACTACACACACGCAACAACCATAGCTCTTCCTCTCCACCCTCGAAAGCAGCCCAAACTCAGTAGCCACCATCATCATCTTCCGTGGAAAGCAGAAGCTGAAGCTCCTCTGTTTTAGCCCATCAAAACAGAGCATCCTTCCCCAAACTGTGAGCCACGTTCTGCCACTGGTGGGCCACGACGCCACCATCAGCAGCAACAGATATCGCTGGAGGTCTAGCCTCCACCGCCCAGTGACACCCAGTGATGCCCAGCGCCACCACCCGAAGCCCCCATACACGCTGCGTGGTGCAAAAAATCTCTCTCCGTTCTCTCTCTCTCGGCGTTGCACTAACCAGCCCAAAGGAACCCAGTTGCGCTGCCTTGGTTCCCAGCCGCCGTGCCGTGCAGCTCCTCCCCTCGGTGAATCGTCTCCCGTAAACATGCCTCCTTTCCACTCTCCCGTTATTGTTTCTGTATATTTATAAAACATGCATTTTAGGTTTCCGTAGGTTATTGTTACAATTACAAAAATGCCCCTTTATATTATTTTTTTTCAGAAATGCTCATGTCTATTTAGGATTAAAAGATGAGAATATTTTAGTGTAAGGAAGAATCTAGGTTTAGAAAATATAGACTATTTTAGTAATTATGGTTTTAAATAAAGTCATAGGTTTAATTAGAAATTTATTAAAATTTCATGTTTATTTTTATAGGCGACCGATTACGTGCCAAAAATAGTGGATTAGCACAGCAAGGTAAGTAGCATGATCATATTCTTACACGTATGTACGGTGAACTGCTTGTTTTTTTATAAAAGATATTATGTATATATGCCCTTCATTGGAAGCCCCTTTTTACGTACCCATGACATGATAAAATTATGAAAAATCCATATTTTACGTGAAGTATTATGCATTTAGTTATTTATGACAAATCATGATTTTATGTAAGAGTTATTTCATAAAATTATTTATGAAATGCATGATTTTATGTAAAAGTTATTTCATAAAATTATTTATGAAATGCATAATTTTATGTGAGAGTTATTTCATAAAATTTTCTATGAAAGGTCATGAATTTATGTAAGGAAACATGTATCACGATATTTATGAAATAAAGTGATTTCATTTGAAATTTATGATACGATATGACAAGTATGTATGCGATTTCTGTTGAAATCTATGAAATGACCAATATACAAGTATGATTATGATAAGATATGTAACGGCCTATGTTATGATATGGAAACGGTACCTATGTTATGGGCATATTGCATTGCCAGGTCGTGCATGCTAGTAGTGCACCCAGTATGTCTTCCTTATATATGGATTCCACAACCCGCTGCCACGGGAGGAATCGGAATCTATTTAGATTCGCTAACCCTAACTCACGGGGGTCAACAGTGGGTAACGGCCTATGACAAGTGAAAGATAAGTTAATGTTCATGTTCATATTATTTATGAATGTATTTATGAATATGCACGCTTTTCAAGAAACCTTATGTTTATTATGTTTACTGTATGATGTGTTGCTTATTGAGTATTCGACTCATTTTATATTTTTTTTTATGTTTTTTAAACCTCCCAGGTGATGACATTTATGAAGATGAGACTCCAGGGCAGGACTTGACTCCGGGAGGCGAGGTAGAGGCCTAGACAGATTATGCTATGACTATTTCTATGGTTTAATGTTTAAATAAATTATTTTGATAAGCACATGAAACTTCCGTATTTTTAATAAGTGCTTCCGCAGACTTTATTTTGGATTTTCAGTATTTATTGAAATTTGTTATTTTATGAAATTCTTTCGCATCTGGCGCATTGTTAAAAAGGAAAAGCTTTTATATTTAAGTTTAGTAGTAGCACACTGGCTCCTCCAAAATTCTAAAATGTTTTTATTGGGGAGCGGGGTGTTACAACCCGGGTCATATGGCATACCCATATTTAAGGAAGCTCTTCACCAAATATTCATTGCAATCATCCCTGTGGCGAGGACATGGTCTTGATCTTCCTTACACCCCTGAGCACAACACTCACATTTAGAAACCAGTGGGATTCCCAAAGATCTAATACGTGCATCAACACTAAGGCTAGAATTTAAAGCCTTCCAAATAGTAACCAAGTATTTCCTAGGAAGAGCGGAATGCCATATCCATGATGCCCAGTCAGATTTTGGCGCACGAACATGGATGCAATCCCAAGCTAACTTAGATGAGAAATCCCCATTCAAAGTCAGTTTCCAAATCAGCACATCTGCGCCTTCTTTATGCTCCCCTAGACCATCCAGAATTTCCTCCAGCTTTGACTGCCCCACCAACTCTTTTAACAAATCCACATCCCATCCATTCTGAATTCGGTATTCTCTTACCTTTAAAGATGGATGCACAAAGATTTCAAAGGACTCCATAAGAGAACCTGATTTTAACCAAGGATCGTGCCAAAAAGACACCTGCCCATCCTTAATGCGCCACCAAGCGTGACTAAGGACCTTCGGAACCATAGCAATAACACATTTCCATAATAATGAACCTTTACCAGTATCAACCAAAGTCACATGCTTGCCTCTGCAGTACTTATTCTTGAAAAGATTAGCCCATGGCGAGTCTTGGGACTAGAGGTTCCAAGCCATCTTCATGAATAGCGAAGATTGAACTTGCTCTATTTTTCTTAAACCAGGCCCCCTTCCAGTGTCGGGGAGCAAATCTTCTACCAAGCCACCCACCTACACTTTTGCTTAGCCTTTGAGGTTCCCCAAAAAAAAATTACTCATTAGCCTATTTAAAGATGCCACTACAGTTTTGGGATCATATAGGACTGATACCAAACGGACCGGAATACTCGTCACAACATGTTTCAATAAAATAAGATGAGCACCAACGGTTAAGAATTTATTTTGCCACCCATCCAAACAACCACGAAAATGATTCAACAGATCAACAAAGTAAGAAACCTTTAACCGGCCAGTAATAAGAGGAACACCCAAATATTTAACCGGAAAAAAAACCTTCGGAGAATGAGGTCAACTGCAATACATTTCTTTTCCGAGCAGTCATATAGTAATTGGGGAAAAAAATACATGACTTATCTTTACTCACCATTTGACCAAGCCAATCTACATATAAAGCAAAAACATCTCTGATAGCTTTTAGGGAAGATCTCCCTCCATTAGTTAAGATCGCAATATCATCAACATAAAGTAAGTGAGAAATAAGGGGAGTACCACGGGGATGAGAGAACAGAATAATTTTTCCAGTTGCAAAGTTATGTTTCAACAAGCGTGAGAGAGTTTCTTCAACCAGAATAAACAAATATGGCTATAATGGATCTCCTTGACGTAGCCCATGACCACTGGGGAAAAAATCCTTTACCGACCCATTCATAACCACAAAGAACCAAGGAGTCAAAATACACTGCCTAATCAACTCACAAATACGAATAGAAAACCCAAAAGCTTTCATAACGTGTAATAAAAACTCTCAACCAAGGCTATCATATGCCTTGGCTATGTCCAGTTTAATGAGCATATTTCCACCATGAACCTTTTTGTTTATCATCTGAATCATTTCTTGGGCCAAAGTAATATTGTCAAATTTACTTCTCCCAGGCAAAAAAACACCTTGTTCAAGCAAGATAATTTTGCTTAATATGGGGGACAATATGTGAACCAGGCTTTTTGAAAAAACCTTGTAAACGATAGGGCACAAACTTATAGGTCAGAATTTATCAAAATCTGTAAGTTGCTGCATTTTCTGGATGAGCACAATATGAGAAGCGGAATAAAATCTAGGCATCGGAACCCCACGGAAAAAATCTCTAACTGCTGCCATCACATTAGTTTCAACAATATCCTAGCACGATCTATAGAAACCAGAACCAAACCCATCAAGTCTAGGGCTACTATCTACTGGAATGGAAAATATAGCTTCTTTACCTCTTGGATCGATGGGAGATGAAGGAGACAATCAGTCTCCTCCTCTAAACTAGAATTCTGCACATACATCGACAAATCTGGGAGATCTCTCTGTGGTCTAGTCTGAAGGAAAGAACTAAAAAAATCTACCACTCCTGAATCAATAGCTTCCGGATTATTTAGGCACGTCCCATCCCTAAGTCTCATTTCATGTACAACAGGCTTAGATAAAGATTCAAAAGTCTTAAAAAACTGGGCCAACGCCTCCCCTTTTTCCATCCAACTAAGCTTTACCTGTTGTGAAGGCCTGGTTTCTTCTCTGTGAAGCCATATACCAAGTTGTTCTTCAGCGACCAGTAAAGCCAAATCAACATCCTCTGAGAATCCACCCTGAAGCTGGCTTTCTAAATGATCAAACTGATTTTCCGAGGCCTGAATATTTACCTCTGTGCACCCGAAAACCTGACGATTCCCTCCTTTAAAACCACTTTCATTTTTTTCAACTTAGTAGCCAAACCGAAACAATCCATAGGCACACCCAGGTCATTCCATGCTTCTTTAACTACTTCTCTGAAATTAGCATGTGAGACCCACATTTGTTGGAACTTGAAAGAGGAAGGGCCATAACGCATTATCAGAACATGTAAAACAAAAGACATTGGAGCATGATCTGATGTCGTACGGGCCAGATATTTACAGAAAGAGTCCAGCAAAGAAGTTGCAGCCAAAGAATTAAGCAAACATCTATCAAGCTTCGACCAGCTTCTAGACAATCCCCTTTGACCATTGCACCAAGAGAATTTACTCCCGACTGACTTCATATCTACTAAACCACAATTATCAATGAATTCATTAAAATCATCCATGGCAGCCCTTAGTCGAGGTCTACCACCTCTTCTTTCCTCATCTATACGAATAATATTAAAATCTCCAAGACATAACCAAGGAATATCTTGCACAACATCCAATTTTAGTAACCTCTAGAGATCTCTTCTTTCCAAATGATTGCATTTAGCATAAACCACTGAAACAAAAACTTGCCAAGAATTACTCAACGTAGAAACTGTGCTATGTTGAGCACTAAAGTTAGTGATCGAGAGCTGCAGTCCTTTACCCCAAATCACCCAAAGTTTACCACCAGCACATTGATTAGAAATACAATTTTCAAAGTTCAACCTGGCTTGCAAAATTTCCATCCTATTCTCATCTGCAAACGGCTCAGCTAACATAATAAAATTCAACTTCAACTTCCTAACCAGCTTACACAACCTTCTCTGTGATGATCTGAGGCCACAGATATTCCAAAACAATGGGTTACAAATCATAGATCCTTGCAGACGGGTTTACGAGGAACCCGAGTCGAGCTTCTAAGCATTTTTCCACCCTTAGCCTGATATTTTTCCTATCCATCATCACTATCTGAAGGATATTGTTTGTTTTTACTCAGATGTTCCCCCTTCTCTTTTTCTAGTTCTAAGACACTTTCATCAGCCGTTTTTAGTCTCATTGTACCAAAAAGATCTTGGTCCACTTGCCCTATAACTTTCGGCTCCTGGAAAGAAACATGTGCCAGCATATTTTCCTGCACCATTACAGCAATCCTCTCTTCAATAACGACATTGGCATTAACCTCCAAACACAGAGGTTGTAAAGTTCTATTCTCTACCTCCGACACAACAGTAGACGTAATCAAAGAAGCATTAATCTCATATTTGGAAGAGTCTTGGTCCCTCTGGTTAGACCATAAAACCATGGCATTATTCACAGGTTTTGCATCTATATTATCTCTATTTTTATCACTTGCTCCCCCTCAATTTCTTTCATGATACTTGGACCAGCCCCCCCTAAATTACCCAGCCCAGACTCCAATCTCGGCACAACCTCATTAGGATTTTCCACCACATTGACATGATTTTGTTGACATGAATTGTTCACTGTCTCCATCACCACACGAGCCGACATCAAAGAACCATTCCCCTCCATTTCGGATCTGTCCATAATCCGAATTACAATGTGACCTTCATCTCTCTGTTTTGACCACAACATCAAGGTATCTATCTCTGTTTCAGGGGCCGTAATAGCCCTATTGTTATCAAGTTGCTTCCCCTCAGTTTCTGTCATAATACTACCCCCAGGCCCTTGCTCGTCTACCAAGTGATTCTCCTTTGAACAACTACGACCAAGCCCCACAAAATCAACCATGCCAGACTCCACTCATGGCATCGACTCTGCTTCCTTAAGAGTTTTCCATCACATTCTTAGCGCCCCCCCCCCCCCCCATCTTTCCTTGTACATCTTTTAAAACTATGGCCTTGAACCCGACAGCTAGGGTAAAAGGCAGGAAGAGTTTCACACTCAACCTCAACATAAAAACTAGAACTATGGTGGGGCGTACCTATCCAAAGCCCCCTTACAGGTTCCATCGATGCATCCATTTCAAGACATACTCTTGCTCCATCAGTTTCGGTGGCACATTTTGTGGCATTGTCACGGCATAAAAAATGCCCAAGAAGAGTAGTTATAATTTTCAAAAAAGATTCATGGTAAAAATTTGGAGCCAAACCTGGCAAAAAAATCCAAACATGCACCAGTGAAGGTTCAGTTTCCTCATCAAATTTTGGATGCCAATGAAAGCCATGGTAAGGCACTCCATCGACATCTATGGCTTCCCTCGAAAGAGACTTCACAAAACCTGCTTCATTAGAAAATCGCACAAATATGTTCCGGGGCTTTCTCACAGAGGAGACCATTGGTTGAACTTCCAAACCCCATTGGTTTTGTATGAACGCACGGATGTAATCAAGGGAAGGCCTCCGCTTTAGGAATTTCAAAACCATGGAGTATAAAAAAGGGGCAACCAATCTCTCAATCTCTTCTTTGGAAAAAAGTACACATAACTCACCATCAATCAACTTGGCTGGACGAAAAGGGAACTCAACTTAAGGTAAGGCTTGCGGGGACTTTGCCACCATGTCGGTGAACGTCTGCAACCGCCCAGCGGTCACCATTGGCCCAGGACCCCCGACGGCAGCCATTTGATGCACCTCTGAATTTGGAAACCCTAGCAAAGCACAAAAGGGCAAAAAAGGAAATATGATATTCCTATAAGGAAAAATATTTGCTGCAGCCTACATCCTCAACACACCAGTGTTGAGTTGAAGAAAAAAAATAAAATAAAATAAAATTTCTGAAGAGTGTGTTGCGGATGTAGGCTACTGCCCAGCATTCCTCTTCCTATAATACTCTCTACAGGAAATATGAAATATGAGTTTGTTTTTACTTGGTTTCATTTTCCAACCAGATAGGAATAGATACTGAAGTTTTATATGATGTAACGTTTAGTGAACATGGAAGCACTTGTGCAGTAGTGGGAAGAAACAACTCCGGCTTCATCATATTTGTTAAAGAGAAAATATAAATAGCAGCCTACTGTGCATAACAGCCGCCGCACACTCAACGTATTGGATGAAAAAAAAAATTACCTGTGGTGTGCTGCGGCTTCCGGCTGCACTCCAGCATCTCTCTTTGTTAAAACCTGTTAGCTCCATTCAACATATACAACCATTTTACGGTTTAGCATCTGTAGCCCAAGTGGCCTGCTGGCCCCTGTTGCTTTTATTTCTTTTACTTGGGATATCTTTGTTAAATTGCCAGCCCCTATTGCTGCTATTTGTTTGAATTTCAGGTGAGTTTTTCCTTTCATTTTTATTTGTTATCTTTGGTCTTCAAGACTTGATTTGGTATTTGTCATTAAAATTAGGTGTTGTCATTTGTTGGTTGAGATTATGGGAACTCAATTTTATTGATCTCAACTTTTGGGTTTAGGGACCTGTACAACATGTGCACTGATGTAACATCTTAATTTTCAAGGGACCTATTCCAGATAATGTGATGAAGGACTATGATGATCCAAAGGTAGATTTGTAGTTAGAGCTTTGACTTGTTTGAGATGGATAATGACATGTACATTTAAAAGAGCTGAATTTTAAGACCACTACACTATTGCTACTGTCATCCATCTCTCTCTCTCGTTATTTATAAGATTGAACAATTTGGACGTAACCATCAATCTTGCCAAAAGTGGGGAAATCTTCATGCTTAGCTTGTAAGCTTTTCACTTTGGTCGTTTACTTATAGCCATTAGTTTGTTTCTTGCATGATGAATTCAATTGTTGTGCTGCCTTGGAATATTTCTTCTATAGCCTTATTACAAAAAGTTGCTGCTAAACACACTTTGCTGAAAAACCAGAAAACACCACTTATCTCATTCAAAAACTCCCATTAAGTTGGAGAGCAACATATACAAAAGAATGAAATATTGATACAAACTTACTTAGATCTCAAATATGCTAAATCAGCTCTTTATAATGTTCCAATATGACTCCAATTATGTCATTAGCTAGTCCTTTTGGAGTATAGACCATGTGCCTTGGCCTATACTCCAACCAACCGTCCAGTTTCTCCAACAGTTGTCATAAGTAGAGACTAAAGCATTTTGCAAATTAATTCAAAGCCATATCAAACAGAACAATCCGCAAAACAAGCCATTTCACCCCTCAGAACAAACAAAATTACTCTTGGTTTCCAATGTATTGCGTAGCCAATTTGGTATACAAGCATAAAAGAAAAGCAAGGGAAGAAAATGAAACAAGGTTGTAACCCATCCTTTAAAAGGCCTCAGCAAAGATGAAAACTTTCAAAGAAAGAGGCATTTTTCGACTTGGTTGGGATATCTGTTGAAAATTGAAATGGATGATCCGTACTCCAAAATTTGTGTCTAATATTCCACACAACAAATAAGTTCCTTGTTCCTCCACGTATTGATCACTTCTAGCTATCAACTATGACCTTTGCTTAAAGCAATATTGACTTATTGTTTGAGATGTCTCACACCATGTTGATAACAATTTATATTTTAGTATAATGCCTTTATTGTAGAGCTATATATATTGTAGCAATGAAATCTTATCTTTAAGACTTAATCTGACCTTTTTCGTTCTGGGACACTGTCAGCAAAAACAATTTAAACTTCCTCTATTTTAGAAGATTTAAAACTTGTTGATACAGAGTAGTTAAGGATCTTTGCCACTATGGGAATCTAATAGGCATTTTGGGGTTTTGTTAGGGGTATGCAAGCTGCAGCCAAATAATGTTGACTTGAAATGATCTTCATTTCGACTCGCACTGCTTTTAAAAATGGATGAATTAATGATATCCCAACTCGCCCATGTTGGTCACTGATGATGACCTTGGATTGCAGGTAGGATTTCCCATTAAAGTGTGTTTGTTCTCTCTTTTTTCTTTCTTCTTTAGTTTCTTTCTAGATACCAAAAGAGGAGAAAGAAACCGGCGGTGGCATTTTCCAAAATTAGCTTGCATCTCTATCCTTTTTTTTTACATTGCCCTATTCTATGCCCCCATGAACTTGGTGATGCTCGATATAATATATTCCTTCACATATTGACTTCTGTGACCTTTGCTTAAAGCAATATTGACTTGTAATTGGAGATAGAACTACACGCACTCTTCAATGAAATAAAATTCCCTTAATCTATAGAGGTTGCATGTGTATTTGTAGTATTTCTCATGTTGGACAAGAAAAAGCACAAGCACATTGATGCAAAGAATATTATTGCTCTAATGGTGGTTTACTTTCGAGTAAGGTTGTCATTTCTTCAATATCCGCATGTTAGATCAAACAGGGCCTAAGTCCATGAGCAATAAATTATGAGGTTGATTAGGAGTTTTAATTAGACTCAATAATTTGGTTAAATTTCATTTATTATTTATTAAATGAGTTAAATTCCTTTTAGAATTAAAGATATGCCATTAGAAATTTGTTTCAATTTAAAATTACAATAATATCATTTTTAAAATGATTTTTTTCCCTTTTACCCCCATTCATCAATGAGATTGCAAACGCAATCCCCGACTCAGAACTACAAATAGAATTTATCTTTTTGTTTATATCATTTTTTATAAATCTATTGAACGATTTAGCGAAACAAATATATATATATATATATATTGAACGTTGGGTGCAAAACTTAACCTAAACTATACTAGTTTATATCATTTAATTATCTAATTTTTTCTTCCCATTTTTCTTTTATAATAATTTTGGGACCACACCCTCCAAACTTTGTTTCCTAGTCATGTTGTCCCTGCACCTTATTTCTTTTGAGAAACCTCTTTTGTCAATATTCAAACCTGTTTTTCATTCTCATTCAAACTCTCATTCTCATGTTGGAGATGACCTCTTTGTGTTCTCGTCGTGTTAGGGGCCTCTCAGAAGCGATGGGGAAGATGACACCAAGAGATTAGAGGAAGGAACCCTAAGGAGTTAGAGCATGTCGGGCTGAAGCATGATCTGGAAGTATCTTAAGTCATGGAACTCAAAACGCACCTTATAAGGTTGAGGCACACCGTTTCATCAATTGGGAGGAGAAGCTACCAGTCGTTCAGCAATAATAGGCTACTTGTCGTTTTACTTTTGTTATTCCTGCGTTTATTTGATTTCCGTTACAACTATAGTTTGTTATTTTGCTTTACACGTGTTGCATAGCCATTAGATTAGTTTGTTATGGCTGCATCCTTTTATGTACGTCCGGAGCAACAAACAGAGTATTCTGGAATATTGTAAGAACTTATCAGTTGGAGGTTGAGGGAGCCCTCGAAGCACCCTATTGGCAATCTGATATTTTCAGTGCCATTTTATCAAACATTTCATCTTCCATTTCATTCCTGCAACTTCACATTCATAACTATTTCCTTCCATCCTTACATACATTCACGAGAGAACTCTTACAAGTGGTATCAAGAGACTACGGTCCTCATGGCAGAAAATACAAGATCCAACAAACAGCAAACACAAGAAGTGCTAGCTAATCAAGAGCAGAGCATACTAGACTTAAGAGAGCAGATGCAACAAATGAATGGCATGATGCGCACGATGCTGGTTGCACAAAATCAGATCCAAGCTCAGCTGTCACACCGTGAAATCCATACTGATGGTGAACACGAAAATCAGGAGAATCGCAGACCCTTGCCCAGGGGTATCCGATTGGACTTTCCCCACTTCGATGGTCAAGATCCAGCAGGTTGGATCTTCAAAGCTTCACATTATTTTGACTTTCATCAGACACTTCCTGCCATAGACTTCTCATGGCCTCTTATCACATGAGTGGGGAAGCTTTGGTATGGTATCAAGATGCTTTTGATACTGGACAGTTTCAGTGTTGGCAGACGTTTACTGAAGCTCTCCAAATGAGGTTTGGCCCGACAGCTTATGATGACCCCATGGAGGCCATCACCAGGCTGAAACAAACAGCTTCTCTTACAGCTTATAAAAGTCAATTTAAAGCTCTATCTAATAGATTGAAAGGCTTACCTGAGTCTCATAAGTTAAGCTGCTTTCTCAGCGGCCTCAAAGATGAGATTCGGCTTCCCCTCCGTATGTTCAACCCTGTCAACTTGAAGGCAGCATATGGTCTCGCACGGATTCAGGAAGAATACTTGGTTAGTTCTGGGAAATCAAGTAAAAACTGGGGAGATAAAGGCAGCTCATCGACTTTCTATGGGGGACAAGGAAGTTTTACAGCTAGCAATTTCAACAGATCCACTAAACCAGCAGCACAACCTACCAAGGTTCATTCAATGCAAATGGATGAAAAGAGGCGCAAGGGATTATGTTTTCATTGTGGTGATAAGTGGAATCCAACACATGTTTTGTAAGTCCCCTAAAAATTACTTTATGCATGCTGTAAATGACAATCTTGATGAGGATGTTTTCTATGATTCTCCTGAATTAATTGATAACATGCCTAACCAACAGCCTGATTTTAAGCCTGAGATATCCCTAAATGCCCTTACGGGTACCCCATGCCCCACAACCATGAGATTGCAGGCTCAAATTGGGTCCACTATGGTAGTACTCTTGGTAGATTCAGGAAGCACACACAACTTTCTGGATCCGTCAGTGGTTTCAAAAAATTCTTTTCCTATCGACAAATCTGGTCAGATAACAGTGAAAGTGGCGAATGGTGACACTTTACAAAGTCAAGGTTTCTGTAGTCAGGTGCTGACAACTATGCAAGGGTTCGGGTTCAGGCCTTCATTTTATGTTTTACCCTTGGCTGGGTGTGATGCTGTCTTAGGCATTCAATGGTTGAGGGAGTTGGGCCCTATTACTTGGGATTTCTCATGTTTAACCATGCAGTTTTTGTGGGAAGGGATACATGTTGAGTTGAAAGGGATCCAACTTCGAGCTTCTACCCTCACAAATGAGGGTGATAAATCCTTAGCCACTGCCTTAAACAAAGGAAGGGGCCTTCTCCTACAGTTGAGGGCTGTTAAGCGCGAAGAACCAACTCAGCCTTGCTGCCCAGAAATTAACCACTTGCTAGAACAGTTTCACAAAGTATTTCAGGAACCTGTTGGCCTACCTCCAAGTAGGTCCCATGACCATAAAATTGTGTTGAAAGAAGGCACTAACCCCATCTCCACTAGACCCTACAGATACCCTCATTATCAAAAGGCTGAAATAGAAAAGATTGTCACTGAACTTCTCACAACTGGGGTTATCCGACCCAGCAGCAGTCCCTTTTCTTCACCAGTTCTCTTGGTCAGAAAAAATGATGGTAGCTGGCGTATGTGTGTGGATTACAGAGCACTAAACCAAGTGACTGTAAAGGACAAATTCCCAACCAGTAATTAATGAACTACTTGATGAATTACATGGGTCTCTCATTTTTTCTAAGCTCGACCTAAGGGCAGGTTATCATCAAATACGAGTTGTCCCTGACGATGTTCATAAGACAGCCTTTCGCACACATGAAGGCCACTATGAATTTTTGGTAATGCCCTTCGGGCTTACCAATGCACCATCTACCTTCCAAGGTCTTATGAATGCAGTCTTTAGACCTTTTTTGCGAAGGTTTGTTCTAGTGTTCTTCGACGACATTCTGGTTTACAGCAGCTGTATGGAGGAACACATTGATCACCTAAGGCAAGTGTTGAACACACTTGCTAATCACTGTTTATATGCAAAGAGATCTAAATGTCTATTTGGGGTTCCTGAGGTCGAATATTTGGGTCACATAGTCACTGGTGCTGGGGTTAAAGCTGATCCTAAAAAGATAGCTGCTATGCTAGACTGGCCAGTGCCTAAGAATATAAAATCCCTAAGGGGTTTCCTCGGGTTAACTGGGTATTATCGGAAATTCATCAAGGGTTATGGTGTCATTGCAGCCCCTCTCACTCACCTCTTAAAAAAGAATTCTTTTTCTTGGGATGAAAAGGCTGCTAAGGCCTTTATGGAGCTTAAAACTGCAGTCACATCACCTCCAGTCTTGAGGATGCCTGATTTTTCTTATCCCTTCACTTTGGAGTGTGATGCAAGTGGAGGGGGTATAGGTGTTGTCCTCATGCAACAAGGGCAACCTATAGCCTTTTTAAGCAAGGCTTTAAAGGGAAGAACTTTAAATCTGTCCACTTATGACAAGGAACTCCTGGCTCTTGTAACAGCTGTGCATAAATGGCGGCCTTATTTATTGGGTCAAGTGTTCAAAGTTAAAACAGACCAGCAGGCCTTAAAATTCTGACTGGAGCAGAAAGTGGGCACGGTGGCCCAGCAGAAGTGGATCACCAAGCTCCTGGGCTATGATTTTAGCATTGAATATAAAAAAGGGAAGGATAACAAGGTGGTTGATGCCTTGTCTAGAAAGCATGAGTGTGACATACCCACGGAGGGGTCCCTGGCCGTGATTACCTTCCCTACTCCTACATGGATTGAAGAGTTGAAGGCAACTTATGCCACCTCCTCACACTTACAAGGACTGCTGGCCAAGTTCAATGCTAACCAAGAAGTACCTAAAGGGGTTACACTGCAGCATGGATTAATCTTAAAAAAGGGACGTATTGTGATAGATGAGCACTCTGCTTTCAAGTCCAAGGTGTTGAAATTCATACATGATGATCCTCAAGCTGGACATTCGGGATTTCTTAGAACCTATAAAAGAGCTAAGAGGGATTTTTGGTGGAGAGGGATGAAAAAGGACATCAAACAGGCAGTAAGGGAGTGTGACATCTGTCAAGCCAACAAAACAGAAACTGTGTTGTATCCAGGCCTACTGCAACCACTCCCTATTCCTGACCAGGCTTGGGAGGCTATTTCCCTCGACTTTATAGAAGGTTTGCCTAAATCTAAAGGGGTGGATGTTATTCTGGTAGTGGTTGATAGAATGACCAAATATGGCCATTTTCTTCCTCTAACCCATCCTTACACAGCTGCTGGGGTGGCCCTTAAATTTTTCCAAGAGATCTTTAGGCTTCATGGTCTTCCCAAGACCATAGTCTCTGATCGTGATCCTATTTTTCTCAGCTGTTTTTGGAAGACCTTATTTGAGCTCCAAGGATCCACATTACACTACAGTTCGGCTTATCATCCTGAGACAGATGGCCAAACTGAAGCACTTAACAAAACACTGGAAGGCTATCTCAGAAGCTATGCAGGATCTAAACCAAAGTGTTGGGCTCAATGGTTGTCAATGGCATAGTTTTGGTACAATACTTCCTATCATAACTCTACCAAGATTTCACCTTTTGAAGCCCTCTATGGGTACTGCCCTCCTAAACTCCTCTCCTATATTCCGGGTACCTCCCTAAATGACTCCGTAGACAGTTTGCTCCAAACCCGAGAACAACTGAAGGCCATACTTAAACACAACCATGAGGAATCACAAGCAAGGATGAAGATGTATGCAGATAAACGAAGAACAGAAAGACATTTCGCAGAAGGGGATTGGGTTTACCTTCGATTACAACCCTATCAACAGAAATCAGTGGCCACACGAAGAAATCTCAAGCTGTCTCCACGGTTTTACGGGCCCTTTCGCATTAGCCAAAAAATCGGAAGTGTAGCATACAGGCTTGATCTCCCTCTCGGTTCCAAGATACACCCAGTTTTTCACGTCTCTTGCTTAAAACGTAAACTGGGTGAACGCATCGATCCACTGCCGAGACTACCACCAGTCAACGAGAAGGGCGAAATTTTACCCGAACCAGAAGCTATTGTAGACCGAAGGATGAAGAAGATGGGTCATCGAGCTATCACTGAAGTTCTCATCAAATGGGTGGGTATGGACGCAGAAAATAATACTTGGGAATCCCTATGGAGGTTGCGCAACCTTTACCCACACCTTGTGGGCAAGGTGCTGTAAGGGATGGGGCTTGTTAGGGGCCTCTCAGAAGGGATGGGGAAGATGACACCAAGAGATCAGAGGAAGGAACCCTAAGGAGTTAGAGCATGTCGGGCTGAAGCATGATCTGGAAGTATCTTAAGTCATGGAACTCAAAACGCACCGTATAAGGTTGAGGCACACCGTTTCATCAATTGGGAGGAGAAGCTACCAGTCGTTCAGCAATAATAGGCTACTTGTCGTTTTACTTTTGTTATTCCTGCGTTTATTTGATTTCCGTTACAACTATAGTTTGTTATTTTGCTTTACACGTGTTGCATAGCCATTAGATTAGTTTGTTATGGCTGCATCCTTTTATGTACGTCCGGAGCAACAAACAGAGTATTCTGGAATATTGTAAGAACTTATCAGTTGGAGGTTGAGGGAGCCCTCGAAGCACCCTATTGGCAATCTGATATTTTCAGTGCCATTTTATCAAACATTTCATCTTCCATTTCATTCATGCAACTTCACATTCATAACTATTTCCTTCCATCCTTACATACATTCACGAGAGAACTCTTACACGTCGTCCCCCTTGGTCGTCTGGAAGTGCCCTTTTTATTAAGCCCTTATCAGTGGGTGAGAAATTCGGCTTTTTGTCACTTCACCTGCCTTGTGTGCTTGACTTGATTTCTCCCCTTTTTCTTTTTTCTTTTGCTCTTTCCCATCATCTTCTTTTTTTCCGTCTAACACTTCTTTTTCCTTGTCTCTACTTCCTCTCCCCTTCTATTATCTTTTCCTAGCCTTCTCCCTTTTATATTCTCCCCCATAGCTTTTTGATGATGGTTTGGGCTTAGTGAGTCTTGGGATGGGTCTAGAATATTTATCCCAACATAAATGAACTCGTGTATATATATATATATGTGTGTGTGTGTGTGGGGGGGGGGGGGGGGGGGGGGGGTTATATATATATATATATTTAATTATGCACTCAAAATAAATATAGCTTATTATCTCTCTTCATCTAAATTTTTTGATTATCTAATAATTATTTTAAAGTATGGATCTGGTGCAAGGACCTTTAATATTCTTGGACTATTATAAATTCAATTAATAGTACAAATTGGATATAAAAAGAAAATAATTAAATATCAAACTTTCAATTGGACTTGGCGCAATACCCACTCATTTCAATTGCATCAATCCACTCAGGCCCCACACTAATAATAATATTGATGGATCAAGAGACAATGATAGATTGGCTTAATAACAGAATATAGTAATTAAATAAAGTTACATGGAATTAGTTTATTTACAAAATAACATTCACCCATCTACACGTTTTTGAATTTTAATTAATCTCCACAGATCATTTTAATTAAATTCTAGTATCAACTTTAGACTTTTGAGTATTTAGACTTTGGACACTTCTTATAAATTTCCAGACGAGGGAATAGCATAGAATGATTTTCTTGATCATCTTTTTCAACAAGCATTTGTGCTAAATCAGAGTAAAGCCAATTGTTGTGGGACCAAATTGATCATTTTAATTTAAAGTTCTATCTTTGTGGTATATTCTTCAGTCTTTTACAACAATTAATAAAATGTAAATAACTAATATCAATCTTTCACTTGGATTTGACACAATCCCTACTCATTTCAACCAGGTAAGTTGCATCAATCCACTCAGACCCCAGGGAATAAATGCTCCAATTGTATTCACAATACCTCTTTTTATAGTATTTCAATTACAATCAGTTCATCCATTTCTATTATACTTTCTGAATTCACAAAGGTTACTTCTCCATTCACTATTACAACCATAACAAATTGCACGACGAATGCGGAGAAATCGAGAGAGCTACTTCTACTTTAAGAAGGACAAAAGTGAAAAATGAGAAAGTCGAGGGGATAAAATGTTAGAAAAAAGTTGAACAAAAAACTAGAATCACCCTCCAAGATGAGTGATCTGCATCCCAGTTCTATAGCTAGTTTCCACAATGTAGAAAGCACCTTGAGCTTCAACAAGTAAGGGATAAAAAATGCTTGCTCTTGAAAGTTTTTTGGTAGCCATCACTCTACCTTGAGAATCACAGGCCACTATGCCAGATGCTACCCTTCCTTGTCCTTCACTTACTGCATCCCAGTTAATCTTGATTACACCTGGAAGAGGAGGATTCTAGTTACCATTCCCCTCTGTTGACCCTCGAGAAGATGCATTAGGTTGTTGTTGGGCAGCTTTAAAGTCTTGGAGAGATTGCTTAGCTGTCTCAGCCAAGTAAAGGAGTTCTCAAAAATGAATTGATTCCTCCTATGCTAAATGCTTCTACATGTTATAGCAAATAATTCAATATTTTGTTGATCACAAGTGGAGATTAGTGCCTCAACTAAGTCACTAAAATTTTCAAGTCTGATAGAACTTTTCTGCAAGCCAGTTGGACCATGACTTCACACATCCATAGCAGAGGGATAGTTCCACAAAATATAGATCACGGTTTCATTCTTAGACAGGCAAATAGGACACTTGGGAGATTCACAAATTTTCTTCTTAGCCATGTTAAATCTTGTGGGTCAAGACTCGAGACAAGCTCTCCACAGAAATGTCTTCAATGCATTTGGGATTTTAAAGCTCTAACAGTTTGTCCAGTCTGTCTTCTTTTTAACAGCAGAAGAGAACTGACCATTCATCAGTGCATGTAGCTCCTTTAGGAGATGGTAAGCAGTCTTCATTGTGAAGACCCCATCTTTAGTTCCTAGCCAGATTAGTTTATCATATGCACCAGTGGAACTAATTGGGATCTTAAGGATAGTTTCTATAACACCCAGCTCCTGTCTAACATAAGCAAATATCGAGGAGGAAATTTATTATAAGGAGGGAAGGATTGTAACATCCCGCTCCCTCTTCTTTCTATCGTGAGTGAGTTTCGAAGACAAAATTTATTGTAAGGAGGGAAGGACGTAACAATCTGCTCATTCTCTCTAAGCGATCGCGAGTCTTGTCTTGCATGCCAAACCTCGATGGCGTTTTTCTAATGTTAGTAGTTGATTCTTAAAGCATGCCCAGTGTTTTAAAGCCCTCGAATATTTTAAATGTCCTAGAAGTACTCCAAAAATATTATAATTGTATAAAAATTATTTTATCTAAATGATTCCAGTTATTTAAAATATTATGGGATATATTTATGTTGAAAACTCTAATTAATTAGATGGTTTTATTCTCTTCAAAGTAATTAGCAAAACTTCATCATTTTATTAATGATGAAAGAATATTATTTTATAAACTAAAAATTAGTTTAAATAATATTCTATCTTAATTTCTTTTAGTGTTTTCAGTTAAGTTAGTATTTACGCATTTTGAAATCAATATTTAAAGCCCTCCGTTAGATTGTTTTGAAGACACCACAGTAAAGGGTTGGGATTAAAACCCAGCCCCTCACTTTCTCCCCTCACTTTTTCCCCTCACTTTTTCCTTTTCTCTCTCTCTCCTCCATTTCCCCTTCAGCACGCACGCACTCTTCTCCCCTCACCTGATCACCTCCCTTAAGCCACCCAGCACTGTCGTGCACCACTTGAGGCGTAGGGGTGTAAGTTGAAACCGGTAAACCAGAAAACCGGTCCGGACCGGTTTTACAGGTTTTACCGGTTTTGAACCGGTCCGGTCCGGGACCGGTTCTTAGAATGTGAAAACCGGCCGGTTCCGGTTTTAAGATTTTTCGGACCGGACCGGTTGATAAAAAATATATATAAAAAAAATATTTATATTATTGTATATATATGTTTTATACAAATTATTATATATATATTAATATATATAAGTTTTATATATTATGTATAATTATAATTTTTTATGTGAAAGTTTTATATATATTTATATATGAAATAATTTATTATTGTAATTTATAAATTATAACATAAAATGTTAATACTAAATCACTAAAAGTTTATAACTAATACTAATATTAAATATATAGTTTATGACTAATACTAATATATAACTTATAATAAAAGTATAAAACAATATTTTTTAAATTAGTTTTTTTTTTTTTTATAAACAAATTTATGATGACAAATTGTGAAACCGGACCGGACCAGACCGGAAACTGGTAAAACCGGAAGTACCGGTTTAGGAGGCTAACCGGTGCGTAATCGGTTTTGAAAAATACAAAACCGGTACATACCGGTTCGGTCCTAGATTTTGTCCAAAACCGGACCGGACCGGACCGGTTACACCTCTACTGAGGCGTCACCGGCCACCACCAATGACTCCCCCTCACGCCAGCCACCCCCGCCACCAAAGCCAACCACCGTGGAGCCCCCATGAGTAGCCACCTCTCTTAACCCGAAATGGGTTTACTCACATGGGTTTTGCCACCATGCGCCGCTGCAGCTAAGCCCCAGCTCCACCAACCATCGCCAACAAGTTCCCCCTCACGCAATAGACCATGTCCATGGAACCCAGCCGCCATAGCTCCTCCCTAGACCATGCATGCAGCCCCTCCACACTCACAGGTTTCTCCCCGTAGCGCCGCCCTCAACCACCCCCATGCCACCGCACCACCCCTCCTTTCTCACTGGCGACCTCCCCTAGCCTCTCCACGCCCAGCCGAGCCACCTAGGCTCCACACGCACCCCCACTCTCTCATGGCTTCTCCTCCACTCGTGGCCAGATTCAACGCCGTAGGCCACCGTCCAGCCACTCCATCACCACCACCTGTGTCACAACCCAGCCCTGGGAAGGGCGGGATCGCGACGTACATACCTATCCTTTTCTTTCTTTCATTTTCTCATTTACTAATGGGAACACCTGATAGACATTCTATTCGAACATTCATCCATAAGAGATTCTCAGAGTCCATCCCAACATAAAACGTCTATACATAAACATAACCCATCATTCGTAACATAACTGTTCTAGTTAGGGAAGGTCCTAAGCGTCTACCTCTCCCTCTACAGTAATGCCTTGTTCCCCAGCATTTTCTTCATTACCTAGACGTTTAAAATATTTAAAACAAAAGTAAGTCGAATACTCAATAAGTAGTACACCATGTAGTTTTCCTTTGGACCAGGATTCCGCCCATGGCTACTGGTTAGGAATCCCTTTCATGGGTGGTAGCACTGGGTGCACTATCAGTACTAATTACCCAGCATTACAATCTGCCCATTCATTTGGTACCATTTTCATTCATATGGTCGTTACGTATTTTCATACAATAAAACGTTCATTCATTCAGTCCTTTCTTTCATTCATGGCAATCCTTTCTTTTCAGTCATTTTCATTTAACAGTTCATTCGTGGAAAACTTCATTTAAAAGCATGAACTTAAACATCATCTTTTCATTTAACAATACATTCATGAAGAAACATCATTTTAAAAGCATGAGCTTAAACATCATTTTTCATGGCATCCATAAAACATCAGTTCATAGGGACATTTTAACGTCAGTTCATAGGGACATTTTAAAACACTTTGTTTGTGTCATTTAAAGCATCAGTTTATAGGGACATTTTAAAATATTTTATTTGCGTCAATTAAAGCATCAGTTCATAGGAACATTTTAAAACACTTTCTTCGCGTCCTTTAAAGCATCAATTCATAGGACATTTTAAAACTCATTCAAAGCATCACTTGAAGCATAAGGCATCAGACATTCATTTCATTTCCTTTGCAATCAAAACATTTTCGTCATCTTTCTTAATCCAACGCACATGTATTTGTTTTTTATGAAAAAGATGCATTTTCATGGTATACTACATATAGGAATAACCAATAAGTTTATTGAGAGGGCATTTTTGGAAATCTCATGACTTACAACCTACATGCATGCATTACCTTATACACATACACACAATTATAATCGATAGGGTGCTTAATAGGGGCTATCAAGAAAGAGCTTGTGCATACTATATTCATTTACTCTTTTCTTTAGAAGAACATTTGCAATAAAAGAGAGAGAGACCTCCTTTCATAAAGAGAACTTGGTATAAGAAGCATGGTCATTGCTACTTACCTCTATGCTTCTCGGTACTTCCATCATCAATATTCATATTCCAATAAATAACATAAGCGTGTTAATACTCATACAATATTCTTTAGCCCTTCCTTTAAAAGAGAAAGCCATGATATTACAATCTAACGTCTCTTCTATGCTTAACATTAACCCAAATGACTAGTCCTCACCTCAACTTACAAGAGAAATAACTTAAATATTAAGACATGCTAGCTATCCATGGAAAGGCTATTTTAAAAGCTTACATGAAAAACAGTTAAGAATTCATAGGCTTCAAGCAAGGTCACTTTGGTTCAAGCTCACTTTCGGTTATGGATATTAGGAGATAAAATCTCAACAATTGGCTTTAAAATAGATCTAGGCATCTCAAATAGGCTAAACAAGCTTAGGAAACATACCCTTTAAATCAACTTGTGGTCCCTCATTATAAGAAGTTAGCTCATCAATATTTTGGACTATTGAGTTAGGTAGAATTTAACCAAATGAGGGACAACATAAATGGGCTATTTTTGCATTAAGACATGGCATGACATAGGTTTAGGGGCACTTGGACAGCTTTGCATATCATAATACATCATGCCCAAATAATCTCTTATATCTAAACTAAGTAAGTTATAACCTATTCGCATAAGAAATATCTAATTAGTTTAGATAAAAACCTCCCATTACACTTAAGTAGCATAAAGTATAGCAAAGTTACCCATTAAGTAACTTTAAAACCTTTAAACACTTAAGTTTATGATTTACTCACTTAATACATTTTAAAAGCAAGATGTAAAATGAAAGACCAAGCAAAACCTTTAAACCAAACCTCAACACAAGGCACATGATACCCACATATATAATTTAAAATCACTTTAATCATCATTTATTATTAAACCAAGTTGAATAACAATATAGTATTTTCGAAATATAGGAAAATAAATAACAAAACAATTAGAATACCATTCGGTTGGGCCAAAAACAGGACATATGTATTTATTTGTAATATAGGAAATTAACTACATCAAAACACAAGCTAAAACAACCTAGTGAGCTTCCAAAATCATATTAAAATCGATAAGTCAAATTAGGATTTTTTTTACCTTGAGCTCTTGGCCCCTTTCAAGAGGCAAGATAGAGGACCAAATAGTGGTATAGCCGTGTAGATGAAGAGCAATACCATATCACTGTTTTAAACCCCAAAACCAAAACATAAAAAATCATCAAAAGAAATCCACTTGATCAACCATGGCTAAATGCGAAATACACAAGGTCACGGTGTAGCTTGGGAATAGTCTCGAGCTATATGACGTGACATGAGACGTAGTTATGAATGGAGTCTTGTCGTGTTAAGTGTTGGGATGAACTGTCAAAGAGGGACGGATAGCATGAAGAGCCATGCTAGCCGGGTTAAAAGAAGGTTGGTATCAGAGTATGGCCCTTGTCCCTCGAAGCTAGTGATCAACGTGTTATATATGTTGATCTTAGGTTATCAAGGGGTAGAGTACATGTGTAACATGGTGAGACACATGGGCTGGATGGATTCACCATATGTAATGGGTAATCGGTTCTGAGTATCGTTACACGGTGCCTAAGCCTCAAAGTTGGCTTAGAGCCATGTGGCTTATATGAATGGGAATGAGGACTAGTATGGGCTAAGGTGCATGGAGATAGTGATGAGTGGACTGTCTAAGGAAGGGATGCGTGACTTAGTTGGTCTGAGTCATGCGTTGGAATGTGGTTAATGAGAAGAATGAGGCAGAGGTCTTATGGCTCGTTTGTTTTCAGAGAAAAGATGAGATGAGATGAGTTGAGATTAAAGTTAAAAAGTAGAATAAAATATTGTTAGAATATATTTTTAATATTATTTTTATTTTGAGATTTGAAAAAGTTGAATTGTTTATTTTATTTTGTATGGGGATTTGAAAATGTTGTAATGATGAGATGAGATGTTTCCTGAAAACAAATGAGGCGGTGTCTTAATCCTAAGGTGAATCATGGGATTCACTTTAGTGAATAAGCACTGGAGGCAAGACCTTGAGTTGGAAGATGGGGTGACCGTAATGGGTCCCCGAAGGTTTTAATTTAGTAAGGAACACGTAAGAACATGGGATAGAAGGAGAGTGTTCCAAGTGAAGTGTAGCTTATTCTTTCTAAGTTTAAGTTGCTTATGTACTAGATAGAGAATGACGTTAAGGTATGTGTATGCATGTAGGTTGCCATCTGACAAGCACATGAATGGACTGCATGATATGCAAGTAGCATTGAGTCCATGTAAGTGTTACGTTCATAGAGTTTTCCAAAATATACGAAAATGAAAATGAAACGCTTTTTAAGAAAAGAAACGAAAGACGTTTTAAGGAAGAAAAGGCTAAGTGTTTAAACATATAAGTACGTAATGGCCCCTCCTTGGCAGCCTCTTTTTACGCACCCAAAGTATTAAGTGTACGCATGTGAATGGATGACTATACGGTGTATCTATTGTATGTATTTTTTAAGAAAATCAACGAACTGATATTTCACGATCATGAAACCATGCTTTTCTCATGAAACGATGTTTTCTCACGAAAATGAATGTTTTCTCACGAAAGACAAAGAAAGACATGAGAATCGAGGCTTTCACAGATGCCACGAGGTGATTCTCGTGACTCCAACGAAAGACGACGTTCAAGGTGGTACTTATGGATGCCGTGAGAGACGAAGTTCGAGCCCATGTTTTACGCGATGCTTCTCCATGAAATGAACGTTTTCTCATGAAATGACATGTAAATGAAAGATAAGAAAAGAATGAAAGCTCTAGCTCTTTCGAGCTGCTATGAACAAATGTTAGAATATAAGCATGAAATGTATGAAAATATATAACGGCCACATGAATGAATGAAAAGGGGTACACAATGAATGAATGGACAGATTGCAATGCCGGGCAGTAGTGCTGGTAGTGCACCCAGTACTGCACCCTAACGAAATGGGATTCCAACCCGCGACCACGGGGCGTAACAGTGTGTACCGGCCTATGAAAGTGATAAGAAAGAATGTATGTATGCACGAATGCATGTATGCACAAATGCACAAATGCACAAGAGCGCGGACTCTTTAAGAAATGAAGGCACTGACGGGGGAAATGCTTTATAACAAGAAAGTCTTTTAAAAGTAAAACCCCGTACAGCGGCTCTTGAAGAAATGAAGGCACTGACGGGAGACACGTTTCACGAAAGGAAAGACCATTAAAGCAGAACCCCGTCCAGTGACGTTTTCAAACGAACGCACGCACGACACGTATGCATGCACATAATAGTATATACGAATGATGAATGCATGAATGAAAATCTATGTTGTTATATTTTAACTGTATGAAGTAATGCTTACGAGTCTTCGACTCATTTTAGTTTTCATGTATGCCCCTCCCCCTTAGGAACTAAACGGTCAGGACGGACACGACCCATGGGGAAGAGCACGGAAGTCTAGACATGAGTTTTAAATGTAAGAGAGGTCTTTTTATTGTAAAATCAATGTTTTCCGTGTAAACCTCTCTTATTACCAAAGCGTATTTTATCTTACAAATGTAGAGTCTTGCACCCTGGGTATGCAAGTAAAAAGTTTTAAAAGGGAATAGTAATTCCCGTCGTCCTTTCTAAAAATACTTTATAAAAAGTCCCACCACAAGGACGGGCGTTACATGGCAACATAGTCAAAATTCACAATTCTCACATACATACAAAACTCCTACTGACTAAATACAATAGAAGGCTCAATACAAACCCATATTGGTTATATGCTCCTGAAATATTTTTGTCGCCAAATTTTTTGTAAGTAGATCAGCCAACATATATCATGTGAAAATGTGCTCAACACAAATATGAGACTCAAGCACTTTCTTTAATAAATAAATATTCAATGTCAATATGCTTGGAGTATGAAGAGCTCTTAGAATTTTGAGAGAATGAAAATACTACAAAATACAAAATATTTTTAGTGGTCTCATAATGGTATACACAATACTCAATCGTGAGATAAAAGATTAAAAGTTTAGAAAGCTACTAGTGTTTGTTTGACATTTGTACAAAAAATAAAAAATAAAAACCCTCCAGCCATCATGAACAGATAACCCTGAGTTGATCTCCTGTCATCTAGACAACCTGTACAATCGGCATCAAACTATCCAACTATATCTAGAATGTTGGATCACCAATATGTTAGCAAAAACACTTTTGTGCCCTGTAAGTACCTCAGTACATTTTTAGCAGGTTTCTAGAGATTCAATCCAGGATCACTCAAATATCTCCCAAGTACACTAGCAACATAGGTGATATCAAGACGCTTAAATGCTTATTCATACATCAAACTGCCAATAAATGAGGTATATGGAATAAGTTGCATTTGGTTTCTCTCACTATCATTTTGAGGGTATTGGGATTTAGTTAGTTTGTCACCTTTCACTTAAAGGTGTAGTCCTTAGAGAACTATAATGTATATTAAATATATTAAACCTATTTAAAAGACGATCTAAGAGTGCCACTAGATCTCTCACGGACAATCTGTATACCTAATACATAAAGGCTTCACCAATATCCTTCGTGTCAAAATGAGAAGACAATATATGCTTTGTCTCAAACAAGAGCTCAATGTTATTTGCTATGAGTAATGTATCATCTATATACAGCACGAGAGAAAACATATTTACTCAAATTAAGCTTCAAATATATACTTTGATCAACAACATTCTCTTTAAAAAAACACAAAACCTGACAATCTCATCAAACTTCAAGTACCATTTTTGTGATGTTTATTTAGGCCCATAAAAAACATTTTTTCAGTTTACACCCTATATGTTGCTTTTCGTTTGATCAACAAAGTCCATAAGTTGATATGGAGTTGGATAATGATTGAAACAACAACAATCTCCCCCCTTTTTACGATGAAAAACACTTAATAAAATGTCGTTATACATTATAATGTTTAAACTCTCCCCAAGAATGTTCATCAGTAATGCACATATAAAACAATAATCCACATAAGAGCCTTGCTCAGTGAGTTGAGTAGGCACAGCCACCCTCAAAGCTAAATCAAAGTTCATGATAGCTAAATTGATAGCAACAGACTTGTACCAATTCTCCTAATTGGTTCTAGTTAGCATCTTGATGGTAGACAATTGTAGAGGCATAGTAAGATTGCCAAAAGTCGAGAATAACACAATTTATTATGCATACACAAGAGATATACAACCATAAATATTTTCATCTCAAACATATGCTAGAATCCGAATGAGATACTCAAAAATTTCTAAAAGTTGAGAATAGTACAAAAAACTATTATTCATACACAAAAATTCTTCATAATGAAAATATAATTTTCATTTCAAACATGTTTACCAAAAGCTGAAGAGAACATAAAATTTATTATTACGCATAGGTCTTAGAATTTTCAAGTTTCCTTTTCATCATTTTAATATCCAATTATAAACAACAATAAAATTCAATTATTCATCATGATTTGTTTCACGATAGGTAAATACATAACCAATCAAAATCGTTGATTTTATCCATCTTTCATTGTTTATGCATGCAAACAATGTACAAGTCTTAAAAGAAAGAGAAAATGCATGAAAACATGCACAATATCGCAAATATGAAATACGGATGACAGAAAAATAGAATATTTTTGAAATCTTTTTCTAATAAAAATTATTAAAATAATAAATATTATTATTATATTCTGTCTGATTCGGATTGGGATCTAGATCCGTGTCAAACAGGGCGACCCGGTTAACTGGGTTAATCAAATGAGTCAGCTCAACCGCTCAAATCGAGTTAAAGTCAGCCGATCAAGCAGGTCATTGTCAATGATCAAACAACGTCAAATGGTTCAAGGTGAATCCATGGATAGTGGGTATGGTTATAAGATTTGATCTAGCCCAATGAACATAAAACCCAAAAGGATTAAATGCAAAGCAACAATGGGCGGAATCACAAGCTTCAAGCCCAAAATCAAATAACACAAGCTTCAAACTCAACTAAATACCTTATGGAAAAACTGACTCAAAATTGGGCCAACAAAATCCTACCGGAATCAAAGGCCGATGACTCGGCTTCTATAATCTTACCATTAGGTAATGATACACTTACACTTTCTTTATTATTACTTTACTATTTAGTTATTTTTTTCTCCGTTTGCTCTTTAAATCTTGATTCAAAATTTCAGAATATGGTCTTCTTGTATAATTTAGAAGAAAATAATTCAATCAAGTAACGTTATCAAGTAATTTAATTAAAAATAAATTCAATTTTTTTTTGTTTTGAGTCGATTTTTATAAAATCGAAGTTATTTTGAATTAATTTACATTACACAATTACATATTGAATTTATTACTTTTTAGATTATGCAAAAATGTCATATTCTTATATTTTTAATCTGAATTGAAATAGCAAAAGGAAAAAAAAAATAACTGGATAGTAAAAGTGGTGTAAGACTATCAATATCTATTGCGATTTATTTGTGACGGCATGTTTCATCTGTCTATCCAAATGGCATAAATACTTATATGAGGTGAAAGTTGATCGTCGGGATAAAAACCCGATCACAAAAAATTTATTTTCGACGGAAAGGTCCTTGACAAGAAAAAAAAAAAAGATAAATTATTTCTGCATAAATACTTATATGCGGTGTTGAGTGAACTCTCTAAATGGACTTCCGCTAGAGCTCCATGTCGAGTAAACTCTCTGTATGAGTTTCACTCGAGCCATGTTGAGCTCAGATCGAGCGAACTTTCTGTATGGAGATTAGCTAGAGCCATGTTGAGCTGACTTCAATTCCTGCCATTTTATCCCACTTAACACTGTTACAACACAATTTAACATAAGTTATCACATGTATATCCCAACACACTTATTTTACATTAACAATCTCCCCCTTTGGAATTTCTGTGACAAAATCTCTAACTTATACATGGACCTAATCCTGACACACCCCACACAGGATTCTCAGGTACATGTACAATCTATGAACAAGCTGAAGTATTTCTGCAATCACTTAACAAACATGTAAACGCACTTAAAACATAGAGATACAAGAAATATTCGTAGTTGTTTAATCAATGTCTACTAATAAGTCAAAAGGCAAGAATTCAAGCATAGACATGATAAGCACAATTTTCATTAAGGAAATCATCATTACAAAATAATCAGACATTGAGTTTAATCAAGAAACACAATAGCTTAAAAAATTGTGTTTCACAAAAAATTTCAAAACAAGCTACTCCCCCTAAATATATCCTCTCCTACTCCATATGGCACTCCCCATATATATATATGCTACTCCTCCTTTTTGTCATGAAATAAAAAATGGCTCTCTTAGTCAATTGTCACCATCCTCTTTAGTCGTGGCAACAAGGATCTCCTGCATGTCCTTGAAGCGTTGTGTCACCAACTGTTTGAACTTATTGACGCAAGCATCCAAACTATAAAATCAAGCATCCATGTAATCAAGACGAGCATCCATGAGCCTCGTTAGGCGTGCCGAACCACGATGGTGTGTTTCAAAAGATTATTGTGACTTTTAGGGCACGCCTAATGTTTTAAATATGCTAAAAATATTTATAAGGAGTATTTATAGTATTATTGAATTAAGATTAATCTTAAATACGACAATTATAATATTCTTGAAGAGCTCCAAAAATAGTATAATTGTCTGAAATCATTTTAATATTATTATTAAAATGATTTCAACTATTTAAGATATTATGAGATTTAAATTATGTTGAAGCCTTTAATTAATTAAATGATTTTATTCTCTTAAATATGTTAAGTAAGACTTCATCATTTTATTAATGATGAATGAATATTATTTTATAAAGTAAAGTTAGTTTAAATAATATTCTACCTTAATTCCTCTAAGTGCTTTTAATTAAGTTAACATTTATACTTTCAAAATCAGTGTTTGAGATCCGTTGTTAGATCGTTGCGTAGATCCCGAGACGAAGGGACTGGGTTAAATACCCAGACCCCTCTTCCTTCTCCCTCACTTTTCCCCAGCTCTCTCTCTCTCTCCTCCCTCTCCCTCGCGGCTTGCATTGCACGACACCCCCATGCCCGAATTGCTCCACCCCACAACCCGGCGCCGCCGTGCGCCGGTGAGCCTCACCTCCGCCACCGTCAGCACCTCCTCCCTCTGGTGAGTTCTCCCAAGCCGGCCCTTCTCTCTCACGCTCTCTCTTCCTCTCTCTCGGCAGCGCATAGCCCAAATGGGCTTCACGTTGCTGCTCCGCCATGCGCCATCCTCCGGAGCCACCACTTCCATGGTAGCTCCTCCTCCCACCGGCCATCCTCCTCCAACGAGCTCGGCCTCCATTGTGCAGCCACCTTCTCCACCCTCACGTACACAGCCTTACCCATGCACGGGTTCACTGTGCATGTCCCTAACGCCGCCGTACGCTGCCACCGGACACTACCACGAGCTCCTCCTGGTCTCCCCCTTCCTTCTCCACCTGACCCGAGGCCCATAGCCTCCCTCCATCGCACGAGCTTCTCCTTTCCCTCATGCACGGGTTCTCCTCCCTCCACCACCGTACGCCACCACCCACGGCGTGTAACTGCCATCTCCAGCCTCCTCCAGCCACCACCAACACATCCCGACCACCCATGGCCCTGATCTGTCACCCATGCATGCACACTCTCCATCACTCTCTCACGGCATCTCTCCCCCTCACACACGGCCATTCCTCCCTCCACCACCGTGGACTACCGTACCACCACCACCGAGCCTCCATGGCTCCACCAGTAGCCTCCCTTAGCTGAACCCTAGGTCCAAACCACCACTTTATGTGGTGGGTAGCCACTGCACATGATGGGCAGCCACTGCGTGTGGCAGGCCGCCACTGTACATGGCTAGATCCGCCATGTTACACTCCTTGCCACCATCATAAGGCCACCACGAGCCCTTCCAAGACCACACTTAGCTATCCAAACGCCCAAACAGTCACTGTACGTGGGTTAGCCGCTACGTATGACCCTCCTGACATCATCGGCTGTGACGATCAACGAGCAGCGCACGGGTTATCCCATCGATGGTATAACCCTCTATCCTTCGTTATTTATGTTAGATGTTGATTAGTTGATTAGGTTGTAGACTAAACTATTAGTGATGTGGAGTATGTGTAGTGAAGTGTAGGGCATTCTGTGTAGTGAAGTGTGGAGCGTAGTTGGGAAGTGTGCTGTGAAGTGTGGTGGACTGTGCTATGTAGTGTGGTTGTAGAGTATGTGCTGTATTGGTGACATGGCATGTGGAATGGGAACAGTACACGCTGAATGTACTCTATGTGTGTGGCGTAGTGTGGAATAAGGAGAGTATATGTAAAATATACCCTCCTGGCGTATTATGGAATGGGAAGAGTATACGTGGAGTGTACTCCATGTGGTGGAGTGATGTACCATATGGCGGGTATGCCATAATGGTGATGTGGCGTAACGTGTGTAAAGGGAGTACACGAGGAGTGTACTCCAAGTAGTGGAGCAATGCATCATGTGGCGCATATGCCGTAATGGTGATGGGTCGTAGCATGTGAGAAGGGAGTACACGCGGAGTGTACTTCATGTGGTGGAGTGATGCACCATATGGCGGGTATGCCATAATGGTGATGTGGCGTAGTGTGTGTGAAGAGAGTACACGTGGAGTGTACTCCATGTGGTGGAGTGATGCAACATATGGCGGGTATGCCATAGTGGTGATGTGGCGTACCGTGTGTGAAGGGAGTACACGTGGAGTGTACTCCATGTGGTGGAGTGATACAACATATGGCGGGTATGCCATAGTGGTGATGTGGCATAACGTGTGTGAAGGGAGTACACGTGGAGTGGGTATGCCATAATGGTGATGTGGCGTAACGTGTGTGAAGGGAGTACACGTGAAGTGTACTCCATGTGGTAGAGTGATGCACCATATGGCAAGTATGCCATAATGGTGATGTGGCGTAACGTGTGTGAAGGGAGTACACGTGAAGTGTACTCCATGTGGTGGAGTGATGCACCATATGGCGGGTATGCCATAGTGGTGATGTGGCATAACGTGTGTGAAAGGAGTACCATGTGGCGCGTATGCCGAAATGGTGATGGGTCGTAATTTGTGAAAAGGGAGTATACGTAGAGTGTACTCCATGAGGCAGCGACACTCCGTGTGGCGTGTCACAGAGATAAGGATGGTTGTATGATTGATGGGAGTGAAACGTGATGAGTAGTGTCGGGAACTGTGGAACAATATCCCAAAGTAGTTATGGCGTAGCCTGTAGTCTGAGGTGACAAGTGTCACCGTGATTGACTTATGGTTAGGAGTATGCGTAAAGTAGTAGAACAAGTGTAAGAGTGCGTAGCGGAAGCATGACTGGGGAATGTCACGAAGTGACATGACCACTAGTAGTCGTGCTTTTGATGGGTGAGGAGTTAGTGTAGAAATGGTATAGCAGAAATGTGATGAGATGTCACGATGTGACAGGAGTACGTGAGGAACCGTACTTGTGATGAGTTGGGAGTTGGCATAGAAATAACATAGTGGGACGTCAAGTGACGTGACAAGGTCATGGTGTAGCTTGGGTGTAGTCTCGAGCTATATGACGTGATGTAAGGCATAGTGGTGAACGGAGTCTTGTCGTGTTAAGTGTTGGGATGAACTGTCAAAAGGGATGGGTAGCATGAAGAGTCATGCTAGCCGGGTTAAGAGAAGGTTGGTATCGGAATGTGGTGCTTGTTTATACAAGCATGTGATCAATGTGTTCTATGTTGATCTTAGGTGATAAAGGGGTATGGTACATGCGTAAACTGGTGAGACATATGTACCGGACGGATTCACCATATTTAATGGGTAATCCGTCCCGAGCATAGTTGCACGGTGCTTAAGTCTCAGAGTTGGCTTAGAGCCATGTGGCTTGTATGGATGGGAATGAGGATTAGTATGGGCTAAGGTGCATGAAGATCGTGACGGGTGTATTGTCTAGAATTGGAGTGCGTGATTCCATCGGTCGGAATCATGCATCAGAATGTGGTTGGTAAGAAGAATCAGACGGAAGTCTTAGTGTCTTAATCCTAAGGTGAATTGTGGGTTTGCCTTAGTGAATGAGCACTCGAAATAGAACGTCGAATTGAGAAGAGGTAATGACCGTAAGCGGTCCCTGAAGGTGTTAGCATAGTAAAGGGCACGTAAGAGCACGAGATAGAAGGAGAGTGTTCCAAGTGATGTGTAGCTCTATTTCTAGTTTAAGTTGCTTATGCAGTAGATAGAGAATAACGTTAAGGTTATGTGTATGCATGTAAGTTGTCATCTGACATGCGCATGAATGGACTGCATGATATGCAAGTAGCATGGAGTCCAGGTAAGTGTTACGTTCATACTCTTCTAGAGTTTTCTAAAATATAAAGAAACGAAAACGAAACGCTTTTCCTTTACGATGCTTTACAAAAAGACACGAAAGACGTTTTATGAAAGAAAATGCTAAGTGTTCAAAGGTATACGTATGTACGGTCCCTCCTCAGCAGCTCCTTTTTACGCACCCAAAGTATTAATTGTACGCATGTGAATGGATGACTATACGTTGTATCTATTGTATGTATTTTCTAAGAAAATCCATGACCTAATGAAAATGTATGAAAGACATGAAAACGGATGCTTTTATGGATCCTACGAACCGATGCTTTTATGAGTGCCATGAGGTGATGCTTATGGATGCCATGAAAGACGACGTTTAAGGTGATGCTTATGGATGCCATGAAAGCTGACGTTTAAGCCATGCATGTTTTTAAATGACGTTTTCCATGAATAAACTGTTAAATGAAGGATAGAGCTGAAATGAACTGAAAGTTTAAACCCATGTCTTAAATAATGTTTTTCCATGAACCGAACTGTTAAATGAAAAGGACTGAACTGTAAGAAAGGACTGAACGAATGATACGTAATGGCCACATGAATGAATGCAAAGGGTACCAATGAATGGGCAGATTGCAATGCCGGGTAAGTAGTACTGGAAATGCACCTAGTGCTGCCCCCTGACTGAAAAGGGATTCCCAACCCGTGGCCACAGACGTAGTCAGGGTCTAAAGGAAGACCGCTAACCCCAACACACGGGGCATAACAGTGTGTACTGGCTTATGAAAGTGATAAGAAGGAATGCATGAATGCATGAAAGCATGAATGAACGAATTCTTGAAGAAATGAAGGTACTGACGGGGGACACATTTACGAAAAGAAAGCCCCTTTTTAAAAAGAAAAACCCCATCTAGTGATGTTTTCAAACGAATGCACATATGCATGTATGCATGTACGTATAGTATGTATGAATGATGAATGCATGAATGAAAACTTATGTTGTTATATTTTAACTGTATGAAGTAATGTTTACGAGTCATCGACTCATTTTAGTTTTTATGCATGTCCCTCCCCCCACAGGAACTGAATGATCAGGATGGACACGACTCATGGGGAAGAGCACGGAAGTCTAGGCATGAGTTTAATTGTATATTTTCCGCTGTAAACCTCTTTTATTCTAAAAGTACATTTTATTTTATAAACGTAGAGTCTTGCACCCTAGGTATGCAAGTAAAAAGTTTTAAATCGAACGGTAATACCCGTCGTCCTTTCTAAAAACATTTTATAAAAAGTCTCACCACAAGGACTGGCGTTACAGTATGGTTGGCTCAATAGAATGCGATGCAGAAGTGGATGGTGCAGAGTTGGATGGAGCATATTTGGATGGCCAAGCAGTGGGTGCAGGAAGATGTTCAACATCCAAAGGATGTGGACGAATATGTGCACGACTCAGATGGATGGTCTTATGACCAATAGGAGCCTTAAGAGTAATTCTAGGCTCATGAGGAGAAATAGTAACTGACTGGGACAAAACAATATGTGTGATAAGATACGCAAAAGGTAATCTAGTCTTGGTCTTGCTCGATTGAATAACCCAACAAAGATGACTTTCCAAATAAATGGGAACGTCATTGATCAAAGAATAGACCAGACTAGCTTTGTCTAGGCCTATATCACTCTGATGGGCTATAGGGTAGAGATTAGTGATCACTACATGATTGAGAAGGAGATAGTCATGCGAAAACTCAACTATATGAATTGGTGTCCGACCATCCCAATTAATCTCATACCCACATAAGAAAGTGGCAATGACGACCTTACTGGGAGCAAAAGTGGAAGAATAGGGACAAGGGTTGGTTACACAAGGGATGTTAAGCACGTTACCTAACATGCCCAGAGTTACTCGGAATTGGATGTTATGTAGGCTAACTCCAAATGAGTCATCTTTCAAGATGACATGAATATTGGAGTAAAACTCTCAAACCAACTCCACAAAATGAAAGGGATGACTA
The DNA here is from genome assembly GCA_022457165.1 of Juglans mandshurica. Classification (NCBI taxonomy): domain Eukaryota; kingdom Viridiplantae; phylum Streptophyta; class Magnoliopsida; order Fagales; family Juglandaceae; genus Juglans; species Juglans mandshurica. The sequence continues at coordinate 23,344,241 of CM039625.1, read as the reverse complement.
GTGGTTAATGACACCCACTGGCGATACTCAAAGATGCGAGGCACTACGATCTTGTGAGGCTCACTCAGAGAAATCTCACGCTCAACAATCAGAGTGCGAGAGAGAGGTTTTGAGCATTCCTTGCCCGAGCATCATAGAATTGTGTTTACATTAAATTTTATCTCCCATGATAGCATCATAGAATTAGCGTAAAGTTCACTCCAAACTCAAATATACCTTTAAATTTTAATCCAAGTAATTTATCTCCCATGGGTGCAATTGCACCCATTGGAAGCTAGAGAAATGATAAAACACCAACTTATCTACAATTTATATTCAACCATTTAATAAAATAATATAATTTTTTTTTTCAAATATTATTATATTAAGAAAGGGTGATTTAATTGTAGGTGATTTAGTTGCCTGTTGGAGATTCAACTTAAGATGACAAATCTTTCAATTTACTAAACTAAGTTCTCAATGCAGGAATTTAATCAGAACTAAAATTTTCAAATTGTTTTCCAATGTAGAAACCTTCACATGATATTTGAGTTTGGAGTCTCTGAAAATTCTCACATATTAGCCATTATAATATTTTTGACAGGATGAATATGTCTTTCTTTCTTGTACCCTTAATTTACATATTAGCCACCAGTCACTTTAAACCAAAAGCCTGAGAAAAGCACTCTTCTTTTAAGTAAACAAAACAAAGAAGATACGAAATATCCTCAGGAAAAGAAAGAACAAATACATGAACCTGCCCAAGGGGTAGCCAAATTGCAATGATGGAATGGTCAAGTTTGGTAGGCTGTAAAGTAACATTAAAAACAAACAAAGAAAGAAATGAGATGATCTCCAACCAACACAACGCCTCACTTTCCAAGTAATATCTTCAGCCGTGTAGGTCCATCACCTGATCTGTCCTATTAAACATACATTTGATTATGACTCTTCCACCAGTGTAAAAGAAAAAACCGGGCAAGTCATCAATGACACTATCACTCCATCTCTAAAAAAATAAAAGAAAAAAAGAAAAAACAAAGCAAGTCAATGCAGACAACTGGCGGGAAAACATTCCATAATGAATTCCAAACAGAGCAATCAATATCAGCTTCTTTAATGTATTTATCCTTTTCACTACTATTCATTATTATTTAATATTCTATAATTACCTTTTCACTACTATTCACAGAATATCTGAAATTAACTCACTACCAAACGCAACTTGACTTCATTTGGATCCTTGAATGAGCTCAACTCATCTCAATTGGGTTCTGTTTTCGACCTGTCCTAACATCCAAATATATAACTCTCAAATCACTAAATATCACTTAACTCAAAATCTCTTTACAAGTGGAATTTATAATTTTTTTCAACTCAACGCATCTTTACACGTGTGACCTACAACCTTTCTCAACTTCTCTTAAATACATCTACTCATTTTAATATATAAACATATAAACTCATCTTAGGTGAGCTCCATAAAACTCGCTCCACCATCTGAACTCATTACTATTTATAAAAAATTTAATTCATCTCAACTCAACTCAACATCCAAACGGAACTTAGTTGATATCAAGTATCGATAGTTGTTTTACGCGGAATGATTTTAGTTCAAATTCATGTAAATGGGGTGCAAGTTGGCTTGTCAAACATGCTACGTTTCAGTTTGAAGAATAAAACAAGTTCAGCTATTGAAAAAGAACTTTCTCAAAAAGACATAAGAAGCCCTTGTTCTGACTGTCCATCATATATACTATATGGAGTGTTTAATGGAGTCTAGGTGCATTTATGTAGAAAACAACACAAAATACAAAGACATTACAAGAAATATGCATTATGCATATCAATCCATGAGAACAGCGCTGCCTTTTAATGTGGAGTAATAATGTTGATTTCAGAAGAGATTAACCCAAGAAAAATGCATCCCTATTCCCAAACTGCCTTTAATATCATGGATTTCACTCTTAATTCTGAAGTATTTTATCTGTATTTCGATCTATATAGATTGAAAATGAGATATTAAATAGGTGCCGATGAGCGGTTTTAGCAAATACTTGTTGTAATAAGAAAATTTTCAAGACAACACAACACTTAAATTCATAATCCAAGAAACAAACCAATGATTATAAGTAAATAAACAAAGTGAAAAGCTTTCAAGCTAATTGGTTAGAGGAAGATTCCCCACTTTTAGCAAGGTTGAAGGCTAACTCCAAATTTTTCAACTGTATAAATAACCAGAGAAGAGAGACAGAAAGAGGGAGAGATGGATGACAGTGGCAGTAGTGGAGTGGTCTTAAGATTCAGCTCTTTTAAAAGTACAAGTCATTCATCCATCGCAAATAATGGATTCTATTTGATTCCAAGTCAAAGCTTTGACTCCAATTGGATTCCAAGGTCATTCAAAATTGAAGATAGATGAAGATATTCCAACCAAAAGAAAGAGTAGCAACAGAGGGGGAACTTGGGCTATCATTAATTCATTTGTTGAGGACTTCATGGAAGATCGGTTTCATCCATTTTTCTGTTTTTTACTTGGTCTCCTTTCATGCTTGTATACCACATTCGCTTAAAACGGTACCCCTCCCTGGATTATCATTGGGATAAAATCGAACTTGCAAATTGTCCAAAACCTTTAGCCCAAAAGATGCTATATCAGCGTACCCCAACCAGACATGATATCCAGATCTCCTTCTAATCCAAAAATCATTAACCAATTCCACCTTATTTTCTTGACATACATGATTTGAGCTGTTACAAGTTATCTCAACATCATAAATAAAACACCTAGACATACCATGTTCTTAAGATAACAGAACAGGATACAATACAATTCCACTTATCTCCTCAAACTAGTGTGGCCCTTCAACATCTATTACCCATGATTCTCTTCCCTTCAGTTGGGTATTAACAGAACTCTTAACAATTTTTTAATAAATCATAAAGATAGTTGGTATACAAAATTGATATAAACACAAAATACAGAGGGTTAGTACTATATGAGGCTGGTGTTGGATGATGAATTTGGAAAACAACACAAAATACAGAGACATTACGACAAATATGTATTATGCATGCATATCGATGAATACGTATTTGTTTTTGTAGTATATGTTGCTCTCTAACTTAATGGAAATTTTTAAATGGAATGAGAAGATGTGTTTTCTGATTTTTCAGCTGAGTGTTTTTAGCATATACTTGCTATAATAAGAACATAGAATAAAACTTTCAGGGCAGCACAACACTTGAATTCATCATCCAAGAAACAAACTAATGGCTATAAGTAAACGCACAAAGTAAAAACCTTACAAGCTAATCAATATGTTTGCAATGCATGCTTGACACCAGGTCAAAGTTCTAACTCCAAGTTTACCTTTGGATAATCATAGTCCTTCTCCACCAGATCTGGAAGTTTGATGCCCCCAGTTTAAGAATCCCTCTTTTCTTTTGAGTAAGGCTACGGATTGGATTCCAAGAGTACTGTGAGATAGTGACATCATTGAGCTAATAAAATGGGCTCTTGTTTCCAGTAGCAAATAACAAATCAAGTCTAAAAGGCAGAGAATACTGAACTAAGGCATAAAAAAAAAAAAAAAAGTCTAAAAGGTAGAGAAAACAAACAAAAATGAAAGGGAAGTCTCATATGAAAATCCCAAAATAATTCAATCAATTTTCTTCTTTTATGTGCTCAGCATCATAAATAAAATCTGAACTTTCATGAGCTTCTTTATAAAACACAAGGGCATATACTACAATTCTACAAGTAGAAGTTCTAAGAGTTCTTCAAGTTTCTCGCAATCCCACAAGTAGAGTTCAATGAGTGCAACAAATTCTTTAATGCTCGTGGGAAGGCTAACCATCTCACTTTCCGATAGAATTAACTTGCTCAAAGTGGTCAAGGAATTAAACACGGTAAAGAAACTTGATTCTGTTTGGGGAAAATTTGGAAGATTCAACACTTGTAATGCAGTGCTTGAATTTGTTGGATGCGGCAATTCAAGGAGTTTTTCTTCCCCCGATAAAATCTCGTCTTCCACCATTGGACCACCAATTCCAAGCGTGCCTAAATTTTGCAGTAGATGAATGCTATTAATTGGGAGACACACAAGGTTTTTGCAGCCATTTATAAATAAAACATCAAGTCTAGTGAGGTTCCTAATAGATATAGGTAGTTCTTACACTGCGGTGCGAAGTAGATTTAATGAATGTAAATACTTCATTTCACAATCAATTTCAAGAAATTCACAAGGTTTGAGCAATCATGAAGATTAAGGTAGCGTAAAGATATCGACTTGAGTCTTCTTGGAAATATTCGGAGGTTAGAGCATTCGTGAAAACTCAATTTTAAAAGATTATCCAGATCCAACCAAATCATTCACCTCAACTAAACTTGTACACTTTTCAACAATCAATTCCTTCAAATTTAGGATGCTTGAAAGATCTGGAACTTTTGTTAAGAAGTTACAATATATCTTTGAAAGCCATAATTGTCACTTTCTGTTAAAAAAGAAAAAAAATATTGAAAGGAGTTTACCACATAGATTAAAGAAACAAAGTTATTGAAAATTATATTGTACGTACCTTGAACTTGATGAAGCTTAACTCCTTGATGAAGCTACATGCATTTTAAAGATAACGAGTTTGATTCCGTGAAAATTAGGGGGCAAAGATTGTAGAGGATATTCAAACGAATCAAGTACTGATCTTAACTTGTTGGAGAGATAATTAGGTCCTCTTGAAAAACTTGCATTACGATTGATAAACAGTCTCTCCGTTTGGGTTTGTAGGTGATCTCAACTCATCTTACTACTATTTACTACTATTCATAAATTAGTATACTTACCTTATATACAACTTTCTATACTTCGTCTTTTCTACATCTATTTATTTGTAAAGTTGAATACAAATCAAATATACAGTTTGAGCAAAATACTTCTCCATCTTGTTTCTTAGCAAAAATTAAAACATCGTTGAATTTTTATTCATGATATTCTTTTTCTCAAGCCAATCCATCCTCCTTCATTAATTCAACATGTTTTATTGTGCTTTCAAAAGGAAGTAAAACTAGTGGGATTGAGTCACTTTGAATTTAAATTGTAGGTTATTTAAGTTTATATATCATAAATTTAAAAAAGAAATATTTTTAAGTATATTTTGGACACCCTCAATGGTTAGCACACCACGATAAACATGTTAGAGTACGTGCTTCATCTGATAAAATCTACGATGCTCTCACATTAAGAAATGTCAAAAGTCCATAGTCTGTTTAATTGTTAAACCAAATTCAACTCATCACAAATCAATTATTGATTAGACCCACTACTTTTTAAATTTTTATTAAAAAAAGTTAAACTCATTTTAACCTATTTCATACATTTTAACATAAAAGTTAAAGTCATCTCATGTAAAACCCGAATCCTACTACGTAGGTCCTTACGTCATCTACTAATAGTTTTAACTTAAATATTTTGAGATAAAGATTTTTATTATTTTGTTAAATTATTTTTAAGATGGGTGATTTTATGATCTTACAATATTTTCTTACATATTCTTTAATTTTATTTACCCAAGAAATGTCCCAAACTCTTTTTACCACTGGATGGGTAGATAAAAAGAAATATTTGTTTTCCCACATTTGATCTCCACCATCCATTCCTTAGCTTATGGGGTAAGCTTGATCAAACCCATTGGTTTCCTTCTCCTTTACCCGAAGCTTCCTCAATAAGCCAAGTGAATTCATTTCCTTCTCCTACACGTCGGCTTCCTCAACATGCCATTGGACTTTTTTTTCTTTCTCTTGCACGACGGTCCTAAGGCAAACAAAAGAAATGAATTTCTCAAGTCCCCTTCCATCACATGAGAAACCTCTCTATTTTCCTCTAGCCGCGCGATCTCTCTTCTCCTCAAGCCGATTTCTTACACTTCCTAAACCTAAGATTCCCACCAAAAATCTTCAAGGAAATCAACCTCGTAAGTGAATTCCTATGACTTTAATTTCTGGTTTCGAATCTTGGATCTATGGGTTTAACCTAGGGTTTTTTTTTTTTTTTTTGAAATTTCTGTTGTGTTCCAGCCTTGAATCTTTTGAATTCCCTTCCTTTTCTCGTCTACAGTGCATTTCCGTGGCTTCAAAGGGGACCCAAACATGTAATATTCCTTCCACGAGATTTTATTGTGATTTGGGGGTTTTCGGATTTATGTGTTAGCCGAGTATCATGTCGTAGCCTCTAGACAAATTTCTCACTTGTTTCCTCTATTAGCTGCTTTAGTTAGGTGGTAGCCGAATAGAGGGATGAAGGTGATCTGTGTGATGGACTATGCTCTGTTTTGGTTTCAGCTGTGTGTCGCGCTCTGTTCTAGCTGTATGTGTGTGTTCTATTTTGGTTCCAGCCGTGTATGGCTATAAGATACCTTGTTGTATTTCCTTCCTTGTGTTTTATCAAAGCTGAAGCCATGCTTTAATTTTGTTAAAGTCATGTCTTTATGTGTTAAATTAATGGAGTTAAAGTTTATAATTTTAGACATGTTTTCCCTAAGGTTTATGGCCAAAGTAAGCCACTAAGACTTTTAAATCTAAACCAGTAAGCTTACCTTAGAATTTTAAGTTGCCAAGTGTTGTACCTTTTAATTATGCAATGTTTTCAAAATATATATGAGACTTTTCTTAAGTTTTCCACCACTCTTGTAATATTTAATGGTATGGTTGGGATTTTGGTTAAGTGAGGGATGTTTAAGACCATGAATGTATTGAGATTGCTCCATGTACTATGGAAACTCGGAAAATATGTTCTGTTTTGGGATCCTGAACTAGCCACTTTACCCCTTGCTCAACTTCATCCCTTTTGTTTAACCAAAGATAAACTTTAGTATGAAAAACCCTTGAATAATAAGTGACAAAAATCAACCTTCTTATGAGCATTGCATCTTGTTGGATTTACCTTTCACATGATGTTACAAAAACTGTCAAAGTGCTCTCGTTGATGAAAATTCCAGATTTATAGCACCTGATTTCTATCTATTCCATATATAGAAAACAATGGCCAAAATGGGGCAACAAGTGAGTTATGTACTTTCATGGGTTTCTTTAAATGTTGGAATGAGGGTATTAATATTGACTTAGTGCCATATATGTAGCTAAATGGGTTAAGGAAGACACCTTAATTCCATTTTAGATTTTAAGTGAGCGCGTATGGGTGTTGGATAGTAAAGTCTTAAGTGAAATGATTTTTAATATGTTTATTCCATTTCATTGAATAGCAATTTATTTTCAAGATTCAAAGAACCTACTTGTAAAGCATCGAAGTAAGTAGCTATGACCATGCTTCTTACACAAAGCTATCTTATGAAAGAATGTCTCTATCTCTCTCTCTCTCTTCAAATGTTCTTTTCAAGAAAGAGTATATATTATGTACAAGCCTTTCTTGGTAGCTCCTGTTAAGCACCCTATTGATTATAATTGTGTCTATGTAAAGTAATGCATCATGAGAAATTTTATGCATGCTCTCTCTTAAATAGCTATGCCTTACCTATATGTAACATGACATAAAACACTATTTTCAAAGAAACGCATATGCATATGGACTAAGAAAAGATAATGAAAACATTTGACTGCAAGGAAAGGAACGAAAAGGAATGAAAGCATGAATGTACGTAACGGCCTTATGAATGAAAGGGTACCAAAGAATGGGCAGATTGCAATGTCGGGTAAGTAGTGCTGGTAATGCACCCAGTGCTACCCCCCATGAAAGGGATTCCCAACCTATGGCCACGGGCAGGATCCAGGTCCAAAAGATCGCTAACCCCAACACATGGGGCGTAATAGTGTGTACTGGCCAAAGAAAGTGAAATGTAAAGTAAAGTCATTTCTAAGAATTGTTATACATGAAAGTAAAGAAACGTTTATGCATGAAAGCATAGTTATTGTTTAAACTGTTTATGCATGAATGCATTGTCAAGAATCTGCAAGTGTTTTTTGTATGCATGTTTTCAAAAGGAAAGATTATGTGATTAATAAGTTAACAACATGGTGTACTGCTTACTGAATATTAGACTCACTTTGTGTTTATGTTTTAAACGTCCAGGTATGGATGAAGAGGCTGTGGAGCTGGGCACTGCTGAGGATGGAGGGGCCGATGCTTCGAATTCCCTGTCGGTTCGGTTTTGATGATGATGGTTATGTTTTTATGCTTTTACGATGAGTCCCATGTTGGGACATTTTGTTGGGTTAATGTTAAGACAATATGTCTTCGGGCATGATGTAAATACTATGGTGGGGTGATGGTAATGGCATAACTTCTATGGTGGGGTGATGTTAACCCCACATACGAAGGTTTAACGCCTTTTTGTATGTGTTGTAGGGACTGAGTTCCCTCTTTTTTAGGACTAGTTACGTTTGATGATTGAATGAATGATGGACTCTAAGAGTCCTTTATGTAGAATATTGATTAGATTGTCTATCAGGTGTTCTTTTAAACTAGAAGTGCAAAGTACATGCATGACATGTTCACGCATGTTCCTTATCACACTCGTAGAAAAAAAAAATACATACAAAAATGTAGTACTAAAAATGATAAGGAAAGAATAGGTCTAATTGTCGTGGCCTCGTCCTTGAGGATTAGGATTTGGGTGGGGTTGTGGCATCTCAACCTATAAAAGTTAAACTCATCTCCATGGGACCCATAAAATACTATAATTTACAACTCAACTCATCTCAACATCCAAACGTAGCCTTAAAGTTCATACGGGAGAGCTCATTAGTGGACATCCGGCCTGGATGCTTGTTTTACGCAAATGGAGTACTTTAGTTCAAAACCGTGCGTAATTGGGTGCAAGTTGGCTTATGAAACATACTTGTAATGTATGTTTGTGCTTGTAAAGAGATAAGAAGCCGGCCTGGTCCTGACTGTGAATTTGCATCTATACTATATATGCAGAGTCTTACAAAGTTTACAAGTCTAGGGGCACTTTTATGCTAAGTTTTGAGCCCAGTGCCTGATAGATCGAATGAAAAGTGATATATATATATATAGGTGCAATATCCAGAAAGGTTACTATAAGAGACATTACGATAAATATGCGTTATGCATATCAATCCAAGAGAACAGCGTTGGCCTTAAATGTTGAGTAATAATGTTGATTTCAGATGAGATGAAGCCAAGAAAAATACATCCCAGTTCCTAAACTACCACTAATATCACGGATCTCAATCATAATTCTAAAATGCTGAAAAAACATGAATTCTAGGTTGTCACACTACTACTAAACTTGTTCTAAACAAGGTGTACAATACCAAAATATTACTACTAACACGTATAATATATAATTATTTTGAAAAAATCTCCAACAAGTATAGTTCTTGAAAATTATTTAGGAGATTAAATAGGAAGGGAACAACCCAAGTGAAAGAGTTAGGAATATGGATGATTACGCCCAAAGAATAACGCGGTAGTTGTAGCACGATTTTGCAGTATCGATTCCACAGAGAGATAAATTAAAAGAATAGCATAAGGAACAGAGAAACTAAATAAAAATATTAAATGATTAATGGAGAACAAATATTAATTTTAAATGCAAATTAAAGTGAAGCAAAGTGACTAACGGAAAAAGTACTCAAATTTGACGAACAGTAAAACATCGAGAATCTCTTGCACAAATCCAGTATTTTAATTATTCTTAATTCATTGAATAACATAATTGGGAACTCAATTCCCAAAATTTCCAATCGGAAGGTATAGATTTATAAACCAAAATTAAACCAAATGTAACCCTTTGAAAAATCATTCACCACTTTTAAAATACGCAAATTATTATCACTATTGAGAAAATCCATCGATGACAATATACTCAGGAAGTGATATTGCAGCAAATAATTAAATCAATATAATTGATCCAAACATAATCAAAGAGCTAATCCATTCAATAGAAAAAGTATGACTGAATCCATAAACATAATACTATGATTATTTGGAGAAGAAAACATCAATAATGAATTGAGACTGATAAAACAAAAGAGTTTTAGTAATTGAAATTCAAATACATAAATTAAAAATACCATCTAATGTGCAGGTTCATCTCTAGCCCTACTTGAGAATTTAGTTACTCATAAATATAATGGACAACAAAAATCTCAAGAGAAAAATAAAGCGAATGGTGGCCATATAAATTCATTTTGTCTACTCCTTCTTCAATATTGAATTGTCTCCCCTCCTTAAAAATCTCTCAATTTCGTGCTAATGATATGCTTATATAGAGTAAGAAAAGAAACCCTAATGTCTTCATATTCCCGCATAAAAAATCGCCTAAATTTTAGAATTCATATTGGCAGCCATGTACGTACTTCAGAAATTCGAATTTAGAAATTCTTATGAGAGAAAAATTTGTAGTCCTTTAATATAGCTTTCCAACGCATAAAAAATCGCATCAATCCGATATTTACCTGGAAAGTTACGATCAAAATAAGTATGTCCAGGCTATCTCCTAGCGCGTTTGGACTTCAACTTTTTCTCTTGATCTGAATTACTCTCAAACCCAATTATTATCCTTGTTTGAAGAGTCATACACTCATTGAAAGTTTTTAGGTTGTTCCAACGTCTTGCCCACTTGAAAGTCATTTGAATTTGACTGGGCTTTGACTTGCTCTTTTATAGATTCTGAAATTAAACATAAAAATCTGCTTAGGAGTATCCCAAAGGAAATAAAAACTCAATTCAAGAATACACATTAATTCTATGATTTCTATTCATATTTTAGCATTTTAGTCCAATAATAGGGTATTTAGAGTACGTTTTCGTATACTCATCAGGCTGCATTGTCCGTTTCCTCACTCCAACGACTGCAGTAACTAACATATGGATAAAATCCATCGTTTCAATAATTTAGTTATGTTTTAAAATTTCATATAAGAAACTATTTTAGTCCTACTGATGTGATGCTCTCAAACTCCCGCTTGGGATGGAATGGAGTGTAGGAGCATCGGGATATGCAACTTATGGTTACATATCCTCGTTAATGACAATTAATATACAATGCAGTTTAGTATACAACTAGAAGTATGCAATAATTGAAGAGGAGTAATGGTGACTTATAAAACTTTTATGTCAGAATGAACTAAATATCCCAATAGATAAATTAACCAACAATAGATATTGTTTTACTTAAAGGTCAATCCACATAGTAATGCATGTTTAGACATAAAGTGGGAGATAGTATTTCCTTAATACAAATACTACATCAAAGTTCATGGTTAGATCAATTCTCTCATCCGCTCTATGGTGTATAGAGCCATTGCTAGAAACACTAAAATCAAATCTAGCCTTCGCTCAGGATCGGGCTCAGCCTCAACCATTTGAAGCCAACGGCTCATCCTGTTCATCATATGCTGGTCCTGACACAACTACTACATTCCAAAGGAAATGATAGTGAGACTACTATAGTGAGATTCCTTCAAATCTTAGTGAGTTAAACAATCAACTTGCACAGAGATAAGACATGCATGATTATGATAAACATGAGATGCATGCAGACAAATTTGTATTTTTCTCCCATGCATCCCAATTCGTCAACATCTTTCATAAAAACTTTAATGCACATTGTCTTTTAGAGAACATTTTTTACTTCATCCTTTTAAAAACTTAACATTTCATAGTTATGAAATCCATCATGAACATAACATATCGTATCATCACAACTCCCCTATATGCACTGTGAGCATCTGCTGGTGACCGTAGTACAACTTATGTTGAAACTACGTCTTTGTCTGCAGACATCGTAATCCAATGCATTGGCATCATAACATTTTATCAAAACATATCATCATAATGTATGAACCCACCAGCATTAGATGTCATATACGACTTTGCTCCGACATTTTTTAAAAAGAATCCATTTGATGCTCGTTGACGATTCTTTGTCAATTTAGGGGTTACCACTCCATTTTTACTCACTCTACAGTGGAAATATGAGTTCTATCAGGATGATTCTCCATCATAGCCTTCGGGGTCATAACAAAAATTTATTTTCTTGCTATGCTTGAAAAATATAGTTCATGACATGTACATATGTAATAAACTTCATGTGAAAAATGACATTTATATGCAATATGCTAAAATGGTGAGAATTTCACATGTCATTTAAGCAAGTAATCAAATGCTCAATGATGTATCATATGATGTTTCATACTCAAAATGACATTTAATAATAAATGTATCATATGTATCACACGAGTTTACCCCAATACTTATACATTGGTTAACACCAAATCATCATAAAACCTTGAAACCGAGTGCATGCATGATGTTTCTGGTTTCTCTTTGTCAATGTGGTTTTTAAAGCCTAAATAAATTATGCATTCTAACTCTCATCTTGATAACAAAGAATTTCTAGATGCTTATCACTCATACTTTCCAAACTTAGCCAAGATTTTACAAAATAGACTTCAAACAAGTAAAAATTGAAACATGCTGGATGATCAACACAATATATAGATTTATAAACATACGATGACATGATATTTTCCTCAAATTTAAACCTTCAATAAATATTTCAAGATATTAGTAAAACATATAAGATCATATAAAGACATGTCAATCAAAACTCCAAATTTGAACCGAAATGCATCTCTTCAAGTTAAACCTCATATAACTCAATCAAATCTTCATTCTCATGCTATAATTCAAAGCCTAACAAAAAGATAGGGTATGAGTACTCACCAAACCGTAGCTTTTGATGCTCCAACAAATCGACTCACTCCAAGAACTCAGTCTCAGCCACTCGGTTTCACCCTTCTCTCACACTAGGAGTATTTTGCTCTTAAGAACACAGAGAATGCAACCTATGTAGATTAGAGGGGCTTTAACATCAAATCCCAAATGACAACCTTAATTTCAGTGGCAAAGATGAAATAAAGTCATGAATATCATATTTCATTGAAGTTTGAAGAGTGTAGTTCTATGATAAAGTCACAATACCACAATATAAATTGGTATCAACATGGCGCAACAATATATCTCAGATAACAAGTCAATATTTCTTTAAGTAGAGGTCATAGAAGTAGTGAATATGTGAAGGAATATGTTTATCGAACATCAGGCACCAAATTCATGGGGGCAATGTCAAAAAAAGGAAATAGATGCAAGCTATCTTTGTTTGTGTCCACACTTTCCATGGGCGATTCTTTTTACTCATAAGTTAATGTGAATGACATATCTTTCATATTGTTCATACCTATCTTGCTTGATGGCAAAGAGATACACTCATCACTAATAACTTTTTTCCTGAAAACTGTGTAATTAAAGTTTTGAACATGTTTCAATTGGCACTATTAATTATATATTTACCAATATTTCTAGATTAAATTGAAATATTGCTAAATTTCCCAATATATTCGTCCTCCAATGCTCTTACTTCATCAAGAAAAGACAGGTTTATCCATTCTTGAAAATGTAAAAATAAATGAGTGGTAAAATCATTGAGCTAATAAATGAATGGCAAATACCAAACCAAGTAAGTCTTAAAGACCAGAGAGAACAAACGAAAATCTCACCTGAAATTCCACTTTGGCTATCATTCAATTCAATCCATTTTTCTTCTTTTATGTGCTCTGCTTTCATTCTTGTATACAACATTGGCTCCCATACTTATATAATATCGTAACTGAAAATGTACCCCAAGAGGATTACTAGGATTAGGAGGAAGACGAAGTTGAACCCTCAAATTGTCCACAACCTTTACCTCAAATGATTCTACATCAGAGTACCACATCCATACTTCATATTGGTCCAAGGCTACGATATTATCAATTACATTATGACCACTCAAAATTATTAGACGTTCTTCACTATCGATACGGCATACACAATTTGAGCTGTTAATGGTTACCTCAGCTTCCGATAAAAAACTCTCATCCCTAAGATCTTCATTAAAAAATGTAACGACATATATTACAATTCCGCTGATATCTTCCAAATAGTGTGGCCCCTCAATATTTATTACCCATTCTTCATTTCCTTTCAATTGGACATCATCATCCCCTCTCTTAGCAATTTCATTTTCTAAAAATTCTTTATGATACTGGAACCACTCTGGAATCTCATTTTCTGGTAACACAGTGGCATTATAATGTTCCTGTTAAAACAATATCATCATCATCATTTATTTTAAAGTCATGCATCCTATATAGAATTGAGAGAGAGGATAAGACACATACATACCTTCCACAGTAATGGATTTGGCACTTTATAGTTCCAAATCTTCACATGCATTTTGTCGCAGCCGTCCAAGCCAATAAAAAGTAGCGATCTATTGTGGCTTCCATTGAATTCTAATATTCTTGATAGATCTGGAAATCTTTCTAATGACTGGCATCCATAAGCATATACAACTTTTATATTTGGTGGAAGTTCTAAGATTTCTTCAAGTTTCTTGCAATATCTCAAGTCGAGCTCAAGAAGTGCAACAAATCCTCTTATGCTCATGGGAAGGCTAACAATCTGACTTCCAGATAGATCTAAATGAGTCAACGTGGCTGAGAAATTAAACATGGTAAAAAAATTTGATATTGGAAAGAATTTTGATTCTGATTGGAAACAATTCCGACGATTCAACAGTTGTAATTCACTACTTCCATTGCTTGAATTTGTTGGAGGCACCAATTCCTGGAGTTGTTCTTCACTCGATAATATCTCGTCTTCCATTGTTGGAGACTCAGTAGTTAGAATGGATTGTCGATCGTCCCCCATCTTCTTTAGCAGATTTGTATAACCACCAATCATAAGCTCTCTTAAATGTTGCAACGGAAGAATTATGTTAATTGGGAGACGCATAAGGTTTTTGCAGTAACTTAGAAATAAAACCTGAAGTCCAGTGAGATTTCCAATGGACAAAGGTAGTTCTTCCACTGCAGTGCGCTCTAGATTTAATCTAGATAAAGATTTCATTTCACACATAATTTCAGGAAAGCTATGAAGGCTTGAGCAATCTCTAAGATCTAGTTCATATAAGCATCTCAACTTAAGGCTCCTTGGAAAAATTCTGAGGTAAGAGCATCCGAAAAAGCTCAAATGAAAAAGATTTTCTAGGGATCCGACGGAATCATGAACCTCAACTAGACTTGTACACCTTTGAACATATAATTCCCTCAAATTTGGGATGCTTGAAAGATCTGGAACTTTTGTCAAGAAATTACAATCATGGAAACGCATAATTGTCATATCCTATTAAAAAACAAAAAAACAAAAAAACAAATGGAAAGGAGTTTAGCACATAGATTAGAGAAACAAAGTTATTAAAGATGATAACTGCAGGCACCTTAGATATGATAAAGCTTAAACTCCTTAATGAAACTACTACGCATTTTAAAGATTATGAATTTATTTATGTGAAAATTGTACGTACCTTAAACTTGATGGAGCACTTGATGAAGCTTAGCTCCCTAATGAAGCTACTATGCATTTGAAAGATAATGAGTTTTTTTCCATGGAAATTGGGTGGAAAAGATTGTAGTGGATATTCAAACCAATCAAGTACTCTTAACTCGTTGGAGAGATAATTAGGTCCACTTGAAAAACTTGCATTACGATTGATAAACACTCTAAGTCTTTTCATCTGTTCGAATGCTTTGGGACTCAAAATGATCATTTCCTCACCTTTGGGCATTTCTACTATAATGCCTTCGATTTTGTTTGTACCCTGGTATGTGAGAAAATACATGACAAGAGTGTTAGTAAAACTAATGCATAAAATGAAGCTATTTTTGATATTTTCTAATTGCTGAAATGTAAAATACTAAATAGTCTCATGTATTAAAAAAAAAAAAAAAATCAAAGAATGTCTCTTCCCAACTCACATATGACTCTAAAACTTTTCACAAAATGAAGATACTCATGAAGAAAATAATAGGATATTTGAAATCAAAAAGGACATTTGATACTTTTATTGACACATCTTAAATAAAAAGATTCTATATTTAACTAAAAATCATTTCGATTTACAAGATATATATATATATATTCCAGTAGGTTTCACTACTAAAAAAGGAAATAAATGTAAAACTAAATATTTTTTTTGTGACTCTTACCGTACTTTCTTCCAACACGTGACGAACATCCTCATGAAACCATAATCTACTACGTTCGCCAGGTTCTTTTGGTGATTGTAGTCGAACAATTTCTCGACCCATATATTGTAGCAAGTCATGCATCCAAACACTTTTATTCCACTCATCAACAGTGATAAGACACTTGTCTATAAGCCTCCGGATACCATAATCAGGAGAGAAACCACAATTGTCAAATATTTTAATGACATCAGCCAAAGGTCCTCCTTTGAAGAAACATGCAATATCAAGAAACATGTCCTTCTCATTATCTTCTAATCCATCGTAACTTACTCGAAGTACACTTTGAATATTTACGTCGGGTATTTGTTTATATTTATTCAGTACACTTTTCCATTGATGAATGCTTTGATATTTTAGAGTTGAACCTATGACTGTTAAAGCAAGTGGAAGACCTTGAGCATACTGCAATACTTGTTTAGAGAGTTCCACATAATGGTCAAGCGGTTCATCTTTCTCAAAAGCATGCAAGCTAAAGAGCTTAAGAGCTTCATCGTTAGCCAAAATCTTCAACTCATATTTTGAAACATCTTTAGAGAAATTTAATAAATGTTGATCTCTTGTTGTTATGATGATTCTACTTCCTGAACCAAACCAACCAAGAGCTCCAGCTAATGTTTCTAGTTGGACCAATTCATCCACATCATCAAGAATTAGGAGAACCCTTTTAGAGCAAAGTCTATGCCTAATCACATTGATGCCTCTGTCAATGTCATGAAAATCCAAACTTATTCCTAAAATCTCAGAAATAAGTGTTTTTTGTAGCTGGATTAGACCTCCAACTTTCGAAGTTTCTCTAATATTTTTCAAGAAACAACTTCCTTCAAATTGATAAGAAATCCTGTTATAGATCTCTTTTGAAATAGTTGTCTTACCAATTCCACCGGTTCCAAATATCCCTACCATGCATATAATATCATTCCTTCCTATACTTAAATGCTGATAAATGTCTCGTACACGTGACTCTATTCCAACTGGATACTTTGCAACATTAAGAAATGTATGATTCACCATTGTTGAGTCCACCCATTTAATGATGTCCTGAATAAACTCTGATTCATTCCTATCAATATAAAAGACAATAATTTAAAATAGTTAAGACTTTTCACTGTAATACACACATAAAGATGATTTAGTAAACATTGTCTTTTTTTATCCATTGCAAAATGACACTAGTAGATTACCATGTCAATGGTAGCCTTTCTTCTTCCTCGCGCTCTCGTCATACTTACATTTTTCATTCTTTATATGAATTATCAAATATTTTAACTATTTTTTTCAATTCTTGAATTTGTCCCTCCCTTAATTCTGAAACTTATAGCTAAGAGTATTTTTCAGTCTGTATATCTCTAAAGAAATTGATTCATAAAACATTTGTTTATTCTTTATAGAACCAAAAAGTAAAAGGAAAAAAAATAGAGAGAAGATTTCGATTTGTATAGTTTCATGTTCTTCTGTTCCGTTTCTCCTATAAACTTCATGTGAAATGAATGTGGTAGTACGATCTTAAATCCCTCAATAAGAAAAGATTTCTAATTTAAGTATGGTATGCAAAAGACTGATAAATATCAAATAGTTTGGCAACACATCATATCTTAATCAATTTGTGAATTCTTAGATTCTCTTTAACATCACATGTAAACAAATATAAAAGCATAGGTCATTAAAAGTACCTGTCCCCTAATATGAATCCGAAAAAATTGGCTACTTTTTGTAAAGCTGCCTTCCACTTTGTAACCTTTACTTCATCCATTATCTTACATCCAAGTTTAGCAAATGCTTCTCCAAAACTCCCATTTTGATGTCGTACCTCCGATGGAGATACATCGTAAAATAAGGGTAGAACAATTTGTTTTACCTTTTCCTTACACTCAAGGATCTTCAATAGCTCATCTAAACACCATTTGGACTCTGAATAGCTTTTAGAGAGTACAATGATAGAAATCATTGATCTATCAATAGATTTGAAAATTTCCGGCGAAATTTCCTCTTCACTTTCAAGATTCTTGTCTATGCAAGTGTTGATTCCCCTGTGATGCAAAGCATGGTATAAATGAGAAACAAATTTTTGGCGAACATCCTCACCTCTAAAACTCAAGAATACATCGTGAGTCCACGAACGGATGGAAGAAGAAGTAGACGAGAGCGAGGAAGAAGCTCTTTGTAAGGCCATGGAAGAAGTCATCATCTTCTAATGCTCACTAGAGAGGTGCAATTATAGAGAAGTGTGTCAAAGAAAGACGAGCAGTGGGGATAGTCATCTTCTAATGTTCACGAGAGAGGTGCAATTATAGAGAAGTAGGTTGAGAAGTGGGGATCTACGATTGATGGTAATGGAGAAACCGCGTATGTGGGTCGTCCGAGTCCCCACACGAGCTCCCCTGGACCATGACAGTATGGTCGTCTTCTACTAATTCAAACAAAAGGACAATAAATTAATGATGAATTTATCTACCAACTTTCAACGTAACACATATGACTCTAGCTGAAGTCGAAAGAGCTGTTTCCACATGATCGGGAAATCAATATATAGAGAATAATCCATAAACACGTACGACTCTAGCCGAAGTCCACATCGAAAATATAAAGAATAATTTGGTCACGTGAAAGGAAAACTCTACTGGAGTCACGACTCTAACCACTCGCATCCAAAATGAAAAAAAAGGTTGTTTCCAACTTGAGGAAATCAATAAACAAGAATCCAAAGTCTACAAAGTACAAACCGCGTATGTAGACATTGGCACAGCGCTCCCCTGTCCCACCTTTACATAAACAGTATTCTTGCATGCACCTGACTTCCAAATATTTGGAATTTTTTTGTTCATTTAAATATAAAGAATAATGCTAATATATCCCTAATTTATAGGACTATAAAAATAAACCAGAGAATCAGCCCCGACTGACTGGTTCGGTCCGAGACCTGTTCCTCCATTTTAAAAGCTAGTCAAAATTGGTCTGCTTCCGATTTTACGTTTTCCAACACCAGACCGGACCGGTTCGTATGTATATATATATATATTAATTAATTTTTAATATTATATATAATATTTTTAATATTATATATAATATTTTTGAAATTATATATAATTTTTATAAAATAGATAATTATATATGAAATAATGTTTATTATAATCTATAACATAAAATTTAAATATTAAATATCAACATTTATTTGATCATATGTTTTAAATATCAACATTAATTACATTTTATGGCTTAATAAATTATTAACATATTCATTTTGATAAATATATTCGTAATACTAATAATAAAACTGGAAAATCGAACAGGACCAGAACCAGTAAAACTAGAAGTACCAGTTTAGGAGGGTAACTGGTACAATATTGATTCTAAAAAATGCAAAACCAGTGTATACCAGTTCGGCCCCAGAATTTGTCCAAAACCAAACTAAACCGGACCAGTTACACCCCTACTAATTTATACCATTCACTTTTTCTCCTTGACTTATTAAAAAAAATTGAAAATACAACCATAAAATGATGAGAGAATATAGGATTTTAGTATTCCTTCTTTTAGATTTTCGAGGGTAATTTTATTTTGAATATATATTTTTAAATTTTTTTAAACCACGTGACACAAAAGACTCTACATCGGTGTACCTGGCCCACCCATACATGATACCCCACTCCCCTTCCTATCCAAAAATCATTTACCAGTTCAACCTTATTTTCTTCAATTTCTAATAACTGATAAAAGGTAGTTGATATATGTAGGATCATCATCAGTTTCGAAACATAGAGTTCCAAGGACTCTTAACAATTGAATCTGATTTTCCGAAACCAAAGTGGCATCACAATTATGTTCCTGCCAATCCAATATCATCATCAATTTTAAGTCTTGCAAACTATAAACCAAGGCACCCACAAGCTAGAGTGTATGAGAGAGAAAGAGAATAAGACACATACATATAGGGAAGTAAATCGGTCCGATCCGGTCCGCTCTAGTAATATTTCGTCCAGACCGATAGCTCTTGGCCCGATCTAGTCCAGTCAGTTCGACCTAATCATTTTATTATTTTTTCATCTTTCTTTTCCAAATAATATAATAAAAAAATTATTTAAATTACTAAAGTAAAGTTAAGTGAATTATTAATATAGATTATGTAACTAACTCATTTAAAAAAATATTTTACTATAATTATATTTATGATGTTGATAATTGCTATTTATTAACTTAGATCATTGGCGGACCTATGAAGGGACGGTGGGGCCACGCCCCCCCCTCCCCCCCTCAAAAGTTTGAAAAAAAACATATATATTAATTTTTTATAATTTAAAAGGATTAGATTAATCTTATTTTGTGTTGTCCCCTCTACAAAATTATTTTGATTTTATAGATTAATTACTTATAAGTCTAATTTTAAAAAAATTAATCCAATTTAAAAATAAAATAAATAAATACATCTCACATAAATAAAATGATCTAATAACCTAATCACACGCTTTTACTCTCAATAAAAACAAAAAAGAATTTGGATGGTCTTTTTTAATACATAGGTTGTATTAAATGTATTTTATTTTTATTTTAGATCTTACCATCATATTGTTCTATACCGCAGAAAAAATTGTATAGAAATAGAAAAAAAATATTTTATTATAGTTTTAGCTTTGCTGGGCGCCCCCTAAAACAAATTTCTGGTTCCAGCACGGACTTAAACTTTACTCTTTAGTATACATAATTATTAATAATGTCATACATTTTATATATTGTCAATGAATATTAAATAATTTCTTTGTACATAAATTATTCATTGTTGCTTGCAACTTAAGCATTTCAAAAAAAATTACCTAATTATTTAATTAATTGTAAATAGTAGAATATTTATGAATGTATGATGTATTAACTATTTACATATAGGCATAAATTATCATATCATTGATGATTTATTATTAATTTACAGCATATATTATTTTATATTTTATATGATCAATGATAATAAATTTGACTAAAATTAAATCATTAATTTATATAATTCCTATATAAAAATAATATATTAAATTGTTAAAAATATATATATAGGGGTTCGGTCTGGTCCGGTCTGGTCCAAAATTTGTAGACCCTGAGACCGGATCGAATTTCATTAGTCCACATATTTTCGAAGTGAGATGGATTGATCCAAAACTTGGTCCAGTTCGGTCCTGACCAAGAATTTTGGTCCGGTCAATTTTGCAGGTCTATACCAAATTATTTACTGCCCTACATGCATAATACCTTCCACCACAATAGATTTGGCACTTTATGATTCCAAATGTTCACATGCATTTTGTCGTAGCTAGACAATTCAATTCGTTTTAGTGATCTGATGTGGCTTCCATTGAATTCAATATTTTTTATACCTATGTAAGTCTTTATAATGACTAGCATCCAAAAGCATGAACAATCCTTATATTTGGTGGAATTCCTACTATTTCTCCAGGTTTCTCACAACCACTCAAATAAGACGAGTTAATCCAACAAATCCTTTGATGCTCTGGGAAGGCTAACAATTCCACTCTGTGATAGATCTAGCATCTCCAAAGTGGCTGAGGAATTAAACATCATAAAGAAATTTGATATTCGAAATAAATTTGATTATGATTGGAAACAATTTCGAAGATTCAACACTTGTAACGCACTGCTACCATTGCTTGTATTCATTGTAGGCACCAATTCACATACAAAGTTGTTCTTCACTAGATATCTCGTATGCCCTCTTATTTACAAGATTTGGACAACCACCAATCTTAAGATGTTATAGTTTCTTCTGTTACAAATATTGATTGTAATAGTAAATGTAAAACAAGAAGGATGAAATACTTCATAAATTCAAGTCCACTGTAGGTACAAAGGGGGATTCAAGGAGCCCAGACCTCCAAAGGAAAATACTCAAAATGACTACAAAATTCCAGATGCCCTGACAATTCCCCCTCTACTCCCTTATATTCCTAGTAGGGATAACTAACAAGACTAATAACTAGATGACACATGGAAAGTAAATAACAAAGTTCAAAATTAAAATGATTACAAGGAATTGAAACGCAAATGTCCCAGGGCGAGAAACACTGCATTGCAACTTAGGTTCATATCGTTCATCCACAAATGATATCGTTAGAATCGGGTTCATAACAAATCTCCTCCCTTTAAAGAACCTTGTCCTCAAAGTGTAGAGCATTAATAAAACATGAGGGTGTGTTCCTTCCCATTAAGCAGCAACAACATGTCCAACAATCACTAAAAGCGAGTAAACTTTCTCCAAAATTTCACTTGGATAAATAAAGCCCCTGCCCTTTCATCCATGACACTTGAAGTAGATGGACAACATTCAATATTCAATGCAATCAAATTAGGGCAGCTCTCTGCAATTGAAATCAAACCCCTTGTTAGATATTGAGGTATAGTGGCGGATATATTCCACTACTGCATCAGTATGCTTTTGGTCTTTTGTCCCTCGCTTACTAAATCTGATGACACAACCATGGTTCCAAATAGATACACTATATCACCTAGCTAAGTTGGTTTTGTGCCTATTACCTGCTTGCATTGATTTCTGATGTTGCCCATGGTTGTCCTTCCCTCAAGGTTCTTCCTTGTGGAATACTTCTTTTGTGGGAGATGATGGCCTATCTGAGATTGCTAAAGGATGCCAATTGATTTCCCATCATTATTTTTTTCCTTCCTCTATCCAAAGGCCACAAGCCTTGTTTCTCTATCAATTGATTTTCAACAATTTTAAGTAGATTAATCCCATACCATCTAGAAATAGCCCTTAACACACTGCAAACTACAATATCCAATGGAACATGTGTGTGCTTGCCCTTGTAGTGATTTGTAACTACACCCCCCAAGGACAATTCACAAATGGTATGAGCATGAGGAGCCTTTCTTCTTATATCTCTAGCTATTATATATATAAAAAAATACCGGACGGTAGTTACACTTACATACTAGGCCAAAGCTACATCCTTCTCTTGGAACTAATTGATTAATAATCCTTTCATTTGCTCTTTCTCAAACATGAATCCTGTGGGAGGTTTGTCTTTTCCATTCCTATAAATCAAAAACTTTGATTCTTGCATGAAATGTTCAAACACATCAAAAGGCCTCTGGCCATTGTATACCATTGTAGCACAAAGGAAGATTACTTTTGATATCTTCTATGGAAAATATTCCAATGCTTAAGAAATGCATGCATCGACCAGCATGGCCCTTTCATCCTCAAGAAGGATCTGTAGATAAGCAATCAATGGCTTTGGATACTCTATCCTGTGAGATCAAAGGTAGTAGGAAATAGACCTGACTCCTCCAGTAGAGCAATGGTCTTGTACCAACACTAGGCTCCAAATGCTTTTCCATGAATTAGAATAAATTTTTTTGTCTTAATTTTTTCCAAAAAATCTCAAGCTTGTTTTTCATTAGGGAGCGGGTCATCAGGCAGATTCCGTATCCTAAAGCTTGTGGACCCTATTCGTTGCAATATGGGTCCTTCGAATCTCTGAGATAACTGGTGCTGATGGAGAGCCATAGACAAAGCTTGCCAGAAGGGTCCCTTAACACCATACTTGTTGATGTAATTATGAAAAGTCTCTTTAGAGATTTCATCGAACAACTTCATTACAACAATAGTGGAGCCTCTTCTAGTTCCAGAAGTAACATCCAAGCTCAGTTCCCATGTAGCTTCAGCTTTCACATTTTCTACAGAAGTTTTATTCAATTTATCATTTTTTATGTCCTCGGCTGTTTTGAGCTTAGCCTCCTCCATGTATTGCTTCTCAAATGAAGCCACATGGTTGCTCACAAATGTGAAATATATTCTCCAAGATCTTCTCTCTTTCAAAACTAGTGAGCATAATCCATACATTAATCTTGAAATTTCCTTAATAGTAGTTAGAACCATAGTAGCATGCTTCTCCTGCCACTCCGTTAGATCTTTCCTCATTCGGCGTCGTCGTAGCCACATTAGATGCCTATGCTTCCTCTTCGATTGGGAAATTCTGGATCTCATCGGCTTACTTTAGCTCCGCGGTCTTAATTTGAACAGGCCCTCTTGGAGGCCTCGGTGGCTAGCTCCTTGGATTTCTTGGTTGTCTCGGAGACAAGGTCAGATATGGTGATGGAGTTCGTGAGGACCTAGGATCTCTTTACTGCTTCTTTTGTTATGCTCTCCACACTGAAAGTCGGTTTTCCTGTTGCATAAGAGAAATGCCACTCTCAGTAGGTGGAGGAGGCTCAAGAGGGATAATAATAGCTAGGGCTTCTCCTTTCACAGTCAATGTACTGATTTTGGTAGGGACGACCCAAGAAAAACAAAGGAGGAGGAATTCACTTCGAAGAAGAAATGAAGGAAACAAAAGTCAGAATGAGCAATCTAAGAGCGTAGAAGTTAATATCGGATTTGAATTTCTAAGAACAGGGTAGAGAGGGACTTCTTTGGGTACAACTTCCATGGGCACCACCATAAACTCATCGACCTCCATCGCTGCTGCCTATTCTACGCCTTACTCCGCCGCTTCATCTTCATCCTTCGTTCCATTTTCTTCATGCACTACCAATTTTTGTGTTTCTTCAGTTGAATCTGTAGCTGCCAAGTCTTCTTCATCCTCTTGGTCTTGCCATTCCATGAAGGATTGCATTAGAACCTTATAAATTTCATGTGTTTGGTTAAGTAATTCCTTGAATTGTAGCATTGCTTCAAGAATTTCCACCATCAACAACAAATTCTCTTGCTGTTTCTAGAAAGGTACCCCGTCCCCCATGAAGGATCGTTGGGCTCTAGATACCACTTGTAAAGATACTGATCTATGTTTGTAAGGTAATTTGGATGGATAAATGTACTGTTATGGTATGATTGTGATAGAGAAGATGAATTGAGTGAAATGTGTTTGATGAAGAGTATGTGAATGAAAAATAGAATGCTATTAGGGTTCTTCGGGGGAATCCCTTAACCTGTCTATGATATTACTTGTTATAGTTCTTTCTCTTACAAATATTGATTATAATAGTAAATGTAAAACAAGAACTAGCTATGGAATAAGGATGGAATACTTTATAAATTCAAGTTCGCTGTAGGTACAAAGGGGCATTCGAGGAGCCCAGACCTTCTAAGGAAAATCTTAAGATGACTACCAAATTCTAGATGCCCTAAGAATTCCCCCTCTGCTCCCCTATATTCCTGGCAGGGATAACTAACAAGACTAATAACTAGATGACATGTGGAAAGTAAATAACAAAGTTCAGAATTAACATGACTGCAAGGAATTGACATGCAAATATCCCAGGGCGTGAAACATTGTGTTGCAACTTAGGTTCATATCGTTCATCCACAAACGACATCGTCACAGTCAGATTCATAACAAAAGATCACATAGATCTTGCAATTGAAGAATGCTAGTAAGTGGGAGACATATAAGATTTTTGCAACCACCTAGATTTAAAAACTCCAATCCAACGAGGTTCTCAATGGACAAAGGTAGTTCTTCTACTGCTACGCCACTTAAATCCAATGTATTTAAAGATTCCATTTTACACTCGATTTTAGGAAAATTACCAAGCCTTGAGCAATCTGCAAGACTAAGCTGGCATAAAGATCTCAACTTGACGCTTCTTGGAAATATATGGAGGTGAAGGCATCCACTAAAACTCAACAAAGAAAAATTATAATATGTATTAGCTTTAATCCTTTGCCTAACTCCTTGATAAAGCCACCATACATTTTAAAGAGAACGAGTATCTTTCCATGGAAATTGGGTGACAAAAATTGTATGGGATATTCAGATCAATTAAGTGCGCTTAACTCATTAGAGAGATGATTAGGTCCAACCAAAAAACGTGCATTACGATTGATAAACACTCTAAGTGCATGTTTGTAATTATGGTGGGTAATTTAGTTTTTAGCTCAAGACTTATAGTTGTAGAGATTAAGTAATAAGCATTACTACTAAAAACTTATTTATTGTTTGAGAACCATATGTCTAAAGTACTTTTAAATATGATTTATTGGTTTGAAAACAAATTTATTTTTTTTTTTTTTGTAGAAATGACATAAAAAGTCATTTAATTTTTTAAACATCACGACGATATCCTTGATAGAAATCAAATTTTACAATAAAAAAACAACGAGAATAATCTAATAGAATTCTTAGCAAGTATAATAAAAAAAATCCCTTCAACGATGCACAAGTGAAATAACAATACGATTATGCATAAGTTAAGGGCAAAATTGTAATTATGTAAACTTTATATGGATATTTTTACTCATTGACATTTTTTTAAAAGTTTAACCATCTTCTGCAATAACCAAAAAAGTACGTTTGAGAAAAAATATCAAATCTACTTTTTAGGTTTTTTTATATTAAAAAGTAGTTTAATATGTGTCAACCAAAAAACCTAATTTTATTATTAAAGTACTTTTAAGGCTATTTAAGCACTTTTTAATCCTCCTAATCCAACCCCAAACATGCCCTAAGTATTTTGATCTGTACAAATGCTTCTGGAGTCAAGCTTATCACATCCTCCTCGACTTGGGACAATTAGATTATTATGCCTTCAATTTTGTTTGTACCCTAGTAGAGAAAAACTAGTGCATAATGTTTTCCCTTAATTTTATATCATTTGGGAAAATCTATCATTGTGGCAACCCGACCCCCACATAGATGAGGACTGCGATGCCAGGATGTTGGCCGCTCGGGTCATACACCCCTCGCACATTGGGACAACAAATGTATGCACACATGCTTAAAATAAATGGTGAACAATTATATTCGCAGTGAAAATAAATAAAAGGATCATAATCAATTCTAATTAACACTACCAGAAAAATTAAATTACATCCCAACCACATATCCATTAGTCACTTGTCACAAACCCATAAGCAAATGAATAATACATTCATCTGGCCTTTTTTCGTAAAGTTCAAATACAACACTTAATCATAATGTCCTCAATCCTCTAGTGGTGTTAGATCTTTAAACTCATAATTACTACACTCAAACTTTGTCATTGCATCAAAATCTAAGGTCCCGAGGAGCGTGGCCTACGTGGGACTACCATGGTGAGATTTCGTAAAATCTTAATAAGTGGGACTAAGACTAACACTTAAGAATACATGCATGTGGAAATGAAAATTGTACAAACAATTTATAAAACAAGGAGAAAATTATAACTTGGCATTTCACAATTAATCACCAAGATCCCCCACTTTTTAGCAGATACTGTTGTATTAAATAATTATGATTGCTGCAAATCTTAAATTTTAAACCCAAAAGGACAAATCGTGAGGTAATAAATCAAGCAGTTTATAACTAACTTTGAAGATAGAGACAACAAACAAAAATTAAAGGAAAATCTTATCGAAGGTAACTATATGTTTAACTTTTTGAGATGAGTGTGATTTTACATGGTATCAGAGTTGAGGTTCTATTCGAATCCTTATTCTATACTTAACCCATTTAATTAAATGTTTTACGTGTTGGGAACAACTATTGAGAGAGAATCTGCCCACACGTGAGTAGTGTTAAGATAAATATAAATAATATGAGCTACCTATTCTTATCAACTTAAACTTTTGTGATAAGCGGTGATTTCCTAGTCGTGACAAAGGCAGGTTATGGTTAAAAGAGGTTGTAATGCCTCTAGTATCTGAAAAAGGCAGGTTATCGTTAAAAGAGGTTCCGGATTCAAGCCCGGCTCTCGGAGTCTTCCTATAAGGTGGCTCAGCAGCATGCATAATTCGTTAAGTCACAGCTTCGGCTGGCTCCTGCTCTCCGAGATGAGGCCTGGGGTTATGGCTATAGTGAAGGCCTCAAGTGCATGCGTGACCACCTGAAGGAGAGCCTCGTGATTAACCTTGACACTCTTGACCTTCAATCTCTCCTTCCAGAATGCCAAGCATATCCTTTTGCGAAGTCTCTAGGCAAGGAGCAGATGTCGCTGGCCTTTCCCAATTCTAGCTCGAGGCGTTAGCTTTGTTTTGTCATTCTTTTTTTTTTTTTTTTGTTCCTTTATGTTGTTTGAGGCTTTTGAGGTGACAAGGACATATATATATATATATACATATATGCCTTGCATTTGTAGTTGTGTAACTCTACTTGTTTTACTGTCTTATCCTTCTGCCTCATATATTTGCTTTTGTTTACTTTGTGGCTATTGTCAATACAAGCGTAGTACCCCGCGAAGGTCGACAAGTAAAGGGACTTATATTTCGACTAGCTATTGTGTATGGAGCTTGAGATCTGGCCCATAGCCAATGCATCGCAGGCAGTAACCTAGCACGAAAGTCGGCAAGTTTAGGGACTTGTGTTCCGACTAGCTGTTGTTTGGGCAAAGCTCGGGGGCTTTGGCCTTTAGCCAATGCATCGTGGCTAGCCAAGGAACTGTGCTTGTACCCTATGAAGGTTGGCGAGTTAAGGGACTTGTGTTCCGACTGGCTGTTGTTTGAGCAGAGCTTAAGGGCTCTGGCCCATAGACAATGCATTGCAAAAGGACTTGAGTTCTAATTGGCTGTTGTTAGGGCAGAGCTCGGGTATTCAATGTGAAAATGGTGGCCAGCCAATGCATCGTGGCCAGCCAAGAGACTAGGCTTGTATCCCGCGAAGGTCGACAAGTCAAGGGACTTGTGTTCCGACTGGCTATTGTTTGGGTAGAGCTTGAGGGCTCTGGCCTATAGACAATGCATCACAGGCAGCAATCTAGCACGAAGGTCAGCAAGTCAAGGGACTTATGTTCTAACTGGCTATTGTTGGGGCAGAGCTCGAGGGCTCTGGCCTTTAGCCAATGCATCGTGGTCACCCAAGGGACTTTGCTTGTTTGATTGAAGCTTTTAGGCACAGGAGAACAGAATGAGTTCTTGGGCCCTTTTATTGATAAATTGTTTAGCTACATCGCCTAGTGGTCTGACGATCTTTATACAAAATATTTTCTCAAGTGCTCGGCATTCCATGGTTGGATGAGCTTTCGATGTAGACCTGCCAGGGTTTTCCTTAGGGTGCCACTGTTATTTCTTTAGGAAATTCTGAGAATTCAGCCACAAAGTCTGCCAAAACTTGCCCTTTAATCGCAGTGCGGGGGAGGTATTTGATGTCGAACTCGCTTAACTCGATCTCCCAATTCTTCATTCTGCTGGACATGTCGGGTTTCTGCAGTATTTTTCTAAGTGGGACATTTGTGAGTACCTTCATTGGATGAGCCTGGAAATATGGCCTTAGTCGTGTGGCAGCGATGACCAATGCGAATGCTAACATCTCCATTTGGGGATACTTGACCTCTGCTCCTCTAAAAGCTCTGCTATGTCATGGACTGGCTGTTGGCCTTCCTCCTCGTTTTGGGTTAGGACAGCGGATATAGTGTTCGGGGACATTGTAAGGTATACGGTCAGGTCTTCCTCTGAGTTGGTCTAGGTGAGGGGTGGCGGATGGGCCAAATACTCTTTTAATTTACTAAAGGCCCAGCTGCACTCGTCATCCCACTGTCGTGCCTTTCTAAGAACCTTGAAGAAAGGAAGGCAGTGGTCGGTCAACCTTGCAATAAAACGGCTGAGGGCAGCCACTCTCCCTACCAACCTTTAGACTTCGTTGATCATCGATGGTGGCGGCACGATCGCCTTGACCTTCTTGGGATTAGCCTTGATTCCATGCTCTAAGACCATGAAGCCTAAGAACTTTCCCAATCCGACGTCGAAGGCACACTTAAGCAAATTGAGCTTCATCTTGTATTTTCTGAGTATTGCAAAGGCTTTTATGAGGTCATCAAGTTGCTGTTCTGGCTTCCAACTTTTGACTAGGAGGTCCTCCATGTAAACCTCCATATTTCGCCCAATTTGTTCTTTGAACATTCGGTTGACCAATCGTTGGTATGTTGCAACAGCGTTCTAGAGACAGAAAGGCGTAGCTCTGTAGCAGTAAAGTCCCTGGTTGATGATGAAGGCCATCTTCTCTTCATCATTTGGGTTCATCTTGATCTAGTTGTATTCGAAGTATGCATCCATGAAGCTGAGCAAGGGATGCCCGGTTGTCGAATCTACTATCAGATTTTTCCGTGGCAAGGGGAAGCTATCCTTGGCAAGCCTTGTTTGGGTCAGTGAAGTCCACGTACATCCTTCACTTTTCGCTTACTTTCTTCACCAGGACTACATTGGAGAGCCACTCAGGATAATGGACTTCTCTGATGAATCTTGCTGCCAAGAGCCGGTTCACTTCTTCGGCAATGGTCGCATACTTCTCTACACTGAAATGCGGCACTTCTACTTGATTCTCTTCGCCTTGGTGTCCACACTAGGATGATATTCGATGGCTGACATGTCAATCCCGGGATCTCTTCATGACTCCATGTGAACACGTCTCAACGTTTGGCAAGGAGTTACTTCATGGACTGGCTCAGCTTGGGGGTTGTCTTAGTCCCCATCTGGAAAGTGCTTTTCGGTCATCCTGGATCTATCGGTACAAGTACCAAAGGTTCATTGGGCTTTACTTTTCGTAGGTCCTCCTTGTCTCTTACTTCCTTGTCCAGCTCTATCAGACTTGGAGGCAGCAAAAAGACTGCTTCCTCCCGGTCTTCCTCAAGGGTTTAGACTTCGATTGCCTAGGGCTTCATTTCCCGGGCGTAGCACTCTCTTGCTCGCCACACATTTCACTGACACCAGTAGGAGTTGAAAACTTTACCTTTAGATGGTAGGTGGACGTCACCATCGTCGTGTGGTTCAAGGATGGACATCCCAAAATCGCATTGTAGGAGGAGGGAGCTTTTACCACAATAAAGTCCACCATGATAGCTGGCATTATGGGGGCTGTTTCGGCCAAGATAGATAACATGATTGCTCTGATTGGCTGCATCATATCTCTGGTGAAGCCTTTGAGTGATGTGGGGGCCGGGCGTAGTCGATCTGGTGTGATACCTATCTGAATGAATGCCTACAAGAACAGGACGTCATCATAGCTGCCATTGTCGATCAGTACTCTCCTTGTCAAGTAGTTGGCGATTTGCATCGTCACGACCAAGGCGTCACCATGGGGGTACAACATGCCTTCCTCATCCTTCTCGCTGAAATTTATGAGATGCTTTCTTGACTAGCCCCTCATACCTGGAGCTGCCCTATAAGTGGTGAATACTTCCTCATACCCATAGCTGCCCTCCCCCGGTGTATCCTCCGGCTATTATGCAAATCTCGCCTACTTGGCCTTCACCCTGGCCGGGCTTCTCTTGCCCAGACTTCTCTGTGCCTGAGCACAGTCACGCACTGTTGACCACGTCTCTTGTCATCATGTTGATCTATTAGGGCTTCCATTTTCTCCAGCTTCCGCTTCCTTGTGTAGCAGTCCTCCATTCAATGGCCACTAGTCTTGTAATAGGCGCAGTATATGGAACGAGCAGAGTCTTGCCGCTGCTCGCTCTGTGAGGTTGGATCTTTTTTTGTTTCTACTGCTAGGTTGGAGTGGATGCGCGGTCCACCCCTCCCACATGCAGGCTGCTCCTCCTTGTGCTTTGTTTCATGCACCTTCTTCTTATTGCATTCCCGACTTGCCCCGCTACTCTGGCCAACTACCTTCTTATCTGCTCTTTCTAGTTCAGCTTGTCAAGGGGCTCTCAGTGCTCGAAGCATGTCTTCAGCATTTACAAATCCATCAGCACGGTCCATGAACTCCATTAACGAAGTCTGGGTCCTTCGTGCGATCTTTGTCATGAAGGAGTTGCGAGGCTAGAATCCCCCCAACAGTGCGGCCAAGGTGATTTTCTCATCCTGGTCATCTGTCGTCATGCACTCTTTATTGAATCGAGAGATGTATGACTTCAAGCTTTCATCGTCACTTTGCTTTACCATTAGGAGGTAGGCAATAGGTTGCCTCATTTTTCGGCTTGCCATGAACTGTGTCAAGAAGAGAAGAGCCAGCTCGGTGAAATTGATGATGGTCCCCGGCAGTAGAGACCCGAATCATGCTCTTGCTGCTCCCTTCAATGTGAAAGGGAACACCCTAGACGCGACTTCGCTTGGGAACCCATGCAGGGTCATATGGGCCTTGGAAGTTTCCAGATGTTCTAAGGGGTCTTTCGACCCATCATATGGATCTATTTGCAAAACTTTGAACCTTGGTGGTAGAGGCACTGCCATAACTTCGGCGCTATACGGTAATTCGACGCTGATGAGCAGCTGGTCCACTGGGGATGGCGAGACTACCCGTTTGACCACCTCATTGTATTTGTTCTCGAGTTTCTAGAACCGGAGGTCTGCCCTGCATTGTTCTTCTTCGGCCGCCTCTGTCTTAAAAGGACGATGGGTCTTAGAGTTGGTGCTTTGCTGGTCTCCCTCCGGTTCTCCTTCGCCCCTTCATAAGGCGATATTTTCATGGCAAAGGGCGGTCATTTCTTCCATGAGTGTTTGTATTGTTGCAGCTTGCTCGTTGATTCTTCCTTCCATTGCTTCAGGTTGTTCTTCTTCACGTCGCGAGACTTGTGAGCGCGTTGTTGCTGGTAGACTAAGGACACGCTGTTTATAGGAAATGAGATCCCACAGACGGCGCCACTGTTAATATTGTGTTTCGCAGCCTGAGCAACTCCAAGCTATTGGGACTTGGCGTATGGTTCGTAATAAGATGATGAATGGTGAGCTCGAGGTTCGTGGTACCTCCGACGTTCAAGTTAGTCTTAGTGAAGGAGATAAAGGGAGAATATCTTAAGGAGAGTTGTACTAAGAATATATGTAGATGTTAACCCCTTTACCGATCGTGGGAGTAGTCTATTTATACCTAACTGTTTGGCGTTCATGGTAGTGGGTGTGTCACTCTGTATGAGATCGGATGTTCATGTTGTCCACCTGCCGTGCTATAGGCCACTCAAGTCTGATGGTGACTGCTTCTAACACAAGGCCTCACGTTGAGCTTACCGAGCCCCGGGATGCATTGAATGTGGAGTGCCTTCCCCTCATGGCTCTCTCCATCTCATTAATGCGGCATGGCCTTCGCCAGGTACTCATGGTATTGCCCCTGACACAAGGCCACAAGTCGTGCATACCGAGCCCCGGGTCGCATTATAACTCTTCCCATCTCATTAATGCGGTGTGGCCTCAGCCAGGCGTTCCAACCTTCTTGCCATGTTTGGGCGTCGATGTTTAGGGTCATGGAATGTCTCTATCTGTTGGCTAGTGAGGTGTCAGACTGTCCCTTCTGCCATATGTTTGTCATTGTTTCCTATCTAGCCATCCCTTTTATTTGGGCCTCTTGAGTATGCTCGGCCCAGCCCAGACCTCATATCTGGGATCGAGCCCGGGCCCTTCTCTTGGTCCGACCCAGGGACCCTAGTCCCTTCTCCTAGTCTGGCCTAGGGGATAACACCCCTCACAAAAACTAATTCTGTTTACATAGAAAACAAATGGTGTTAGTAGTAGTGTGTGATAATTTTGTGTAAATATAATTTAAATTGATGAGATATGGAATGGTAGAGTTTAGTTTAGTGAAACTTACGAATTTTGCCTCATGCGTACAGGTTATATCGACAAAATTACTATTGTATAAAATGACTGTATTTTCTGATCTTCTCTATACGTAGCCATTTGGTTCTTTCTATGCGTGTTTTAAGTGTACGTTTTATTTTTATGTGTTTTAATAGTCCAATTTTCAACGAGGTTTAAAAAATAAATAATGAGATGGATAATTCACCCTTCTATTGATCCAATTAATTTGTCATATTCTTTATCTGATACTCCATACATCAATATTTGAGCTCTTATTGGTTATCTGAGCATCATCAGTCATATATAGATATTAGGGGTGTGCAACCGGATCTGGATCTGGATATCCGGTCATAACT
Source organism: Juglans mandshurica (assembly GCA_022457165.1). NCBI lineage: Eukaryota > Viridiplantae > Streptophyta > Magnoliopsida > Fagales > Juglandaceae > Juglans > Juglans mandshurica. The sequence goes on along the minus strand of CM039625.1, from coordinate 23,310,361 downwards.
GAATCAGGATCCGGATTCTAAAAACCAGACAGTTATCCACCCGGATTAATCCTGAAATAATCCGAACGGATAACCGGATTTTTTTCCCTTTTTTGGCTATAAATCCGGATATCTGGATTGTAACCAGATTTAATCCGGCTTTAGATAACCAGATTGATACACTAATATTAAAAAAACTTTAAAAAATATTTTTATAGCACTTTTGTCTTTTTAAAAAAAGGGACCTGGTTATGGATATTAAGTTTTTCCTTCCATATTTGTACAGATTCATCTTCGTAAGGAAGTATTTCATTGCAATCAATGTAGAATCTCGACCTAGATACCCTATATCAATTTGGGTTTGCATCATTCTCACCAAGTTGCATAGAACTTGTAACACCCCGCTTCCCAGGTTTAAGAATAAAATCACTTTTAGAAATTTCTCGAGAGCTGGAGTGCTACTACATAACCTTGACTTAAAAATATTTTCTTTTATTCTAAAAGAATCTCCAGGTACAAAGATTCTATAAATAATATAGTTCTTCATTAAAATACTGAAATCATTAAAAAAAGTGCAAGAAAGCATTAATCAAAATTTTTCAAAGTATGTACCACAAAAATTCATAACTTAAAATCTCTGTACATGGTCTAGGCCACTATTATGCCTCCCTGGACTAAGTCCCGTCCAACAACTCTACCCTCGTAAATATTTTGACCATGGGTGGTTTAAAAACATAAAACAAACTAAAATGAGTCGATGATTCAATAAGAAATCAATCATAACGTAAACATACTTAACATAAGATTTTCTTTTATGTTAAGAACTTAAAATCATGAGCATTCATATGTATACTTATGTCATGCATTACTAATCTTAAATTATCTGACTTATCATATTTATCTTACTGTCGTACACACTTAACCTTATGTGCAAGGTTGTACACCGGCCCCACATCCCGTGACCATGAGGGGAGCTACTAATAGTATTATAGCATACTATGGTGGACCACGCTTAGATCCATAGCTTGACATCCACCCATAAATCGCATTGGTACCATGTATATGAATGACCATCTAATTAACTGTTCTCACCTTATCTTACATTTGATCTTATGAAAACTTACTTGTCTTATACAACTTGAGATGTATGATATGCATAATACACACTTAACTATAATATGTAGAATAAAACATGATGAATGACGTGCTAGCAAATATTATGACATGCGTGGTACAAAAATACTAGCTTTGGAAGAACTGGCATTAATAATAATATATATAACTATCTAATGTATGATAATCCTAATTTCTGATCAAACTACTTACCTCGTATAATTAACCCAATTTTTTTGGTATGAAATCGATCACGTGAACTAAAGGAGAGAGAAAATGTGAAAGATGTTATGAGAGGAACTAGGTAGTTGGCTATAATTGGCGTGGGACACGCATGGTGCTGGAATGGGTATCTTGGGTCTTGTCGCTGCACTTATAGTGGTTTATAGTTTTTCCAAATAACACAAGAGAGATATTTATAGAGAGATTTGGGAGAGGGTGTTGAGGAGTTCGAGTTCGAGTTGGACTTGGTCGTGGTCATTCAAGAAGAGGGTTTGAATTTAAAAACATGATCTAGTAATTCATTCAATGTAGGATTGGCAGTGACTGAGACTGCGTAGGGGATTTCGATCAGTGATATTTTAAATTAAATTAATTTTATAATGGTATGTCTTTAAATTCTAAAACGAATCTAACTCGTTCAATAAATAATAAATAAGATTTAACCTAGTTATTGAACCTAATTAAAGCTCTTAATCAACCTCAATAAATGAGATTATGTGCCTGATGGGGTTTCTCCCTGATTCTAATAGCTACACTTCTTTTGTAGCTCCAAGGTGAAAGTCAAAATCTGATGGATGACAGATTCAGATTTGTGTTTTAAAGCCAAAATCTCTATTTCTATAGTTTTAAATTGGGACTCAATTGATTTCTTTAAAGAATTTAATCCATCTTTTGTAATTGGTTGGATCGTGTACCTTTAGCCATTATTGTAATGGGAGATCGATGGCTCTGGATATCAATTTATAATAGTCAAATTAGGGAAAGAAAAGATAAGTGTCACTTCAAGTGTGAGGGACCTCCAAAGAAAGAAAGAATGAAAGAAAGAAATAGAGTTTTGGATTAAAATTAAGGGTGTTGAACCGGACCATTTTTTTATTTTTATTTTATTTTTTTATTTTATTTTATTTTTATTTTTTGGATCCGGTCCGAAACCCAGAAATCTGGATTACACCCGAGCTGTTAAAAAGATTCTGGATCCAGTTAAGGATCTGGTTATGTGACCAGGTTATCCGTAATCGGGTTTTTTAAAATGAAAAAATATGCATCTCTCTTGGTCTCGAATCCGCTTCTCCTTGTTCTTGAATCCGCTTCTCTCTCGCTTAAGGTTTGCAGCTTTCTCGTCTTCTCCAAGCTTTAGAGTGCTTTGCACATCTGGGTGAGACATGCAGAAGCTACCATCGAAGGCTCTCTCTCTCTAAGCTTAAGGTACCTTTCTTTGTACTTAGGGTTTTCTTTGGACTCTCCGGCAACTACAACTCAAACTCTTCATCACATGTATTAGGTTTCTGCGTTTTGCTTTCGTTTTGTTGAGTTTGTGGGGTTTTGTTTTGATTCGGGATGACTATCTTCGTTCAGCAGCCTGAGTTTGGTAAATTTTTTCTACTCCTTTCCTTCTTTTTTTTTCTCGTTCATTTTTTGTTTATATTTTCTTTACATCTTTATATATATATATTTTTTATATAAAATTAATCTCTAAATATGCCCGTCTGATCATATTTTTTTTCTTTTTGTATTTTTGTTTATTAATCTGGATGACTATATATCCTCATCGAGCAACTTGAGTTTGGAAAGTTTTCAACTCTTTTTCCTTTTCTTAAATTGTTATAATATTCTTAAACCCTTATTCGTCAACCATGCTTTTAATCAAAAAGAAAATCGAATATTGGCTACACCTTGGTTCGACAGTGGATTTGTTGTGCCACAAATCAATGCATTTGGCCAAACCTTTAGGTCTGCACTTTTTGCATAAATTTGTCGTTTCAAAATTTAACAATATCCATAAATGAAAGTGCAATGTTTCTACTACCTCTTGGGCCTCTAAAACTTGAGAAATAAGGCTATGAGATCTGTCAAAAACTAATTTCACCACTGAACAACATGCAAATATGCAGTGGATAGATTGTGTTTGATGATCTGCAAACGTCATGTTTATGAGCAAGAGAGAATGCCAAAAGCATTTGTGGCATTATGTGCATTTGGTTCCCATAGCAGCTCATTTTATACATAATGCCTGCATATATTCACTTGTTGCTACCATAATATATGTTTTGTTTTCTTACCTTGCTTATTATTTAGGGACATACACCAATGTTTTCTTGTGTATCCACCAAGTGTTACAAAGACACTTGGATACATCTAGAGAGTAATCCAAATATCCATTAATTGCCCAGTCAATACAGAAAAACCATTTCGTGTTACACCAGTCAATATCCATAAATATCCATAATCTTAGAGACTTTAAAATATGCAATTATGTTGGCTCTTTGTAGAGGGAACATTATAATAATTTCAGTGAGGAGAATAAAATAGGGGAAGAAAGAACAGCAAGGAAAAAATATCGAACTTTGTTCTATTGCTTGCTAGTGTAGTTATGTGTTGGGTCCATGTTGCATTGATTTGTTTTCTTTTGCTTTGTTGATGTGTCTCCCTTAGGCAAAAATAGAAATTTGCACTATATGGTTTTTTTGCATCCCAATGTTACCATGCACTTTTCTGAAACATTTATATTATTTTCTTTTTCTAAGGAGATATTTTAATATGTAGTCGTACTCATTTGGCTATCACGTTAGCTGTTGGTTTGATTTTTATAATAGGGCATTTGTAGGAACTGCCTATTTTGAAGCTGAAGAAAGCTAGTTTTTTTTTTCTTGCATTACCTTTTTATTTGTACTGTCTTCTTTAAAATGTGGTTGATGTTTAGTATGGGAGATTACAGTACTTGTCATTCTATTGATTGCAGAAATCCAGAATTCCAACAATCTCTCAAGGAGATGAAAGAGAGAGCAGAAGATCATGTTGTTTATGTTTCAAGATGTGAAGACTAATAAATTTTGATCTTTGTAAATTTATTTCTTTTGTTATTTATAAATTTATATTTTAGTTTAATTAGTTGTGATGTATAATTATTTATTTTGTTCTTTCTAAATTTATGTTTTCATTTAATTAGTTGTGATGTATTATTATTTCTTCTGTTCTTTGTAAATTTATGTTTTAGTTAATTAGTTGTGATGTATTATAATTTATTTTGTTTTTTGTAAATTTATGTTTTGCATTGTGATGTAACAACAATATTATTTATTTTGTATTTTTATTTATTTTGTTTGTTAATTTATTATCAGAATTTTTTTTCAAAAAAAACTAATTGCTATAAAAATATTTTTTTAAGTTTTAAAGTCTTTTTAAAAAAAATAAAAAATTAAAACCGGATTTATCCAATTACAACCTGGATCCGGATTAAATTTGGATATCCAGTTACAATCTGGATATCTGGATTGAATCTAGTTATCCGTCCGGGTATGGCCGGATATCCGGATCCGGTTGAACACCCCTAATTAAAATCATCAGTAGCTATTGTTCCCTTATAAAGGGTATCTGAAACAAACTCTATGGAAATAACACTATAAAAATAAAGTATTCTATAGGGAGGCTCGCTCATACACGGAAGATCAGTTTCCTTTGTTTAGGCAGCATTAGACCGAATAGAGTTCACAGTTCACAATTATTGGTCCTTCTTTTCTCTCTGGAAAAGTAAGGCGGTTCCCTTTCCTTAGGCAAGGGGTTTAGTCTCTCCTTGCAGAGAGTGTAGTTTTGTTACAACAATATGGCAGTGGAAGAGATAAGTCTATCAAAACAATGGGAAAATCTCAATCTTACTAATGAAGAAAGTGAAGTTTTTCATGCTATTAATGATCAGGGGTATGGAGTTCATGGAAAACACTGTATCATAGGCAAAGTGCTGACTGAGAAAGGCTTGAACAATGAAGCTTTTAGGAAAACTATGGCCCAAGTTTGGAGACTGGAGGGGTGGGTTAGGTTTAAGGAGTTGGGTGATCATCAATTCCTTATTGAATTTCATTTCTTAAATAATAAAAATAAGGTGCTAAGTGGTAGGCCTTGGTTTTTTGACAGAAAGTTACTGACAGTTCAAGAAGTGGATGACTCTGTTGTTCTAAATTCTATACAGTTCAATTTCGAACCTTTTTGGGTCCAATTACATAACCTGCTGTTAGCAGCCATGTCTGAAGAACTAGGTATTCAATTTGGTGCAACTCTTGGACATATTATCAAGGTAGATGCTGATTCTGATGGGTCAGCATGGGGAAGATGTCTTAGAGTTAGAGTTGCAATTGATATCCATAAGCCATTACTCAGAGGTCGTTGGCTGAAGTTTAATGGGCATCACTATTGGATTTCATTCAAGTATGAGAGATTACAATCGTTTTGTTTCAACTGTGGTATTTTATATCATCAAGGCAACAATTGTAATAAGCCTCTGAGTGAACATATGAGAGAAGAAGTGTATAAACAACAATTTGGTCCTTGGCTTCGTGCACAACCAATGAACACAAATATTTTTGATCTGAGGAAATATGGTGAAACAATAGGTTCAAATCAGTTTCAGTTGAGACCAGAGACAGTGGTAAGAGCTGGCACAAGAGATGAGGCAGACATATTAGTTGGGATGGGAGGTTCTAAAGAGGAAAAGTTAGAGAATGCTCAAAAACATGCTATTAAACACGAGTATTCAGTGAGTAATGAGGACAACAAAGGATGCTCTTTTAAGGAGTCAGAAGAGTCACTACAAGACAGTCATGAGGGTATTATGGATATGGAAGCTTCTCATCCAGGTTTGTCTTCTTTCACCTTACCTCGAGACACTGAAAATCCAGACCAGACAAATCTTGCTTTGGATGAGACTTTTTCTAAAGGGTCCACTTGGAAAAAAAGAGCAAGGGTACCTAGAGGTAACCAGTCTATGGATTCTGAAAATGAGTCTCAAAGTAGTAAAAAGAGAGGTAGGAATATTCAACATAGTGATCAGTTAATAGCTGACAAAAAACAGAAAATTAGTGAAGTGATGGAAAATTGCAGTATTGATACTGGGTTGGTGGAGGCTGCTTTGCAGCTCCACCAACAACAATGATAGGTCTGAGTTGGAACTGTAAAGGGCTTGGGAACCCTCGTACAGTTCGAGAACTTCAATTTTGGGTAAGGTCTAAGTGTCCCAAGGTGGTTTTTCTTATGGAAACTAAGTGTGGTAGGAAAAGAGTTGAAGAGGTAAGAAACTTAGTGGGTTTTGATAGAAGTTTTGTGGTAGATAGTAGAGGGTTTAGTGGAGGGCTAGCTTTTTTGTGGAATAATACTGATGATTTTTCTTTAGATACCTATTCTAATAACCATATATCTTTGACTATTAAAAATGAGGAGACCAAAGAGGACATGTTGGTTACTAGTTTCTATGGACACCCTTCCACATCACAAAGGGAGTGTACTTGGCAGTTATTGAAAGTGCTTAAGCCTAACTCAGATAAATCTTGGATTTGTTTTGGGGATTTTAATGAAGTAATGCATCAAACATGAGAAGCAAGGGGCAGCTCTAAGGCCTTATAACCAGATGGAAAGATTCAGGGAGGTTGTGGATTCTAGTGGTTTGAGTGACTTAGGGTATGATGGGACTAAGTATACTTGGAATAATGGCTGGGAGGGAGCCTTCTTCACTAAGGAAAGATTGGATCGAGTTCTTGGAAATGTCAAATGGATTAACCAATTTTCTGATCCTTGGGTCACAGCTCTTCCAGCTCATTCTTCAGACCATTGCCCACTAGTGTTTTCCATGGAGACTGAGAGGGAAAGGAATAGAAATGGAAGAGGTAGAAGAACAAAGATCTTCAGATATGAGGCAAGTTGGGATCTAAGGGAAGACTGCAATGGCATTATTCAAAGTAGTTGGTCGAAGTTTGATTCATGGCAGGGATCTCTTCTGAGGGGTATTCACAATAAACTTATAATCTGCAAGGATTCTTTACTCAGGTGGAAGTATCTTTCTATTGACAAAGGTAAAAGACAGACCCAAGACAAAATAAAGTTACTTTCTAATCTACTGAATGCTAATTCTGGTTCCATGACTAAGGAAGTAAAACAAGTGCAAAGGGAGATGGATATGCAATTAAAAGAAGACAATGTAAGGTGGAGGCAAAGAGCAAAGCAGACATGGCTTAGAGAGGGAGACAGAAACACCAAATTTTTCCACAGAGTTGCAAACCAGAGAAGAAGGACTAATGAAATTCTTAATATTGTGAAGGAAGATGGCAGTTTGGCTTGTAGCAGGGAAGACATTTCAGATATCTTCAAAATTCATTTTGATAACCTGTTTTCTACCTCTCAACCAGATAAAATTACCCAGTGCTTGATGTTTGTAGAGAAGAGGGTGGATGAGCACATGAACAATCAGCTATCAAAGGTATTCATTGCTTCTGAGATTAAGACAACTTTATTTCAAATGAATCCATTAGGATCTCCTGGTCCTGATGGATTTCCAGCTGTTTTTTACCATAATCATTGGGATATAGTGGGAGATGATATCACTCGAGCTGTTCTAGAGATTCTTAATTCTAATGGGGACATGTCATGCATAAATCAGACTTATATAGTTCTGATTCCCAAAGTAAAAAAGGCTCAACTAGTGACTGACTTCAGACCTATTTCTCTATGCAATGTTATTTACAAGATTATCTCTAAAGTCCTAGCTAACAGACTCAAGCTCATATTACCTCAGATCATATCTCCTACACAAAGTGCCTTTGTACCAGGTAGATTACTTCTTGATAATGTGATTGTGGCATTTGAGGCTATGCATTCCATGAGGAGTAAGACCAAAGGGAGGCAAGGATATATGTCTTTGAAGCTTGACATGAGCAAAGCATACGATAGGGTTGAATGGGTTTTTTTGAGAGCAACTATGGAGAAGATGGGTTTCAACTCTAGATGGATTGAATTGGTGATGGGGTCTATTTCTACTGTTTCTTATTCTATCCTCATCAATGGTGTTCCTCAACCTTGGTTTCAACCTTCAAGGGGACTGAGGCAGGGAGACCCTTTGTCTCCATATCTTTTTATCCTTGTGTCTGAAGTCTTGAGCTCAATCTTATTCCATGCTGAAGATTCTAAGCAAATACATGGATTTCATTTTGGCAGAAGCGGTTTAAGTATTAACCATTTGCTTTTTGCAGATGATAGCTTGCTATTTTGTCGTGCAAATGGTGTGGAATGGGCTAATCTTATCTCTCTTCTTGATTTGTATGAAAGGGGCTCTGGTCAGAAACTCAACAAATATAAAACTTCAATCTTTTTCAGTCTCAATACTAGGAGGGAAACTAGAGAGTACATACTGTCCATGGCTGGAATTCGAGCTACTTCAAGTTATGAGAAGTACCTTGGTCTACGTGCTCTCATTGGCAGATCAAGAATACAAGCTTTTAAAGGGATCTTGGATAGAGTCAGGGCTAGAGCTAGCAATTGGAAGAATAGGCTTCTATTTCAAGCTGGAAAAGAGATCCTTCTTAAACCTATTATTCAAGCACTCCCTACCTACTGTATGGGAGTCCTTAAACTGCCTAAGGCTCTAATCAGTGAACTTAATAGAATCATGCACAATTTCTGGTGGGGACAACAAGAAAGGGAAAGGAAGACTCATTGGGTTTCTTGGCAACAAATGGGAAAGGCAAAATCTGTTGGAGGGCTGGGTTTCAGAGAATTTGAAAGCTTCAACACAGCTTTATTAGCTAAACAAGCTTGGAGAATTATACAAAATCCTTTGTCCTTAGCATCTCAAGTTCTTAAAGTGAAATATTTCCCTAAAACAGAATTCATGAAGGCAAAGATAGGCGCCACTCCATCATACATCTGGAGAAGCATTTGTTCAGCAAGACACTTGATTGAAAATGGGTCCTTGTGGAGAATTGGTAATGGCCAGAATACTTTCATTTGGCAGGATAGGTGGTTACCTATTCCCACCAGTTATAAAGTCCAATCTGCTCCACAAAATCAGTAAGGAGAAGCCAAGGTAGCTTCTATTATTAACCACACAGTGAAAGAATGGAATAAGGTTTTGGTAAGGGAGATATTTGGAGAAGCTGAAGCTGATACAATCCTTAAAATCCCTATCAGTTCCACTGGTGCAGAGGATAAATTAATATGGATAGCTACAAAAGATGGAGGGTTTACAGTGAAGAGTGCATATCATCTCCAAAAGGAGCTAAATGCACTAAGGTATGGTCAATCCTCTTCTGCTATTACAAACAAAATTGAGTGGACTGAATGTTGGAAGTTTCAAATTCCAAATGCTGTCAAAACATTTTTGTGGAGAGCTTGCCTTGAGTCATTACCTACAAGGTTTAATCTTTCTAAGAAGCAAATTTCTGAATCTTCAAAATGCCCTTTTTGCCTGAATGAGGATGAAACTGTGATCCATATTTTATGGAACTGCCCATCTGCTATGGACGTATGGAGTCAAGGTCCAGCTGTTTTGCAGAAAAGCTCTATTAGACCTGGAAATTTTGGTGATCTTGTTAAAGCTCTAATCTCAATCTGTGATCAAGATACCATTGAATTATTTGCTTTTGCAGCTAGAAACATTTGGCATAGGAGGAACTTGTTTATCTTTGAGAATTCTTTTATTCACCCCTGTGAAGTTATGCAGTCAGCCATTAAATCTCAGTTTGATTTCAAAGCTACTCAAACTAAGATTCCTTCACCTTCTCAAGGGTCGATAGCAGAGGATTGGCACTGGAAACCTCCTCCACCAGGTGTTACTAAGATCAATTGGGATGCGGGATTAAATGAAGGACAAGGCAGAGCTGGCTATGGTTTAGTAGCTCGTGATTCTCAAGGAAATGTGATAGCTTACAAAAAATTCTCTAGGCCAAGTTTATTTCATCCACTACTTGCTGAAGCTCAAGGGGCTTTGTATGTAGTTGATCTAGCAATAGAGTTGGGTTGCAGTTCAATCATTCTGGAGGGTGATTCTCTCTCAATTGTCAAATACTTAGAGCAACCAGTGGAGAGATGGGATCGGGTAGGGAAGATTCTAAATGATACTAAGTCTAAACTTTCTGGTCTAATTAGTTGGGATGTTAATTTTGTTAAAAGAGCAGCTAATGTTTTTGCTCATAATCTTGCAAAAGCTGCACTATCAATTCCTGAGGAGGTTGTTGCCTTGGGTGTTAGTCCAATTAATTTGGATGTTGTTTAATGAATGTGATCTTATTTCCAAAAAAAAAAAAAAAAAAAAGCATTAGACCGAATAGGATAAGGTCGCGCGCGACTATCAGATAAGAACTTAAATAGACTTTCGTCCCTAACAAATTCATGTTTTTCAACGTTTTTAGTGTTTTGGTCCGCCACGTCAAATTACTTTTCAATGTATACTAAATTTTGTAAAGATCATGATCACTTTAGTGGTCTATACATCTTCCCCTAGCTGTCAAATTCCAACAAGAACATTCGATCGTCCTTAACAAATTGTTTGTCAATGTTTTAGTTTTATGGTTCACCGTGTCTAATTACTTGAGTCCCTACACGTTCTTTTGACCCTAGAAAAATACAGGCTCCGACAATTTATTATTCAACCTGTAATATTATACTGCGGAAAATTTAATTAGCTTGGAGACTAGTCAAACTTTTAATTTGCATTAATGGTACTGCATGGATTTAAACCTTCTTGGTCTTGTAATATGTGGAATGGACAAAATTCATCGTCTAACTTATTTATTGCATAATTGCATGAATTTTCTTCCATCCAATGGTTATGGCAGCAACAGGACCTAGCTAGTCCATATATTGTTAGTACCCACTACAACACAATTTGTCTTTTATGACAGACGAAACCATCACCAAAAATTGCCAAAACGTCACTAAAGATATTTGGTGGCGGTTTGAAACCGTCACCACGACGGTTACCTAATGTGCGTCACATAAAATAATTAGTGACGGTTTACTGTTGAACCGTCACTAAAAATATTTTTAGTGACAGTTGGAGGTGTTCCGTTTGGTTGAACGTTGGAACGTTACCTTTTTTTGTGAAGGTTGAGAACTGTCACAGAAAGTAATGTTCGAACGTTCGAATGGCAACCCGACCGATTGGCTTTCAAATGAGAGAATTTGATGTTCGTTGATTATAGTTCGAACGTGTCATATTTACGTTCGAACGTTTATGCGTCCGAATGTTCATTCGAATTTCCGTTCGAATGTTAACAGACCAGTGTTCAAACGTAACGGGTTTAACATTCGGACGTTATTTCAAATGTAAACGAATGAGCGTTGGAATGCAAGTGGTACATTCTGAGCTTTATTTAAATGTTAATCGTTTAATCGTTGGAACGGTTTGTTCGTTTGAGTATGAGTACGTTCAAACATAGAGGTCAACGTTCGAATATTACTATCCAATTTTATGTATTCACGTTCGAATGATTTTAATTTACATTCGAACGTATAGATCAGAAATGCTAATTTCATAAAATTTAAAAACATACAAATTGTATCATATTACATACCATCAATTAATGAGTAACAATGTCTTATAAAATATTAAAATTAGATATTAAAACTAACCAAAAATACTGATAAAATTTATTTCTTCTTTTTCCCTCGCCCACCGCGATTTTGTTGCAACGACATAACACGCTCCATTTGCACCATCATATCCTGTTGCACCTGCTCTTGGACTTCACTGCATATTCTTTCCTCCTGGTCTCTCTGTTGGTCCTACAAACACATCTCTAAATGAGATTGTTGTTCTAAGAGAGACTCTAACTCTTGCTGTCTCGACTTCATATACTTATTCTCACGCCGTGCAGCTTCTAAATCTTCAGTAAGATTATTAATTTGTGAAGTCGATAAGGTTGAGGAGGATGAACATCTATACTTAATAGATCGTCCCAAATCACTTGCTATACTGGACTGCGGCCCGAGCACTTGCATGAATATGTCTATGTCACTAGGCGTGGATTCCCCAGAAGCCGACTGCATCTCCATCATTTTTTCCTGTAATTTTAAAGGTAATGATCGTTAATAAGTAATGTATTAAAAGAAGTAGAAATAAAAAATAAATTATTCACATGTTACATAATTTATTTAACAAAATTAACACTGCTTACATAATTATCTGCAGCGACAGGATCCATCCACTCACTATGCTCATTAGTGTGAGCAGCAACATAGACATGAATGAGAGAAAAATTTTCAGGATCACCACGTTTCTAACAAAGCGACATACGCAATTTTAAAAAGATAATGTTAGTACTTAAATAAAAGAATATCAGAAAAATAAATGAATTCTATAATTTTTTAATTACCATTTTTTCAGCAAAACGGTAGAATGACCTTGAACCGACATGATGGTGGACAGTCAGAGCGAATCTATTCTGTGCATTTGTAGAAATCAAGTGCTACAAAATATATTAAGAATGTTAATTGTAATATATATACATATAATATATAGAACGAATATGAATGTAAATAATTAAAAGATATAAATGTAAAATAACTTATAATCTGGAGATGCAAAAAGATCACAACACTTTCTCCAATCATCTAACTTCATTTGCTGGAAAGGAGACTGCACAACCTCTTCCAACGTCTCAAACTTCTTAAAGTGGTCATGACATCGTCCCTTGTGACGTCGGAATATTGTAGCCATAAACTCATTCACGGTTCTCAAATCCTCGCTACGGCCAAAGTCGAGGTCGAATTCATCCTAACAAGTGAATCAGGTCAAAAATATGATATACTAATCTAGGTGAAAAAAATGTACTCTCAAAGTTCATTACAAATGTCTTAAGCAGGAAATTAAAAGAGAATATTTATAGTTGAAAAAATCTATTTATCATTCATTTTTCATCTTACTCTAATCATCTCATGATGTGGCATTAGATGATACGTTCACAAGTGAAAAAAAATAAATAATCTCTAATCATCTAATACCACATCATAGGATGATAAGTAGTATTACTCTTTGCAAATTATATATACATAGGGTAGTGAGGGAGGATCTTTCCCACTATAGAAATTCAACAAATATTGAGGAATTTTGATCAATGAGATATTTCTAAACATGTTGTTGGAATGAACCCACTGCACAATGGAATACGCTCATCGATTGTTTGTATTTTGATTGTTTCCGAGGCTTCAGAATCTTTGAGGAGATACCTTCTTGTTCTTAAGTGGCTTATAGTAGTGTGGTAATGTAGGATTGACGCTTTTCTCTATAAAAAGTTTTAATTTTGGGAGTGATTGAGATTGTCTCATCGGCATCTATTTAATAGAGGCATGATATTAGAGGCATTTCTTGAATTTATTTCATCTTTATTTGTTAGATAGAGGAAAGATCGCTTGGGTCATTGGTTTTGGGCCAAAAAAAAAAACTTATTCCTACATTTTATGGGCAACGTACGAGCCCAACCTTAAAAGCCATTTTCAAATGGCAACAGAATAAATAGAATTACCAAAATTATGGATGCAAACGAAACTTGTTCATCCAACAAGTTTAAATTGATAAGAATATGTACATTTAATTTTTTATATTCAGTTAACACTCTCACTGATGTGTAAGTTAGACCTCGATCCCCTCAATAAATAGGCTCAACATGTAAAACATTTAATTAATAGGTAAAGTGTAGAGTCCGTACTTAAACTCAAAACTTTTATTCTAATATCATGTGAAAGTAGAACTACTCATTCCAAAAGCTTAAGCCTACAGGAAGTGATAGATTTAATCATTTATATTTGACGTAACAAAAATTAGGCCAATCATTATATCCAAACAGCACATACACTAAAATTGAGTTGAATTTATTATTTAAAAAAATCAATTTATATATGTACAAATGTGTATGATACATGCCTTAGATATATAATCTTAAAAATAGAGCCACAATTCCGTATATTATGTGGCAGCATATTATTACAAAGAATTGACGAGTGATAAGCTGATTTTTTTTTTATTGTCTATTGTTTTATACTCTTGAATATTTAAAAAAAAAATCAAAATAGTATTAAAAAAACACTTCTTTAATTATTAGGTGAAAAAGAAAAAGAAAAATTCAATCGGTAGCCACCATGCATCGAAAACTTTTGTTGGTGGATAAAGTATTATCCTATTACTAAGGAAAACCCTACTTTTCTTATTTTTTATTTTTATTTTTTTCCTTAATAATTAAGTAAGTATTTTTAATAATGTTGTGATTTGTTTTTTAAAAGAAAAATAAAAATATTAAAAAATACAAGTAAAAAAAAGTACAATCAACATGCAGCAGCTTCGCATTTCAAATTAGTATAAGATTTTATTTTATTTTGTACGAACTCAAAGACTTTTGAGATTTTCCAGCGTGGGAAGACTTTTCAGAAGACTTTTTGAACTCATAATATCTAGCAAGGTTGTAGGCAAAGAAGTGTTTATCTGAGATATTTCTTTGACCCAATTCTGAGATATTTATGTGAGGAAGATGTGATATCGGGAAAATTGGTGAAGCCCACCAAGCCATGTGTACGTTCCATATTAATTAAGACCTATTCAAACATCTTTTTGGGCAAGTCAATAATATCGTTTCAAGAACATAGAACCCATACAACTTCTTATCCCCCTGTAATTTTACGGACATGAATTTCAACTCGAAGGAACTTTGGATGTTAAGATTAATATTTTAGATTATCTGTGAATAATAGTAAAATAATTTATAAATAACAGTGAAATAATAATGAATAATTTATAAATAGAAGATTACTGTTTGTAAATAGTAGTGAACTAAATTTTAAGTAGCTACACACAGCCTTAATCTCACATGTCATCCAATGTTACCTATCTGTTGCTTTGTTCAATATATATGAATTTTGATCCACATGCATATAAATCAACCAATTAAGCAAGTACATTTGTTAGGATTTCATATAAATTGACCGTCAAACATCAACTCTTAGCTAATAAGTTTCATTCTATCTTTCTTTTTAACGCGTTAACACATTTGTCTACTTTTTTCCTACTATATGCACATGATGAGTAATGATAGATATAATATATGTGCATGCATTTAAATTTGGATTTATTGATGTCATGTTTCGCGGCTTGCGCAACAATGGTTGATGTTGTAAAAATCGCACAAGAGGCCGAAGGGAGAGAGATTCATTCCCGGCCCACTAGGTTGATCAGTTTTGTTTGGAACCCTCGACAGTGTTATGCTGTAGCTGTACAGTGCTGATGCGTACGTCCATAACGGTGAATGAAAAATAAGTGCCGAGAAAATAAAAAAAGATAGACACCAAGATTTACGTGATTCAGCATTAGGCCTATGTCCACAAGCATTTGGGGGAGGGGAATCCACTATAATATATATGTTTACTGTCTCTCCTATCTCACTGTACAAGGATTGCTAGTGGTCTGCTGGCTGAGTAAATTCTTCCTAGAGCTTCCTATAGGTTGAAGAAGAAGTTAAAGATATGATCGCGCCCACGTTCAAGTTGTATGGGCATCCCCTTTTGTACGCTCCTCCACTTGCAACAGTTGGTAGTTGCGTGTCTGACCCTTCACTGCACATGCCAACCTGCCATGAGGTGGCTAGTCTCCCTTGCATGTTTTAGCTTCCCTTCACTTCTGACACTAGTGCTATCAGACCACTAGCAATCCTTGTACAGTGAGATAGGAGAGACCGCATGAGACTGTAAACAGATATATTGTAGTGGATTCCCCTCCCCAAACGCCTGTGGACGTATGCCTGATGCCAAACCAGGTAAATCTTGGTGTTTATCTCTCCTTACTTTCTTGGCACTTATTTTTCATTCACTGCCATGAACGTATGCATCACCACTGTACAACTGCACTGGAACACTGACAGGGGCTCCAAACAACACAATCAAGGCCCAGTCAACCCAGTGGGCCAGGAATGAATCTTACTCTCCCTTCGGCCTCTTGTGCAATTTTTACAACATCAACCGTTCTTGCCCAGGCCGTGAAACACTACATCAACAGTGGCACCATTTGTGGGATTGTTTTTCCTATAAATAATGTGTCCTTCGTATGACAGCAACAACGCGCACTCAAGCCTCGCGACGTGAAGAAGAACAACTTGAAGCAATGGAAGAAAGAGTTGACGAACAAGCTGCGACAATACAGAAGAAGAATGCAACGAAAGTGGGAGAAGGACAATTTTTCGGTGCATTGAGTAAACTCTGAATGATGAATGAAGCATCCTCTAGAGAGTAAGCTCATGGTAAGGACCAATCACGTAAAAGTCACACTACTTGGACACTAGAAGGGAAACACAATGCACGTAGCACACAAGCACTGCACGTGCACAGTGCTAGGATAGTGCCATGCATGCATGCACGTCCATCATGCATGCATGCATGACCGCTATGCACTCATAGTGCACGGGGCATGGCGAGGTGTGCCCAAAGCTCGCGGCTCCACGTCGCAAGCCCAACTGACCCGCCGGCGATCACCACTCAGACCGTCACGAGGGTCATGAACAGTGCACCCCATGAGCACCACGCCATGCGCATGGAGACCATGTCAAGGCCCAGCCATGACGCGGTGGAAGAGGGCACTGGAGCCCACCATGTGGTGCGTCTGCGTCGTCTGTCTCCTACGGTGCATCGTCGGCCCACCCTCCCAACTGTGGTGGCTCAGCCGAGATAGCCGCATGTGTCGCCTCGTGTGTGGAGGAAAACATAAAAGCCCAGCTGTGCCGACTCCTGGTCAAGCTGCTTACAACCACCCGAGGGCTTGCAAGCCCAGTCTGCTACCCATAGTGTGGTTCCCGAGCACCCCAGTCGTGTGTGTTGGCGCACATTGTGTGCACTGTGTTTCAATTGGGACACTGACACCTTTTGCCACACTTGAGGTGATCCCCTGACCACCATGGCAGGTGGGAGGGCCGCATCCAGTAGCAGGACCCCCACAAACTCCCCTAGGACACCCTTCCCGATGGCCAGCTCCACTTCCTAGTGCTCAAATAGGACTGCAATGGGCTCTCCTCTACTCCTGGCCCTCCACAGCCACCCCATGGTGATCACCTCCACGACAGTCGTTCACTAGCACGAAGACCCATCTACCCAAAAGCCATGCACCAACTCGAGAACCACTAGCTCAGGAGGCATCAACTCTACAGCCCAACGGCTTGGACACCACTCACCCATTGCTCAGACAGTAAGCACGAACCAGGTTCGCACCGCCCGGACATCACTCACACGGGAACTTGCCTCAGCTCGCCAAACCAGCAAGGCTCTCACAGACCATACCACTTGCCATGGTCGGCACACAGGACTCAGCCATCGATCATGCATGGTGGAGATTGGTTCAAAATCCAAACTCTTTAGCTGCCAAAACCCTCTCAACAAAGCATTATCCATCTGAACATTTCTTGCAAGCAAAAGTCAAATGGACAACTTCCTTATTTGGAGAAGCATCATCTCTGCCATGCCTCATATGGCACATAGGGAATGGAAGAAGCAAGAGCATTTGGAAGAATAAATGGATCCCTCACCCTACTTCCCATATGATTCAAAGCACTCTCCAAGATTTTGACCCTGAGGCAAGAGTAGCTTCACTTACTGATCAATCCACGCTAACATGGAAGATTGACATGCTGAAAACACTCTTCTCTGAGGAAGAAGCCAATACAATCCAACAAATTACAATCAGCCTATGCCACAGCCCCGACAAGATAATATGGAATGGAACAAAAAATGAGATCTTCTGTGTCAAAAGCGCATACAACTTGCGAGTGGCCATCCACAAGTCTAACAAGGGGCAATCCTTTTTCACAGCCTGCTCTAAAGAACATTGGAGATGGATCTGGCAGCTACCCATCACTAGGTCTGAACAACTGTTCCTATGGAAAGTTTGCCATAATGCTTTACCAACAGAAGCCAACCTAAGGAGGAGGTGGTTTGTCGAAGACTCTTCCTGCCCCATACTGCTGAGTGCTATTCCAAAAAGAAAGCTAACAATTAATATTAAGGACATAATAAGTAATATTAAGGACATAATAAGTAATTATTATTTAATAGAGGTTGGTTTGGAGCACTGCAGCAGGGTTCGACGGCGACTTTGGAGTGGCTGGAAGTGGCTAGAGACGTGACTGGGCTCCTCTGGTCAAGGTGGTGCAACACCAAAAGAGGGAGAGAGAGTTCTGTCAAAGCTTACCGAGAGGGAGAGAGAAGGGTGGCAACAACCGTGGCTTATCGGGATGGAGTGGGTGCCACGGGGTTGTGCTAGTCCGCGTGTTCTGTGGCTGAGGGTGGCTGGGCTGTAGCTCACGGTCGAGCCCCTGCCGTCCTTTCAAGAAGCCTTATGTTTATTATGTTTATTATATGATGTGTTGCTTATTGAGTATTCGACTCATTTTAGTTTGTTTTTATGTTTTTTGAACTATCCCAGGTGATGACATTTATGAGGATGAGACTGCAGGACATGACTTGACCCCGGGAGGCGAGGCAGAGGCCTAGACAGATTATGCTATGACTATTTTTATGGTTTAAATAAATTATTCTGCTAAGCACATGAAACTTCCGCAGACTCTATTTTGGATTTTAAATATTTATTAAATTTCATTTTATTTATGGAATATTTCGCATTTGGCACGTTATTAAAAATAAAATTTTTTAAGTTCAAGTTTAGCAATAGCACACCTTCTTCCCGAAAATTCTAAAATCTCTTTATTGGGGAGCGGGGTGTTATAGTTGAGAGGAAATATCCTCGCCCAAACTGAGAGCCATGTTTTGCCACTATTGGGTCGCAACACCACTGTCAGCAACAAAAGATGACACCAGAGATCTAGCCTCCACCTCCCAGTGATGCCCAGCGCTACTGCCCAAAGCCCCTTGCATGCTGCGTGGTGCGTAAACCTTTTCCCCGCAATCTCTCTCTCTAAGATTTAGTTTCTCTCTCTCTCTCTCTCTCTCATAACTCTCTCTCACTCTCAGTTGCATAGCCGCCACTCGTCGAAGTTGATGCCGTTCCCAGCCACCAGACCCACCGTCGCGACTGCCTTCTTACTCTCTCAGTGAGCATCCCACCACCCAACCCGAATGCATCCAACCCGAATGCATGCAACCCGTAAAATTAATTTTAGGTGGGTTAGTTAAATTACAAAAATGCCCTTTGTATTGTTTTCCCAAAATGCCCATGCCCAATATGTTTTTTTTTTTCAAAAATACCCATGTCTATTTAGGATTAAAAGATGAGAATATTTTAGTGTTAGGAAGAATCTAGGATTTAGGATCGGAACTTTTTGTGATATCTCATATGATATGGATAAGGGTAGGTAGTGTATGAAATCCCACATTGCTTGGAAAGGAGAAGTTCTTCCTCTTTATAAGGTTCCAATGAGGCTCCAATTGTATCATTGACTAGTCCTTTTGAAGTATAGGTCAAGTGATTTGGGTCTTCCATTGGGGCGTTACAAATGGTATCAGAGCCTATCCAAACCAGAAATGTGGGAGTTGAACCATGCCACCTACAATGGATAGGCCCGACGAGGACGTCGGGAATTTAAGGGGGTAGATTGTGATATCCCATATGATATGGATAAGGGTAGGTGGTGTATGAGATCTCACATTGCTTGGGAAGGAGAAGTTATTCCTCCTTATAAGGTTCCAATGGGGCTCCAATCGTATCATTGACTAGTCTTTTTGGAGTATAGGTCATGTGGTTTGGGCTTTCCATTGGGGCATTACAATAAATTTTTTTATGGGCTTTAACTCATTTATTGAGTTTAACAAAATTATCCGTAATTTATCCCTAAAAAATATAAGATCGGGTCGTTATAGGCTCCTGCCATGAAGGAAGCTGCCCATGGTGCGCCCCCAACCATGGAGACAAATTCCCCCTCTTCCCCAATGCTTGCGACCCCTACTCATCATGAGGAGCCTGAGCCGGACACCCCGCAAGTACAAGAACCTATTAATGAAAGGGCTTCTAGTCCCTTGTCCACGCTGGGGCCTTTCCCTGAGATTGACATCGAGACCTTCTTGGTCTCAGATGACCAGATGCAATAGTCTGCCTCCCCAGCTCAAGCGTCCCCCCAAGTTGGAGCGATTACTTCTGCAGTGAAGCAAACTCCCACGATGGTGGAGTTATATTGCACCTCGACTTCCATCGTTCACGAGGAGGCTACGATGCCGGATGATGTCTAGATGGGGAAGTCGACCCTGGGGTCAGGTCACCAGTCAGTTGGGTCAGGTCACTAGTCGGGGGGGCCTTCTTCTTCTCGTGGGGCCCCAAATTCAGAGGGACCCACCGCCACTAGTGGGGCTCAACCAAGCCAGGGCTTGGCTTCTCCCGAGGTCATTCCCTGGGAGCTTACATGTAACACCCCGCTCCTTCCTTCTTATGTACGCTTCTTCTTTCTTACGTACGCTTCTCTCTTTCTGACATACGTTACTTCTTTCTGACGTAAGCCAATCTTACGTGCAGAAATTATGTGAATTGTCTGCCCCTTCTATCTAGTGATTGCAAGTCTCGTTTGGCGTGCCGAACCACGAAGGCGTGTTTCAAAAGATATCTTGTGACTTCTAGAGCACGCCCAATATTTTAAATGTGTTGAAAATATTTATAAATAGTATTTTTAGTGCTATTGAATTAAGTTTGATTTGAAATACGAAAATTATAATATTCTTGAAGAGCTCTAAAAATATTATAATTGTTAGAAATCATGTTAATATCTTTATTAAAATGATTTCAACTATTAAAGATATTATGAGATTTAAATTATGTTGAATGCTTTAATTAATTTAATGGTTTTATTCTCTTAAATATGTTAAGTGTGACTTCATCATTTTGTTAATGATGAAGGAATATTATTTTATAAACTAAAGTCAGTTTAAATAATATTCTATCTTTATTACTTTTAATACTTTTAATTATGTTAATGTTTTATGCATTTCAAACCAATGCTTTAATCCCCCATCGTGAGATCGTTTTGTGGCTCCCAAGACGAAGGGACTGAGTTAAATACCCAACCCCTCTCTTTCTCCCTCACTTTTCCCCCAGTTCTCTCTCTCTCTTCCCTCTCCCCAGCGTATGTAGTACGCAGCTCCTCTCTCGCCTGATGCTCCATCCCACAGCCCAGTGCCGCCGTGCGCCGGCAGGCCTAACCACCACCAACGTCAGCCTCCTCTCACGCTGGCGACCCCTCACCGGCAAAGCCAACCCCCGTTGCGTGGCCACCTTCTCCACGCAAGCAAAAACCTCTCACGCACGGTTTCACCGTGCTCAACGCCTAACGCCGCCGTCACAGCCTCGCCGCTGGCCAACAGCGCACGTCCAACCATCACCGGTGACAGCCCCACCAAACCCAACCCCTCATGGCAGCTTTCTCCCTCTCTTCCCAAAATGGGTTTACCACATGGGTTCCTTACCCGTTCACCACTGTGCGCCGCCGTACACGGCCACCCACGGTCGCCAAGCACTGTTGCGATCTTCCCCTTCCCTCCCCCTTCCTCCTCCACGTGACCCGAGGCCCATAGCCTCCCTCCACCGCATGGCTTCCTCCCCCTCAAACGCACGGGTTTCACACCCTCCACCACCGTGCACCACCACCCACGGCATGTAACCGCCATCTTCAGCCTCCTTAAGACCACACCTAGCTATCCAAATGACCAAACAATAACTGTACGTAGTTTAGCCGCCACGTACGACCCTTCCGGTGTCATCAACCGTGACGATCAACGAGCAATGCACGAGTTATCTCATCGATGGTATAACCCTCTATCCTTTGTTGATTATGTTATTAGTTGATTGGTTAGGTTGTGAACAATGATGTTAGTATTGTGGGGTTTGCTTTGTAGTGTGGTGATGTGATGTGATGTGTATGTGAAGTGTTAGGCGTAGTTGGGAAGTGTGCTGTGAAGTGTTGTGGACTGTGCTGTGTAGTATGGTTGTGGGGTATATCTTGTAATGGTGGCGTGGTGTGTGTGGAATGGGAAGAGTACATGCTGAGTGTACTCTGTGTGGCGTAGTGTATGTGACGGGAGTACACGTGGAGTGTACTCCATATGGCGGAGTGATGCACCATATGGCCGGTATGCCATAATGGTGAGGTGGCGTAGCGTGTATAAATGGAGTATACATGGAGTGTACTCCATATGGTGGAATGATGCACCGTATGGCGGGTATGCCATAGTGGTAATGTGGCGTAGCATGTGAGAAGGGAGTATGCATGGAGTGTACTCCATGAGGTGCACCAATACACCTTGAGGCGCATCACAGAGATAAGGATGGTTGAGTAGTGGATGGGCGTAGAATGTTGTGAGTAGTGTCGGGAGCTGTGGAACAGTGTCCCAAAGTAATCATGGTGTAGCCTATAGTTTGAGGTGACGGGTGTCACCATGAAGTTGACTCATGGCTGGAAATACGGGTGAAGTAGCAGGACAAGTATAAGAGTACATAGCGGAAGCATGATTGGGCAACGTCACTCCATGACGTGGTTACTGACAGTCGTGCTTGCGATGGGTGAAGAGTTAGAGTAGGAATGGCGTAATGGGATTGTGACGAGATGTCACGATGTGTCAGAAGTACGTAAGGAACTGTACTCACGATGAGTTAGGAATTGACGTGGCAGGGTGTTGGGTGACGCGACAAGGTCACGGTGTAGCTTGGGAATAGTCTCGAGCTGTATGATGTGACATAAGGCGTAGTTGTGAATGGAGTCATGTCATGTCAAGTGTTGGGATGAACTGTAAAATGGGACGAGTAGCATGAGGAATCATACTAACCGGGTTAAGAGAATGTTGGTATCGAAGTATGGCCCTTGTCCCCATGAGCAGGTGATCAACATGTTATATGTTGGTCTCAGGTGATAAAAGGGTAAGGTACATGTATAATCTGGTTAGACATATGTGCCGGACGGATTCACCATATGTAATAGGTAATCTATCCTGAGCATAGTTGCATGGTGCTGAAGCCTCAGAGTTGACTTAAAGTCGTGTGACTTGTATGGATGAGAATGAGGATTAGTATGAGCTAAGGTGCATGAAGATAGTGACGGGTGTATTGTCTAAGGATGGGATGCGTGGCTTAGTCAGTCTGAGTCATGCATCGAAACGTGGTTAATGAGAAGAGTAAGACGAAAGTCCTAGTGTTTTAACCCTAAGGTGAATCATGGGTTCACTTTAGTGGATGAGCACTCGAGGCAAGACCTTGAGTTGGAAGATGTGGTGACGGCAATGGGTCCCCGAAGGTCTTGTCATAGTAAAGGACATGAAAGAGCATGGTATAGAAGGAGAGTGCTCTAAGTGAAGTGTAGCTCTGTTTATAGTTTAAGTTACTTATGTACTAGATAGAGAATGACGCTAAGGTTATGTGTATGCATGTAGGTTGCCATCTGACACGCGTATGAATGGACTGCATGGTAGGAAAGTAACATGGAGTCCAGGTAAGTGTTATGTTCATACCCTTCTAGAGGTTTCTAAAATAAAAGAAAATGAAAACGAAACTCTTTTCCTTTAAGATGCTTAAGAAAATACGAAAGACGCTTTACGAAAGAAAACGCTAAGTGTTCAAATGTATAAGTACGTAACGGCCCCTCCTTGGCAACCCCTATTTACGCACCCAAAGTATTAATCATACGCATGTGAATGGATGATTATACGGTGTATATATTATACGTATTTTCTAAGAAAATCCAGGAACTGATATTTTATGATCCCAAAACTATGCATTTCTCATCAAACGATATTTTCTCACGAAAATGAATGTTTTCTCATGAAAAGCAAAGAAAGACATGAGAACTGAGGCTTTCATGGATCCTACGAACCGACGCTTTTATGAATGCCATGAGGTGATATTCATGGATACCATGAAAGACGACGTTTAAGGTGATACTTATGGATACCATGAAAGACGAAGTTTAAGCTCATGTTCTAAACGATGCTTTTCCATGAACTGATTTGTTAAATAAAAGATAGAACTGAAATGAAATGAAAAATGACTGAAAGGACTGAACTGCAGCTCTTTAGAGCTGACATGAATGAATGAACTGAAAGGACTGAATGAACTGAACGTTTCATGTATGAAAATATGTAACGGCCATATGAATGAATGAAAAGGGGTATCCAATGAATGAATGGGCAGATTGTAATGCCGGACAGTAGTACTGGCAGTGCACCCAGTACTGCACCCTAACGGAATGGGATTCCAACCCGCGGCCAAGGGCGAATCCATTGGCCATAAGGCATCTAACCCTAACACACGGGGCGTAACAGTGTGTACTAGCCTATGAAAGTGATAAGAATGAATGGATGTATGCATGAATGTATGAATGCACCTAAGCATGAGAGCACGAACTCTTGAATAAAAGAAAGCACTGATGGGAGAAACGTTTTACGACAAGAAAGCCTTTTAAAAGAAAAATCTCGTCCAGTGACGTTTTCAAATAAACGCACGTATGTACGTAAGCATGCACGTAATAGTATGTATGTATGATGAATGCATGAATGAAAACCTATGTTGTTATATTTTAACTGTATGAAGTAATGCTTACGAGTCATCCACTCATTTTAGTTTTTATGTATGTCCCTCCCCCCACAGGAACTGAACGGTCAGGCCGGACACGGCCCATGGGGAAGGAACACGGAAGTCTAGGCATGGGTTTTAATTGCACGAGAGACCCTTTTCATGGTAAGAATAATGTTTTCCGTTGTAAACCTCTTTTATATTCAAAGCACATTTTGTTTTATAAACGTAGAGTCTCGCACCATGTGTATGCAAGAAAATGGTTTTATATAGAACGGTAATTCTCGTCGTCCTTATTAAAATTATTTTATAAAAAGTCTCACCATAAGGACAGGCATTACATTACAACTCTTCCGATGCTGGCCAGTGATGGGCCGTCCTCTCATCTAGCAGGCGGGAGTACCCTAGAGACTGGTCCGGATTTCGAGAGGGCTCGGCCTGAGGCGGTCGAGTGCGAGGCTCAGAAGCTCAGGCCCCACTTTGCTCAGGTATCAACAATTTTCGCGTCTTAGCTTTTCTTTTAGACCATTTTTTCTCTAACTTATTTTGTTCCAGGCCGTTGACCGGCTAGCGGATATGATTGTGGGTGAACGGGAAGCCATGGATAATGATTATGCTTGCATACATGCATGCGTATGTGTATGTATATATTATACACCTTGTTGTTTATAACTATAAAATATAAATTGTAGATGCAATTTCATTTCATATTCCTTCAATCTATAATAAATACTTTTTTATGGAACTTGATAATTGGTCATGTTAAAAATTGTAATTTAAATAAAGTAAGGAATCCCACAGTATATTTTTGTTTAGTATTTTTCATTATGTAAAAGAGTGATGCATTAATTAAAGAAAATATAGAAACTTTTTTTTTTTTTTGTACTTTTAAGAAAACTCAAGAATTACAAATGGGGTTTGATTTCATATTTTCGAAAGATTTCAAGAGTTTTTGAAATTTTTTCATATCAATTTATTTATTTATTTATTTTTCAAATTCCAATGGCGACCTCAAATCCCATTATCCTCACATTGTATTCTGTCTATGGAGAACTCAAAAGCCTTTTTCTTTTTTGTGATACAAACACTGATAAAATGTTATCACAATTTAGAAAACAGTGATAAACATATGAAAATTAAGCTATTCCCAAAGGAAAATTAGGTTAAGCTTGCGAACCCAAATCTTTCGAGCCCAGATATAGAAAAATGTCCAAATCTTTCATAATTTCTTTCACCTTTTTTATTATCATTTTTTTTTTTAATTATTGCAATCAAAATAGGAGAGAATTGGCGTTCATGATATCCCTTGTGGCTTTAACTTTTTCTAAATTAATATCTCTGGCTTAGGAAATTTAGAACAATCACCTATAGTTATGGTTAAATTGGTGGTATTGTTTTTCTTAAAATTAATTACTTTTTTAAATTTTTATTTTTTCTAATTTTTTAAGTTTTTATTGATGTTTTAAAAGTTTTCTTGTTTTCTTACAATTCATGCTAAGTTATTGCTAACCTTGCATTAATTTTTAAAACGCTTTTTTTTTAAAGCAAATTTTCAAAACTCTTAAATGTTGATTGTACATATTATTCCACTTGTCGTTTTCAGACCGGTGCTTAAGTGCCAGTCAAAGTCCATGCGAGCCTTCCCGAAAGGTGAGTACTGGAATCCTGACAAATGGCCCCATTTGAAACTTCACCGTAACCATAAGGTTGCGTTTGTTTGTTGAGATGAGTTGAATTTTTTATGAATAGTAGTGAGTTGAGATTGTTGAATGAGTTTGGTAGGGTCCACTTAAGATGAGTTTAAAATATGTTTGGATGTTAAGATGAGTTTAGATATATTTATAAGAAGTTGTAAAAAAAAGTCCCACCATTAATTTTATACTGTTCAACTGACAGTAAAAACTTTTCTTTTCTCATCTGGCTTCGAACACAGCATTGAGGGAGAGAGAGTCAATGGGTCCCACAAATTAAAGAGAAAGAGAGAAAAATAGAGAGAGAGAGTGTTAGTGGGTCCCACAATTAAAGAGAGAGAAATAGAGAGAGGACGTGCAAATAAAGAGGAAGAGAGAGAAATAGAGAGAGATAGTGGGTCCCACAATTAAAGAGAAAGAAAGAGAGAGTCAGTGGGTCCTATTAAGGAAAGAGAAATAAGAGAGAGTTCGGTCAATGAAATCTTAAGATGAAGTAGTTTAAAATGAAGATACATTGTGTTTGGACGTCGGAAGCATTCTAAAAATGAACTCATCTGAGATGAGTTCATCATCCAAACGAAGCAAATGCCTATTATTGAAGAGTAATGGTACCTTAGAGCATCCTAATCTCATTAGCTTTGTCAAATGTGGGGATTAGCTAAAATTTATATAATTTTTTTTAATAAACCTCTGTATTTCATTAATGAATAAAGTAATACAATTTGTATTGATATCTCTGTTTAGACATCCCACTATACAATCTGGGATAGTCTCTAGCCAAACTTTTTTTCCTTCTAAAAACAAAGCTCTTTTTGCTAAAGTATGAGCAACTATATTTTTCTCTCTATAAGCAAATTGGATAGACCAGTTTACACTATTTTTGAAATAAAATCTGACATCTTCAACTAAGGAACCATACGAAGTAAGCATTTCTTCTTCACTGCACACTGCCATAACGATCTCCTTTGCATCCCCTTCAAAATTTGCTTTCTGAATATTAAGAGTATTGCATAATTCTACTGCTTCCCTCAGTGCATAGCCTTCTGCAACTACTACCTCTTCAACATTTTCTTTCTGATCACAAACAGCTGCTACAAGCTTCCCTTCCTCATCTCTAACAATGATGCCAATACCCATTCTCCTCTTTTTCTGATCCAAAGAGGCATCCCAATTCACTTTGAAATATCATTTTTCTGGTTTTTCCCACCTCTAATTATTATCCCTTCTATTTTGTACTTGTCTGTCTAATTTCTCAGAGTTCCTCACTACTTGATAGTCTCTTACAGTATAGCCTTGGCAGATAACAATAAACTCATAAGACTTTCCATTCTATTTTCAAACACCACTCCATTTCTCCTCAACCACACCTTTCCTAGAGTTACTGCTATTTCCTCCGGTTGGCTTTTGTTAAGAGAAGTAATATACTTCTCCCACAGTAGGCAAAAGTCAGCTTCATGTCTGCCCCACTTTTGAACACAGCTTCTCTCGCTTCCCCAAATATCATTTGCTGAGTGACACTCCCATAAAACATGTATAAGAGTTTCATCTTCAGTTTCACACATAGCACAAGTTTTATCCTTTACCATTCCTCTTTTAAACAAGTTTGCTGGTAGGTAGTAAGTCATTCCCAGCTTTCCATAGCAACATTTTTGTCACAACAGGAACTTCTAGATCCCATATCATTCTCCACCTTTCATCACCTTCAACTTCTCTAGAACATTCACCATTATTCTTCTCCATTTTTTCCTTGAGCACAAAGTAGGCACTTCTCACCGAGAAGATACCCTTTTTTGAAGGCCCTCAGACCAGCTTATCTGTTACTCTACCTCTACTCAAAGGAATGATTAGTATTTTCTCAGCCTCTTCAATTCTAAAAATGGATCTAATCACCACTTCCTTCCATTCCCCTTTCTGCTGATCAATTAGAGCTTCAACTCTTGCACCCTCCTGCAACACAGAAATTGTTGATTGCACCATAAAAGAAGATGGACTTGGAAGCCACTTGTGCCCCCATATCTTGATGTCTCTTCCATCCCCCACCTTCCATCTAATACCTTCTTTTAATAAATCCCTAGCTAAGCTAATACTTCTCCATATAAGGGATGGCTGTGAACCCAATTTAGCTTCCAAAAAGATGGATTTTCTGTAATACTTCTCCTTGAAAATAGTAGCTGCCAAGGAATTAGGAAATTTAAGGAGCCTCCATCCTTGTTTTGCAAGAAGGACTGTATTGAAACTCTCCAAATCCCTAAATCCCATACTACCCCTACCTTTCTACATTCCCATCTTTTCTCATTTTCTCTACACAATTCCCTTACCCCCTACAGTGTACCCCACCAAAACTTTGCAAATAAACCATTGATCTCATTACAGAGCCTCTTTGGTAGCTTGAAAACACACATAGTGTACGTAGGAATGGCCTGCAAAACTGCCTTGATCAATATCTTTTTACTAGCCTGTGAAATAAAATTGTTCTCCCAGCTATTCATTTTCTAGCAGATTCTTTCTTTGAAGTTCCTAAAGGTATTAAACTTTGATCTTCCTACCGTAGCAGGAAGACCAAGGTACTTCTCATAGGTTCTACAAACAAAAGAATTCTCAACATCCATAATGGCCTTCTTATCAACTGTTTTGGTGTTACTACTGAAGAAAACAACAGTTTTGTCTTTGTTAAGAGATTGGCCTAAAGCCTTTTCATATAATAGCAGCACCTCTTGTAACCTTATCCACTCCTTTAACCTTGCTCTACCAAATAGGATACAATCATCTGCAAAAAGTAGATGATTGATACTGGTACCTCCTCGAGCTACTTGCACCCCTCTAGTGATATTCCTTCTCTCATAATGATTAAGGAGGGAACTCAAACCTTCAGCACAAATAAGTAAAAGATAGGGTGACAAGGGATCACCTTATCTCAGCCCTCTTAAGGGTTTAAACATGTTCCATGGCAAACCATTTATAAGGACAGAGAAAGAAACTGATTTACCACATTTCATAACAAGGCTCACCCACTTCTCACAGAACCCCAACCTTATCATGACAGCCTCCAAAAAATCTCACTCTACACGATCATAGGCTTTAGACATATCTAACTTCATGGCCATACTCCCCACTTTTCCTTTCTTTCTAGTTTTCATGGAATGCAATAACTCATAAGCCACCATTTTATTGTCATTTATCAATCTACCAGGGAGAAAAACACTTTGGTTTGGGGATGTGATTTCAGCTAAGACCAATTTGAACCTATTAGAAATAGCTTGGAGACTATTTTATACATGACATTACATAAACTAATGGGTCTGAAATCACTCACATTTTTTGGGTTTTTTGACTTTGGAATCAAGACTATGTGTGTGTAGTTAAGAGAAGGATCAAGAGGTTTACCATTAAAGATATCCACTGCTGCTTACAAACTTCACCAGAGACTAAACTTCAATGACTTTGGTAGAAACTTGGCCCAAATCTAAAATATCAAAAATATCTCACATTGAATTAGGTAAATCTAAAATAATTTAGATTATTGTTACAGTGGTTGGTCAAAGATGAAGAACTACAATTGATTCACCAAACATTAAAATACTAATTTCTCACTCGAAGCAAACAATAAAATATTAGTTTCTCACTCCAAACAAAAATTCATATTAGTTTCTCACTCCAAACAAAAATTCTATTTGGTTTGTAATGAAGAAATTTAGATAAAATATTAGATGAGTTTAATCAAATATTTTTTTTATTAGCATTAAATGACTTTTGAAAATATGATTTTTAATATTAATTTAATTAGAATATGATTATTATTAACATTTAATTGGTAGAGCTACCAAATGTGATAAAAATAAATCAAATAAAAAAATTATTAAATTAATAATTTTTTAATATTATGTAAAGTGAATAGATAATCCAATGTAGGGATTGAACTTAAATGGAATAAGCAAATGCAAAAAAAATGTAATATTCGCTAAATTTTGAAGATGGATTTGGCAAAGCCAGTGAGGATGCTCTTAGAGTTTATAAGTTTTGTAAATTTTTTTTTAATAAAAGTAGAGTTTATTATTAAAAAATTAAAAAAATTTATTTTATTTTTAAAAGAATTGTGTAGTGCTTACGCATTTCGCGACTGTAAATATCATTTTTTATTCTTAAATGAGATGAACCAATTTTGAAAAAGTGAAACCACAGACTTGAAAAGTAATTTTCACTTAAAATAATTTCTTGTTGAAAGTGTTTCTCAATCCAAACTAAACCTTAGTTAACAATCATTTGTAATTTTGTATCAGTGTGCAACGCATATATCAGTGTGCGCACGGTCGCGCATCTCTGCTCACAAATAATTAAAAAAAACAAATCGTCGTGTTATGGGTTAATTTTGATCGATGCAAACATAGAGATTCTGGTGAAGATGGAGTACATATCTGCATACAGACCAAAATCAAAAGAAATTTATATAATTTTCCCATTTATTTATGAATTTTCTATATGTAGTAATTCATTATTATTTGTTACACAGTCGATAATTATTATAAAGAGAAGCTCAGAACGCATGTAATATGCATACATGCATAAAGTCTTGATCATCTCATCTCATGATCAAGTACTTGGGCAGAAAGTGATAACGTAATTAGGTGCACCGGAGCAGGTGAAGGTGCTGTTCACATCATCATAAGCGTAGCTATACGCTTGAGGGCACTGGTTTTCGAAGATCAAGGAATAGTTCGTTGGAGGACATGTTTCTGGAGTGCTGTAATCGCCAGTGCAACAGTATTGTGGCTGATTTAACGCTGTGCATGCGCTCTTGCATGCGATCACGCTTCCATCGCTGGCTTTCAGTTGCAGCTCTGCTGGGCAAACTGCGTTCACATTGGCCGGGCAACTCGAGGTCTGGCAATCACCGCTCCCGCCTTCTGTGCTCACTGAAACAGGCAGGTTGAACCCGTCGACAAGGCTAACATCGTAAAAGTCTTGCCCACTATTCGCTGCTATGTTGATTTCTACCAAAGATGCCGGGGGGATCGCACCATTACCATTGCATGCAACCTGTCCAGAGGCACAATCCGCAGTAGCGCAAGAGAACCTTCCTGAGGTGTCCGTGGTGCAACCTGTTCGTGCCCAAAAACGGCCTATCCATGGAGCTTGGGCATCCAGTGATGTGGATGCTCCAGATGCTAACTCAAATCCTGTTGTTGATAGTTGAGGTTTCTGATCAGCGGTTAGGGTTCCTGGCCAGACTGTATTGGGACAATTGTTTGTGAAAGTTATTCTAGCGGATTGAGCACCTGCAATATTCATATATATGCATCATCAAACAAAATAATTCCTTGTCACCATGTATATATGTCGATAATGAAAGCCAACATATCCATCTCTGCAAATGAATTCGATCGTAAATCACACATGCATGCTTATCACCATGATACATGTGCATATATGACATAGTACTTATGTAAACAACAAATTTTGGTAGGCATGTCATTTTATGATAGGATAAGTATACCACATGTGTGTTCTTCGACAGTAACTAATAAGTATTCATCATAAGCCTAGCTAGGACAAGTACCATACGAGAGAGAAAGAGAGATTGTTCAATAGAAAAAAATAAATAAAATGTGATCATATATCTAAAATACATTTATATATATATATATATAATCCATTTTCCAATAGCTAAACCCTTGAAGAAATTTATCATGAGACATACCAGAGAGAAAAAGGGAGGCCAAGGCAAGGCAGGAGATCATGAGTGAAAGGGTCTTCATGATTGATGGATAGATAGGCGAAGTAATTAATTTGATGATCTCAATGTATATAATATGCAGAGCTGAGCCGGTGTGGTAGTACTACTGCTACGTACTACGTTATTGGTGCTATATATATACACATATAAAGGGAGGTTCGCTCATACACGGAAGACTCAGTTTTCTTCGTTTAGGCCGAATGGCATGTTTGTCAAATGTTTTAGTGTTATGGCTCACCGTGTCTAATTTTCAACCAGTAATATTATTGCGTGACAAGTACTCATTACAAGAAAAATGACATTTGTGATCATTCTTTTACAATGAAAATGACTATTTGCGATGAAAACAGACTCATATTTAGCTAAAAATAAACAATCACAAATAAACAATTTTCTTGTAGTAACTTTATACTGCGGAAAAGTAAAAGCTTTGAGTTAATTTTGGAGACAAGTCAAACTGCACACCTTCTTGGTCTTGTGATCAATGGAATGGACAAAATTCATAGTCTTATAACTTATTTATTTATTGCATCGCATGAATTTTCTTCGGTACAGTAATTAATTTATATGGCTGCAACATGACCGCCTAGCTAGTCCATATATCGCCTCAAATTAAATTCTTCCTTCTAGCTAGATTGGTCAAGAAACCGTATGCAAGTTACCTTAATTAATATTGACTAAGGTGGCTTGCAT
Source organism: Juglans mandshurica (assembly GCA_022457165.1). Classification (NCBI taxonomy): domain Eukaryota; kingdom Viridiplantae; phylum Streptophyta; class Magnoliopsida; order Fagales; family Juglandaceae; genus Juglans; species Juglans mandshurica. The sequence goes on along the minus strand of CM039625.1, from coordinate 23,277,648 downwards.
CTTCTTCCACCTTAATTATCGGAATTCGAACGAATAATAAGTGGTCTAAGTGAAGAAGGAATTATGCCTTTTCCGGCACTGTGAAAACGCCGCAATAAGTCATTAAATCGTTGCAAATGATTTATTCCAACGATTTTTTCCTCGCCGCACAATGGGTGCCAAAAATTGGATGGTATTTCTGTTTACCATTGATTTCTCATTATCATCACTAATAATAATTTTAGCAACGCCAACCATGTTGACGCAAAAATTGATAATTGCTTGTTGCAAACAATGTGCCCACATTTATATAGACTAATGGAAATGCTCTATCTCGACATTATATAGTCGCTGCAAATATGAAAACTTTCGCCGCAATTGAATATGTAGTATTGCATCCATCACAAAATCGTCGGTACTTTATTCCATTTTTGTCGACCAAATTTGATGTAATAGGCTACTAAAAGCACCGCTAAAGGTTTTCAATATTTCCAACACTAATGTGATTGGTTGCAAAAGAAGTACATTTGACATGTTTTTGTTCCCCAAGAAATGGTTCACCTACATGCAATAGGCTGCCTGAGCACTAGCATTGGACTCATCAAACTTATCTTCAAATTTTGATGAAAAGTATATGTTTTCCATATATCTAAAATCTCATTCTCCATAACTCCACATTGGATTGGCAATTGAATTCATCAAAATAATAATATAATAATATTTTTATTTTTTTTCATATTTTATAATTACACTAATCATATGTTAATTAATAATTTAATTTGATTCTTACATTATTATTACAAGAAGAGGGAGGAGGGATGAGGGAGGGAGGAGCCGAAGCTCCAACCCCCCTCCTCTGGTCTGGGTTTTTTGAGAGGAGCTGCTCTAGAGAGAAAAGGAAGAGAGTGGAGGTGTGTTAGGGTATTGAGCTTTTTCGAAGTCGAACTCTACTTTGACAAAGGATTTATGCAATATTGCATGTATCCTTTAATTGTGACCCACTTATATTGACTACTACTCCTATCTTGAATATAAACATTCTTATATCACAATCTCATCTGGTAAGAAATATTACCAAATTATCCTAAATAAGATTTTCTTGTGCTAAACATGAACATTCATTCATAAACTGTTAAAAATCCTTGATCAGTTTTCCAGGAATTGATCAAGGATTTTTAACTATTACATTCCAAATCTCAGATTTACAAACTTAAATCTCAGGCCTTAGCAAATTCCAAATGTAATACAATATTAACATAATCAACTAAATCCAAAATGGTCCATAAAACTTATAGGCAGTAATATCCACTGGCTTGGCAGGGCTGGGTGAGACAGGATCAAATCATTTCACACACACGGCAGTGCTCCACTTCACAATTTATCTACCACCATGAAATTGTTCATGTTGAATTGTATCCCAACAAAAAACTGCCCAATGAAACAGAACCATCTCTAACATGCTTCCAGGTTCAACATCCCTGAACCTTCATCCAGTCCTCACACATACATTTTGGTCCAGCCTCATTTAGAGATGAGATGAGTTGTTATTAAAGTTAAAAAGTTGAATAAAATATTATTAGAATATATATTTTTAATATTATTTTTGTTTTAGGATTTGAAAAAGTTGAATTCTTTATTTTATTTTATGTGAGAATTTGAGAAAGTTGTAATACTGAGCTGAGATGAGATGAATTAAGATGAACTGTGAAAACAAACAAGGTAGCGTGATAGCTATTTTAGTTTAATAGCTGGATAAACAACCACCTAGTAGGAAGTTTACTCCTGAATTAGTGCAATAAACCTGACAACATTAGACTCCAAAATATTATTGATCTTGGTGAATCCTATGGAATAACTAACACACCACCATAGACTTCAGCTAAAGAGCAAGAGGGAAAACCCATTCGACATACACATCAGCGACCATATGTGCACAACTAAATAAGAGGTACAGATATTTCTAAACTATGAAAATAATAGATATGATTGGTATCATTACCTACAAGGGTAGCCCGCCATATGTGGTTTGCAGTATATGTTACCAATGTTTAATGTGATCATGTAATTTTTCAGACAACTCCAAACATCAACAAAATTGCACAGATTCACGTAACCACCTATAGATATGTTACACACAAGTCACAACCTGTAATATTCCGCTTCTTCTTCTTACGTAAGCTTCATTCTTTACGTAAGACCCCTCCTTTCTGACGTAAGCAAATTCTAAGGACGGAATTATGCAACAGTCTGCCTTTCTCTCTGGCGACTGTGAGTCTCGTCATGCGTGCCGAACCACGATGGCATGTCTCTTAAGATATTAGGTGACTTCTAAAGTACGTCCAGTGTTTTAAATGTACTGAAAATAATTATATGAGATATTTCCAGTACCGTTGAGTTAAACTCGTTTTTAAATGAGACAATTATAGTATTTTGAAGAGCTCCAAAATATTATAATTGTCGCAGATCATTTTAATATTATTTATTAAAATGATTCCAGTTATTTAAAACATTAAAGGATTTAAATTATGTTGAAGGCTTTAATTAAATTAAATGGTTTTATTCTCTTAAATATATTAAATAAGACTTCATCATTTTATTAATGATGAAGAATATTATTTTATAAACTAAAGTTAGTTTAAAATAATATTTACCTTAATTCCTCTAAGTGCTTTTAATTAATTAACATTTACGCATTTTCAAATAAGTATTTTAATTCATCATCACTAGATCGTTGCGTAGACCCCAAGACGAAAGGACTGGATTATAAACCCAGACCCTCTCTCTTTCTCCCTCACTTTTTCCCCAGCCCTCTCTCTCCCCTCCCTCTCTCATTCGGCGTACGTAGTACGCAGCCCCTACGCCCGAAGCTTCTCCCTCGCAGCCCGACGTCGCCGTGTGCCGGTGACCATCACCTCCACCACCGTTCACCTCCTCCCACTCCGGCGAGCCTCCCTGTGGCAATCTCTTCCTCTCACGCTCTCTCTTCCTCTCCCTTGGAAGTGTGAAGCCCGAACGAGCTCAAGGCCACTGTGCCGCCATGCGCCGCCCAATGGCTACACCGCTCCCACGGTGACCTCCCCTCCCACTGGCCATCATCCTCTACCGAAGCCAGCCCCTGTTACGCAGTCCTCCCTCTCCTTCCATGGCAAGTACCCGAAATGGGTCTCTAACCCATTTCCTCTGTACACGGCCACCCACGGCCACCCAGCACCACCATGGACCTCCCTCTTCCTCCCCCTTCCTCCTCCACCTGACCCGAGGCCCATAGCCTCTCTCCACCACACGGGTTTCCCCCTCACGCATGCACAGGTTGCATGTCCTCCACCGTCGTGCGCCGCCACCCACGGCGGGTAACCACCGTCATCAGCCTCCTCAGGCCGCCACCAAGCCAAGCCAACCACCCATGGCCCCGATCTGCCACCCACGAAAGCACACTCTCTCTCACTCTCCCACGGCTTCTCCTCCACAGTATGGCCTAATCTGCCACCGTGAGCCACCGTGGCGCCACCACGAGATCCACCGCATTTCCCTTAGCCGAACCCTAGGTCCAAGCCACCACTTTATGTGGTGGGTAACCACTGCACGTGATGGACAGTTACTACGTGTGATTGACCGCCACTGCACACGGCTAGATCCGCCGTGTTATGCTCTTTGCCATCATCACAAGGCCACCACAAGCCCTTGCAAGACCACACCTAGCTATCCAAACGCCTAAACAGTTAACGTACGTGGGTTAGCCACCACGTACGATACTTCCGATGTCATCGACCTAGACGGTCAATGGGCAACGCTCGGGGTATCCCGTCAATGGTATAACTCTCTAACCCTTATTATTTATATGTTAGTTGTTAATTAGTGGATTAGGTTGTGGACTGTACTGTTAGTATTAGGGGATTTACTGTGTAGTATGGAGACGTGCGGTGTAGCGAAGTGTTGGGCATTCTATGTAATGCGCTGTGAGGTGTTGGGTGTATTTGTGAAGTGTTGTGGACTGTGCTGTGTAATGTAGTTGTGGAGTTTGTGCCGTAATTATGGCGTGGTTGTGTTGTGTAATGCAGTTGTGGGGTTTGTGCTGTAATTATGGCGTGGTTGTGCTGTGTAGTGTAATTGTGGGGCATGTGTTGTATGGATGGCGTGGCATTGAGCAGAATGGGAAGAGTACACACTAGGTGTACTCTGTGTGGGGCGTAGGGTGAGACGAGGAGAGTATATGTGGAATATACTCTCATGGCATATTGTGGAACGAGAAGAGTACACCTGAGTGTACTCTGTGTGGTGTAATGTGCATGCAGGGAGTACATTGGAACTCCAAGTGGCGGAGCGATGCACCATGTGGCAGTTATGCCATAATGGTGATGTGGCATGTGGAGCGGGATAAGTATGAGTAGAGTGTACTTCGTGGCATAGTGCATGTAAATGGAGTACACGTGGAGTGTACTCCATGTGGTTTAGTGATGCACCATATGGCGGGTATGCCATAGTGGTGAAATGATGTAATGTATATGGAGTACATGTGAGGTGTACTCTGTATGGCATAGTGTGTATAAAGGGAGTACGCGCGAGGTGTACTCCATGTGATGGAGTGACGCACCATACGGCGGGTATGCTGTAGTGGTGATGTGTCGTAAGTGCATGGAATATATGCGGAGTGTATTCCATGTGATGGTGTGACGCATCATACGGCGGGTATGCCGTAATGGTGATGTGTCGTAAGTGCATGGAATATATGCGGAGTGTATTCCATGTGATGGTGTGACGCATCATACGGCGGGTATGCCGTAGTGGTGATGTGTCGTAACGTGCATGGAATATACGCGGAGTGTATTCCATGTGATGGAGTGACGCACCATACGGCGGGTGTGCCGTAGTGGTGATGTGTCGTAACGTGTATGGAGTATACGCGGAGTGCATTCCATGTAGTGGAGTGACACATCATATGGCAGGTATGCCATAGTGATGATGTGGCGTAGCGTATATGAAGGGAGTATACGCGGAGTGTACTCCACGAAGTGCAGCGACACACAGTATGGCGTGTCACAGTGATAAGGGTGGTTATGCAGTTGATAGGCGTAGAGCGTGGTGAATAGTGTCTGAAACTGTGGAACAGTATCCCGAAGTGGTTATGGTGAGGCTTGTAGTCTAAGGTGACGAGTACACAGCGGAAGCATGACTGGGCAGCGTCACCTCGTGACGTGGTTACTGACAGTCGTGCTTGCCATGTAGTGAAGCGATAGGGTATGAATGGCGTAAGGGGAACGTGACAAAATGTCACGATGTGACGAGAGTACGTGGGGAACCGTACTCTTGATGAGTTAGGAGTTGGCGCATGGAAGTGACGTAACAGGATGTCAAATGACGTGACAAGGTCACGGTGTAGCTTGGGGATAGTCTCGAGCTATATGACGTGACATGAGACATAGTTATGAATGGAGTCTTGTCGTGTTAAATGTTGGGATGAACTGTAAAAAGGGACAGATAGCATGAAGAGCCATGCTAACCGGGTTAAGAGAAGTTTGGTACCGGAGTATGGCCCTTATCCCTCGAAACTGGTGATCAACGTATTATATATGTTGATCTTAGGTGATAAGGGGTAGAGTACATGTGTAATATGGTGAGACACATGTGCTAGATGGATTCACCATATGTAATGGGTAATCAGTTCTGAGTATGGTTGCACGGTGCCTAAGCCTCAGAGTTGGCTTAGAGCCATGTGATTTGTATGGATGGGAATGAGGATTTAGTGTGGGCTAAGATGCATGAAGGTAGAGACAGGCGTATTATCTTGGATTGGTATGCGTGATTCCATCGGTCAAAATCATGCATCGGAATGTGATTATCAGAAGAGTAAGACGAATGTCCTAGTGTCTTAATCCTAAGGTGAATCATGGGTTCACTTTAGTGGATAAGCACTCGAGAGAAGACCTTGAGTTGGAAGGTGTGGTGACCGTAAGTGGTCTCCAAAAGATTTAACATAGTAAAGGACACGCAAGTGCACGAGATAGAAGGAGAGTGTTTCAAGTATAGCGTAATTCTATTTATAGTTCAAGTTGCTTATGCATTAGATAAAGAATGACGTTAAGGTTATGTGTATGCATGTAAGTTGCCATCTGACAAGCATGAATGGACTGCATGACATGCAAGTAGCATGGAGTCCAGGTAAGTGTTACGTTCATACTCTTCTAGAGTTTTCAAAGATACAAGAAACGCTTTTCCCTTAAGATGCTTATGAAAAGAAACGAAAGACGCTTTAAGAAAGAAAATGCTAAGTGTTCAAACGTATAAATATGTACGGCCCCTCCTTGGCAACCCCTATTTATGCACCCAAAGTATTAATTGTACGCATGTGAATGGATGACTATACGTTGTATCTATTGTATGTATTTTCTAAGAGAAAATCCACAAACCGACAAGATGCATGAAAGGCACGACAACGAATGCTTTTATGGATCCCATGAACCGACGCTCTCATATGCGCCGCGAGACGATGCCCGTGGATGCCATGAGAGACGACGTTCGAAGGTGACGCTTATGGGAGCCACGAAAGCTGACGTTTAAGCCCATGTATGTTCTCAAATGAAGTTTTCAAGAACGAACTGTTAAAGAAAGGACAGAACTGTAATGAACTGAAAAATGAAAAGACGATTTTCGGACTTACGCCCCAAACAATGTGAATGCTTTCTCATGAAAAGAAATGTTTTCTCATGAAAGGACTGTTAAATGAAAAGAACAAACTGAATGAAAGCTCCAGCTCTCTAGAGCTGGCATGAACGAATGCATGCAAAGCAAGAAAGAAAGAACTGAAAGCATGAATGTATGAAGATACGTAACGGCGACATGACTGAATGGAAAGGGTACCAATGAATTGGCAGATTGCAATGCCAGGTAAGTAGTGTTGGAAGTGCACCCAATGCTGCCCCTATGAAAGGGATTCCCAACCCGTGGCCACGGGCGGAATCTGGGTCCAAAGGAAGACCACTAACCCCAAACACACGGGGCGTAACGGTGTGTACTGGCCTATGAAAGCGATAAGAAAGAATGGATGTATGCACGTATGCACGAACGCACGAATGCACATGTATGCACAAGTGTACAAGAGCATGGACTCTTTAAGAAATGAAGGCACTGACGGGGGAAACGTTTTACGACAAGAAAGCCTTTTTAAAAGTAAAATCCTGTACAGCGGCTCTTGAAGAAATGAAGGCACTGACGGGGGACACGTTTTAAATAAAGGAAAGTCTTTTGAAAGAAAAGCCCCGTCCAGTGACGTTTTCAAATGAATGCACGTAAGCACGTATGCATGCACGTAATAGTATGTACGAATGATGAATGCATGAATGAAAACCTATGTTGCTATATTTTTAACTGTATGAAGTAATGCTTACGACTCTTCGACTCATTTTAGTTTTTATACATGCCCCTCCCCCACAGGAACTGCACGATCAGGATGGACACGGCCCATGGGGAAGAGCACGGAAGTCTAGGCACGAATTTTAAACGTACGAGATGTCCTTTTATTTCAAGGTTAATGTTTTCCGCTGTAAACCTCTTTTATGATCAAAACACATTTTAAACTATAAACGTGGAGTCTCGCACCCTGGGTATGCAAGCGAAAAGTTTTAAACAGGACGGTAATTCCCGTCCTTTTTATAAAAATATTTTGTAAAAAAGTCTCACCATAAGGACAGGCGTTACGCCGTTACACAACCACATACTATATATTATAACTACTTCATGCACTGCTTTAAACATCCTGTTTCATTCCCCCAAAAAAGTTACCATGCCCAAAAACACCCTACTCTATGTCCTAGACATCCCAAAATACAGAAGCTGCTGCCATTTCATTACGTTGCTCGAGTTCTATTACATCCATCTTGCCAACCATGATTTGCGTCTGCACAAAAACTTCCTATTTAGCACAATGAGAGTGTATTCAGTTGGACAGAAACATTACTGTAGTTCTGAAGACTATAAAGAAGGGTTGTTTTTATTAATATTCTCACATAAAGATCTTATGTCGTCGATGTCACGAATTTGTCATTCTTCCTAGACCAACAGACTTCCTTATAGAACTCTACCAGGTTTGTGGTAGTCGAACGCTATCAAATATTTGATAGATATTACAACTTCAAATAGGAGGAATTATAAAGTTAAAACTGCTATTTAACGATTCTTTGGCTTAATTGGAAGATGGTGGCGAAAGTACCAGAGATTTGACTTTGGGGGAGTCATATCGATCTATACGATAATGATTATGCATGCATATGTGTATGTATATATTATACACTTTGTTGTTTATAATTACAAAATATAAATTGTAGATGCAATTTCATTTCATATTCCTTCAATTTATAACAAATATTTCTTTTATATATGGAAGTTGATAATTGGTTATGTTAAAATTTTTAATTTAAATAAAATAAGGAATCCCACTGTTTAGGGATTCAAATAATTGGTTATGTATTTTTCATTATGTAAAAAGCCTGTTTTTTTTTTTTTTTTTTTTTTAGGGATTCAAACACTGATAACATGTTATCACAATTTAGAAAACAGTGATAAACATATCATGACAATTAAGCTATTCCCAAAGGAAAATTATTCAAGACTGGTTTAATTGGGTTAAGCTTGCGAACCCAAATCTTCCAAGCCCAGATATAAAAAAGATGAATTCTTCTTATCAGTCATTATTCTTTATTTTTATAAGGTGTGAAATAATGAATAGTAACTGATGAGAAAATTTTTTCTATAGAAAAATGTTCAAATCTTTCATAACGTAATTAGGTGCATCGGAGCAAGTGAAGGTGTTGCTCACATCATCATAAGCGTAGCTATAAGCTTGAGGGCACTGGTTCTCGAAGAACAGGGAATAGTTCATGGGAGGACATGTTTCTGGAGTACTGAAATCGCCAGTGCAGCAGTATTGTGGCTGATTGAACGTTGTGCATGCGATCACGCTTCCATCCCCAACTTTCAGTTGCAACTCTGCTGGGCAAACCACGCTCACATTGGCCAGGCAACTTGAGGTCTAGCAATCACCGGTCCCACCTTTTATGCTCACTGAAACAAGCAGGTTGAAGCCATCGACAAGGCTGACATCGTAAAAGTCTTTCCCACCATTTTCTGCTATGTTTATTTCTACCAAGGATGTTGGCGGGACAGCACCGTTGCCATTGCATGCAACCTGGCCGGAGGCACAATCCGCAGTAGTGCAAAAGAACCTTCCCGAGGCATCTATGGAGCAACCAGTTCGTGCCCAAAACCGGCCTTTCCAGGGAGCTTGGGCATCCAGTGATGTGGATGCTCCAGATGCTAACTCAAATCCGATTGTTGATAGTTGAGGTTTCTAATCAGCGATTAGGGTTCGTGGCCAGATGGTATTTGGACAGCTGTTTGTGAAAGTTATTCTAGCGGATTGAGCACCTGCAATATTCATAGACATGCAACATCAAACAAAATAATTCCTTGTGGCCATGCATATATGTCGAACATGAAAGCAACATATCCATCTTAGATATATGCAGCAAATGAATTTAGTCAAAGATATACCATTTTAGGTAATAAATCATACATGCATGCTTATCACGATGATACAGGTGCATGCATATATATATGCTATGACATCGACATGGTACTCGCGTTCTATTATAACATGTCATAGACCTACTTATGCATATACACGTGTCATTTTATGATAGGATGAGTATACCACATGTCCATTCTCCGACATTATCCAAAATTTATTCATATACACGTGTCATTTTATGAATGCTTAATGACAAAATAAATAAAAGCAATTAATATTTTTATTCATGCTAAAACGTTGAAGAAATTTCGATATATACTGATGATCATCATGATCACGAGGCATACCAGAGAGCTAGGAAATAGAAAGCCAAGATGAGGCAGGAAACTGAAAGGCTACCCTTCATCACTGCTAGATAGATATGCATGCATGCAGAGATGGGTGTGGTAGTAGTGGTACGTACTTATGAACATGGGATCCATACTCAAAGTTATATATATATATAGAGGCTCCATACTGGGTTTCTTTCAATCAACGCCGGTAACTGAGGTCGCGACCGTGACCTTCGTGTACGTCGATCGGACATATACGTTGGGGCTACGAGAAATTGCAGTAAATGTTATAAAGACTATTTTCTATGTTTATTTCTTTCCGTCAAATTTGAAACAAGAACTTCATCATGATGAGTTGTTTGTCAATGTTTTAGTGTTATGGTTCATCGCGTCTAATTAATTACTTGAGTCCCTAGACGTACTAATTTTCATTCTAGAAAACTTTATACGCGGCAAATTTAAAGCTTGGAGTTTCAGGACATCGCAAGTCAAAGTTTAATTTGCAATAGCAAGGGATTTACTTCTAGGTCTTGTGATCGATCGAATGGACAAATTCATTGAAGTGCACTGGCATTAACGTCCTAGCCAAATGTTAGTGCAGTATAAAAGTTGGCTAAATCGTCTTAAAAATGTTCTATATTGGCTAGCTAGAACAATCAATATGCATGGACTTTTGCAACCATTGTTCAACAAATATCTACTCTATTATAGTAAGTGTCTATCTAACTGTAAACAGTGATTTTTTCTTGTTTTGTCCCAAATAGACAAGTCTCATACAAGCCCTTGTAAAAAATTGGATCCTACTTAAAAAAAGTGTAAAAAAAATATTTTCTTTATTAGTGATCACTAATAAATATTTTCTTTATTTATGAGAGTACCCACTTTTTTTTTTACAAATAACTTGTATGAGACTTGTCTATCTGAGACTTGTACCTAGCATTATTCTTTGCACAAACGGCAATGCTAATACTCTTATAATTTATTGCATCGCATAAATTTTCTTCATATATAGTTAGTACCCTAAGCCTCCTTAAATTAAGTTCTTCGATCCTTCCCAATTAGTCAAAAGCCCATACGTACTTAGTCAATAAATTAAGGTGTTGGCCTGATTTGCAGAACTCACATGCAGTCTTTAAAATGGAGGTCTGGAGTTCGAAACTTCCATCTCCCAAATATATCAAATTAAATATATATATATATATATCAATTATAAGTATATTATGAGAATATTCACCACTAATTCATATAAATTTCTTTATCACATTTCTTCTATTTTTTTCATACACTCTTTATGGATCTTAACATTGAAATTTTTTACTCTTCGTCATCTGATCATGATTAGTTGGTATTAAATTTAAATCTTGCTATAGAAAAGCGATTGGGTAGTAAAAGAGGCTCAACATCTATTTAGTAATCAACCTCTCTAGAATAATAAATTTCCAATGATCAGATATCTTTTTATGATAAATTACACTCACATTTTTTATTTTTTATTTTAATTAAGTAGTGTATAAGATTGAAAAGATAAGAGAAACTAAACTGGTGATATCATTTTTCCTACATTTCATCTAGTAGCTAGATTAGATCTCGGAATTCATCCCAAGGGTAAAGAAAGCGAAACCAATAAAAATAACATTCATGCATATGTGTGATGTTACTTTCCATAGATTCATTGCCAAAGCTCAAAGAACAAATCTATTGAGCAAAAATGTAGCCAACTGGTTGTAGAATTCCTTAGCTAAACAAGTTCTTCTCAAACAAAGCCCAAGCCAAAAAATCTAAAATGTCGTGGGTGTAATTAGTGCCAGTGTTAAGGCCAGTAGAAGAATAAAACTCATTTAACTAGGAATTGATTAGAGATAAAGCTAGAATGAGACATAAAAGCTGAGAAATGATGAGATATACATGTGGGGAGGAATGTTCTTAAAAGGGAAAAAAGAGACACCAAAGTGGGAGATCGACTAGGGAAGAAAAAAAGAAGGGGCCATGCAAGGAGATCCCAAGACCATTTTTGCTACAAGACTGCATGAGATCAGTGATTGCAAAGAGATTAGTAAAAATAGAGAACTTGTAATATTAAACTCTATTTATAGATTTTGCACACCAAGACCCATGAATGTAGGTCATAGTGCTGAACCATATAAAATTATTGTCTCATTTATTTTCGGTCATTATCATTAAGTTAACCATAGATAAACACTTTAGACATTGTCTCTATCAAACACCACAACAATGAGAGAAGAGGATCAAACGACCATTCTATTGAACTCTCGAGGCCAAAAAAGGCATCAATAGTTTGGCACCGTTTATCGAATCGAATAGTCATTCTTCAAATAAAGGGTGGCATTATCCATGAAAAAGCAAGTGGATGAAGATGAAGAAGTCACTTGGTAAGACGAATATAATTATATTCAAGCGAATTTTACGTTTCGATCCTTTTGATCAAAAAAGACATTTTTATTTCGGCGAACGTGCATCGAGTTATAATTTGCCGGAATTGAGTATATACAACGATTAATGAACTCAAAATCATCGATTTTGAGCGCTGGAAAAACCCTTTTTCCTTATAGTGTAAGCATGAGGACTCAAGTATTTGATGTCCGCCTATGTGTTTCATATTGAATCTGCGAGTCGGAAGGTGCGGGGCCCTCCAGTTTCTCCAAACACCTGATCACACACGAATGTGCGTATGGAGGAAAAGTCCAAAGGCAGCGCATGGAGCCCACCATCACCATATGCACAAACGTGCATGCACATTGCATGCTTATGAATGAAGGCCGCAAGGGCGAGAGCCCAGCTACCACTGCATGTGTGTAATGTGAGTAATATGCATACAGGGATTGCAATATCCCAATCAGAACTGGGTGCGTCGACTAGTGTGCACGTCTGATTGGCGGGAACGGACTCGAGCATCTGTAGACCCTACATCTGCAAGTAAAGCATGCCAACGTGCGCCCATGGTTGGGGACCACTAGGCAAGACCTCGACTCTACAAGCTCCTCAAAAGCGGATGGTGCTCACCACCCTCGCAAGCACCATGAGGCACAAGTGCTCATGGATGGCGAGCATGGTGAAAGAACAGAAAGGGCTGCCACCTCAGCGAGCACCTTGAAGGGGAAGACAATGCTTGAAACCTCGACAAGCATTGTGTTAGTATTTTTTTTAATAATATTTATTTCTTACTGGTTGCTCGCCTTTGCTTTTTGGTCTTTTACGTTGTGTTTGATGGGGACTGATAATTAAATTGCCATTACTTTCGGTTTAATTTGGCTTGAGGCCTTATTAGTTGTTAACGTCGGCTTTTTAATTCTGAGTCCGTTAGTGTTTTTTAATCTTTGTCTCTTATCAGCTCTTTGTTAATGGTTAGTGCAATCGGTTTTTCTTTAATTGGCTACTTTTAATACCTTTGATGGCCAACATCTTTTTCACTTTTATTGTTTTTGCCTGTTAGTTTCTTTTTACCTCCTGGACCGTTTATGGTCCATATGGTCTATTTATGTATATATTTGAGTAGTCTTACGGAGTATATGTGTGTGGAATATTTGACAAAAAGTGTGATAAACAAAAATATACTTATGAGTATTTCCATTTTTGAGAGTATTTCCAGATAAAAGAGAGGTGTTATTTTTTAGTGGAGCTTTGGGCTCAACCACTTGTGTAGAGTAGGATTGAGTCATACGACGATCAGTTGGGCTGTTGTATCCTGGAGGAGTCAAGTCAAGAAGCTTTCTGCTGCACCGGTTAATCTGAGACTTTGTACACCGCAGAGGGCTTGAATCTCCTTAAAGAGAGTTATATTTCCGTGCCTCAGTCCAAACTGGCTTCGTTTTATTTTTAATTACATTGTAATTTTTATTATATTATTGTGTATTTCACCAACACAGTGTGAAAGCATAGAAAGTGCTCGTGGCAAGCACGGGTGAAAGCAGAGAAAGTATTCATCACCTGAACAAGCATCATGAAGGGGAAGACAAATGCTCGCTGCCTTGGCGAGTACTATGAGGAGCATGAAGCTTGCCATCCCAGTGAGCTTCATGGAAGTAGCTAGATGTCACCACTTTCGCGAGCTCCATCGGGGCAAAACTAGACCGCCACCTCGAGCAGCTCATTGAAGCCGATGGAAGTTTGCCACCCAGAGAACTACATGCAAAGGTGAACATCACTACATGCAACCTCGAGAACTAGTGGGAGAGCAGTTTCCTCGCAACTAATGTGGGTAGAGTTGCATGCCACTGCCACAAAGCTCCTTGGCCCTTTTCACTGATGCTTGTAGCCATGTCGCCATGCAACGGACCAACTAAACTCTATGCAATGGACTCATGAAGCTTGTGTGTGTGGACCATTGAGCTCATAAAGACGAGAATCTTTGTGAGTAAGTTGTGTGGGCTAAACATTCAGATAGGGAGTCAAGTTTCATCCCTAAGGCCATTGAGAAAACAACTGAGTTTATAGTGATATGATAACTCCCTTAATTTGATGGATAGGTTTTGAAACTGGATTTTATACTCCTCAATAGATCCAGTTTGTTTCAATCTGGTGAGGGCCTCCTCAACGTTTACGTTTTAACTTCTGTTGGATTTACACAACAAAAAGGCATAAAGTACACAAAAACTTTTTCTCCTATGGTAAAGTTGGTAACAGTTCGGGTTTTGTTGACTGTGGCAGCACTACAAGGATGGCATCTTTACCAATTTGATGTAAACAACGTATTTCTCCATGGAGATTTTGAAGAGGAGATTTACATGCGTAAACCCACCGGATACAACAAAGGAGGACCTCACCAAGTCTGCAAATTGCTTAAGAGCTTCTATGGCCTTAAGTAAGCCTCTAGACAATGGTACTTAAAATGTAACGCCCCGACCCCGAGGGTCCGGAGAGTTAACTCATATGACCTGAAATCATCTCCAATAATATTTTTTAAAAAATAAACCAGAATCTCCATAACATATTAACCTATTTGTTCAATACAAATATCCATATTCCTACTTAAGGGCACATCAGTGGTGTCTCATTGATATACATAAACTTTTACACAAAGACTAGAAATATCCATTACTCAACATACCAAAGCCACATAAAATATCAACGCTACCAAAAGACTCTCCAAAAGTCATTGTACCCTAAGGCACTTAGTCTTCTATGATCCACAAAACTTGCAAGTACTCCCTATTCTTGATTTTCAGCTGTTGCATCAAAATTATCTGAAACATATTATGGAGATAGGGGTGAGTTATCAACAACTCAGTAAGCAGAGAATATATACTAGTATGCAAACATGAGCATTTACAGATTTCAAAATACAGAACAAAACACTTTTTATTTTCAGAATGCAGAGTCAAAACATGTTATCAATAATATCAGAGCAAAAGTTTAAAAATATTCTTATTCAAAATTTCCTTGGCACAGCATAACTGAAACATCATATCAGAATATAATTCCATGTTTAACCCCCGCGGTAGGATTGTGCAAACCCTAGCGGCCAATCGAGCAGAAACAGAATGTGAATCTTCCTCTTATCATTCTTGGAGCCCCGAGTGTGCACATAGGAAAGACCACGCAGAAAACCACTTTGTTTCCAAAGTGGGTGCACCAGAAACAGAAAAGTTCGTACCAACCCAAACAGAGGCCACAGTTTTACACCCGTGGTAAGGTCAGAGTAGAAACAGAATGTCATGCCAGAGGTTTTAGAAATCACATCTTATCATATCAGTGTATATAACAGTTTCAGAACATAACAGGATCATATCACAAAAATATAATTTATGCACAAAATTTCATATTCGCTCTCTTTTGCACAATTCGGAAGCAAAATGTGAAAATAAGCTCATGTTTGCACTTGTCATGACAGAAATTATTTCCTTCTTATACAGAATTTCATGATTAATTTAGAACAAATAACTGAGGTCGTTTTCAAAATTTCCTTTCATAACAAAACATGCACATTTTCGAAATTGATCTCATTCTATTTTATTTTTATGCAAAGGCTAGCATAGGAACCCCGCTTACCTGGACTTCTTAGCTTGTCAAAAATTTCCTCAAAAGTACCGAACAAATATTAATCTTCACCTCTAAGATAATCACGTAAATTTTCATAAATTTCCAATCAATCTCTTATTTCGATATTCAAGCCTAAAACTTCTAAAATAATCCATTTTTAATTCCTCAAACCCAAAATTCTCATTATTCTTAAAATACCAACTTCATTGTCTAAATTCACCAATACCCAACTTAGTAACTCCGACTAAAACATTAAATTCTAACCTATTTGCGATTGGGATCTTACGATAATTTATAATACTAAATACATAAGTATATTGAAATCATTATAAGTAGAAACTCCTACTTTTGTTTAAATAATAATAAAATATATATATATATTGTTTTTAAAAGGATTCAAAATAATATTTTGTACTTATTGATCATTCCAAAAAAAAACATTATCAGTATCTACTTAATAACCATTCCAATAAAATATCATTCTCTTAAAAATACTAACTTAACAAGATAGACCCACATGTGCCTAATTCAAAAAAAATATATATGAGAATCACACGCGGCCCATGTTTTTAATTTGAAAGAATATATAAAAATCAATTGATGTTCTAAACAAAAAGGCTGAAAAGGGTAATAACACCCTTCATCTACAACTCACCCGAGACACCTCCAGTTTCCTTTTTAAGTAGTTATAAATCACAACACAAAAATGAAACTAGTAGAGGAAGATAAAAACGTGAGCGACGGCGAGGTCCTACTCATGGGAAAAATGGAGGCAGTGGCACTGCGAGAGCGCGACGGATAAAGGGCTAAGGTGGTGGTGAAGTCCTCGAAGACGTCGCACGGGGAGAGAGAGAGAGATAAAGCTGAAACCGAGAGAGAGGCACACGGTGAGAGAACGAGAGAGAGACCGAAAGGAAAGGACCATCAACCGGAAGTGGCGTGAGCTTACCGTGAGAAAACTGAGGCGGCGTACAGCGGCGTGCGGCGGACCTGGGTGATGGGGAGTCCTCGCCGGCAAATTCTGTGGAGGCACAGTGTGGTGAAGCTCTCGGTGGGGGGTGATTGCAGCGGCTGAAGGTTGCTCTATTTTGGATAGTTAAAATAGGGGACTTTCGGGGCTTGTATTGGAGGCTACAGAGGCATTGGGAGGCGGCTTCGTGTGGCTGAGGTTCCGCGTGGACTGGGTCCAGGGAGTAGCGACTCGTTGGCTGGGCTGGTGCTCTGTTTTTCGGGGGTGCAACAGAGGTGGTGTTTACACGGAGAGGGTGGTGGCGCACGGCTTGAGTGGTGGAATTGAGAGGCGGAGGTACAGGCGCGAACTGTGTTTGGTGGAGTTACAGCACGTGGATTTGCTTTGGGTGCGGCGGTTTACTGGATGCAAATCGAGCCCTTCGGTTGGTGTTTTATGGAAAAGGTGGTGGCTGGTTGCGGTCTGTACTAAGGTTCACAATGGGGGTGGAGACTCAGATAGGTTTAGATGGCTGAAAGTGTGAAGAGAGGGCAACGGCACTGAATCTAAGTTGAGGATGCTTAACACATTTATATAAGATATATATAGTATAGAGAATGAAAACCTAGTGGAGAGGATGGAATGACTGCATGAAAAAGGAAATTTGAGTCTGGAAAAACGATTCCACGGACTGGGTTCTTACGTCTAAAAAGAAAAGAAAATAACATAACATAACATAACATAAAGTAAAGAAAAAAAATATACTTAGGCCCACGACTTGGACTCTTAACGAGATTATTGCATGGCTTTTATCTAAAGTTTTGGGGCTCTATTCAACCTAAAATAAATATAATTATCCCATAAATTTTCTGATGAACACCCACTTGATCCATTAAAGACTTTAAAACCTAATTATATATCAAACCTATAGAAAAAGAATTATATACTGCCAAAAAATATCTCAGGCTCAAACTCTCTTCTAAAAATTTTACTCGTAATCCCAAACGATTTTTCATAACTATAACCCAAAAATTTTGTAAAGTGGCTTGACTGGCCCTGGTGTTACACAAAATCCTTCTCATCTCTCACTAAATTTGGTTTTGAGCAAACCAAGGCCGACTATAGTCTTTTCACTAAACTAGATGGGAATTCCTTTACTATCATTCTAGTCTATGTTAATGATATTATCATGGCTAGTAACTGTAAAGACCTTGGTTGTTTGCGATATTTTCTTGGCTTGGAGGTTGCTAGATCCCCTCAAGGGATCCACCTATGTCAAAGGAAGTATGCTTTGAACATCTTAGCTGACTCAAGTACACTCGACAATAAGCCCATCAAACTGCCTCTAGATCACAACTTCAAAATAAGCAAGGATTATGGTGATCCCCTTCCAGATCCAAGTGTCTATCGTAGGCTGATTGGTCCTTTGCTGTATCTCACTATCACCAGACCTGACATGTACTATGCTATTCAATTTTTAAGCCACTTTTGGATCGAGCTACCACCACTCATTTAACTGATACTGACAAGGTTCTTCGGTATATTAAAGCAGCCCCTGGATAGGGCATTCTCTTGTCTTCTACATCTCAGTTGCAGCTCAAAACCTATTGTGATTTCGATTGGGCCTCATATCCTGATACTCGTCGATCTGTTACTAGCTATTGCATCTTCCTTGGCAACTCCCTTGTTTCTTGAAAATCCAAGAAACAATCTGTGGTCTCCCGTTCCTCAGCTGAAGCTCAGTATTAACCATGGCAACAACTTGTTCTGTGTAACACCCCGTATTTTAGTGTATTTTTACTGAAGAATTATTTTTTATTGTTTAAAAATTTATCCTCTTATTTTAATATTGGTTGGATTTTTAGTGAGTTTATTTCTACGATTCTAATTTGCTGAAAATTATTTTTATGTGCTTTCCTAATATTTATTTATTGTTATGCATTTAAATTGCTTTTAATATTTAAATTAATTACTGTGGGATTTAATTATTTCAATTTGACGTTACCATTACGTTTAAATTATTTTAATTAACTTGTGGTTTTAAAATCATTTCCGTTGGATCATTTTTGTAACCCAAGTTATGAGGATTGGACCTCATTTCTTTTCTCCTTATTTTTCTTTTCCTCCTTTTCTTTTCTTTCTTTTCTTTTTTTTCCTCCTTATTTCTCCTTCCCACCCGCGCGACCCAGCCCCCTCCCTCTCTCCCGTCCGATTTCTCCTCCACCCAGCTCGCCGTCGTCGCGCCGCCGTGCGCGACACCGCTCTTCCGTTCCCCTCCCCATCGGCCGGCGACCCTTCCCCGTGAATCTCAGCTCCTATCTCGCCGCCGGTAGCCCCCACGAGACCCACGAAGCCGTGGCATTCTTTGAGCTCGCGCGCTGCCGTCGCACCACCTCCGGCCACCAACTCTTTACCACATCATCCCCAATCTCTTAGCAATCCAATGGACCCAACCCCAGCTCCGATCCGTCACCGGTGAAGCCCCACCAAGTCCATTTCCGATTTGTGCATTTTTTGCCTAAACCCATCCCTTGCGCCGCCACCCACGGCAAACCACCACCACCATTGGCTTCACCGACCTCCCTAGGCCCTATCCTATCATTTTTTGGTTTTCGTTTGTCTCCGTTGAAAAGTTGGTATTTGTGACCCACGGCCACAGTGTATTTTACACTGTGGTGTTGCTCAGACGTCGCCTTTTTCAACTTCGTGATCCTCCAGAAATTAGTATATTGCACTGTAAGTATTTCTTCAAAGAACTTTCATAATTTAAATGTATTTTTGTACTAACATATTACACTGTATTTGTTTGACTTGCCGGACTGAGTCCGAGGAGTTCGGGAGTCGGATGGTATTGTGATTGGAGTTGTTTGGTTGTTTGATTGAATTGGTTATTGGTTGTTGATTTATATGGATCAGTGTTGGTGCATGTACATATCAATATTTCATGCTTGATCATGTTTGTAAAGAAAACTTGGTTTTCGTGTATTGCATTCATGTGCATGTGTGATTTGGAAAAGTTATGATTTCATGTGTGAAAAATTGGATTTGTTTGGATTGATTGATTTGAGAAAAAAGGGAAAGAGACTGTAGGGATGGTGGTAAGCTGGGACGGTGGTAGAGTCCCACTTGTGATTCCCGCCTACAGTGCTCTGTTATGTATCTATTGTATGGAAAGAAACTGTAGGGATGGTGGTAAGCAGGGACGGTGGTAGAGTCCCGCCTGTGATTCCCGCCTACGGTACACGCGGTAGGGATGGTGGTAAGCAGGGATGGTGGTTGTGTCCCGCCTGTGATTCCCGCCTACGGTGCACGCGGTAGGGATGGTGGTAAGCAGGGATGGTGGTAGAGTCCCGCCTACAGTGTCCGATAAATGGTTGAGTTTTGTGTAAACCATTTTCTGGAAAAGTATTTTACGGATAATTTGGGTCGAATGAGATTTTGGCGTGTGTTGAAATTAATCATTTTCGGGGAAAATGATGTTTTGAGAGAAATGTATATTCTTTTTATGCATGCATGTTGGTCGCATTTAATGCATTTATATTACGTTGTTATTTTGGGTTATACTTACCTACGGTACCGTTTTATGGTATCGCAGCTTTTGATGCAGATGAGGATGATGAGTCCTAGGCTTTGGCTCCGTTGGGAGAGCGATCTGGGATTGCTCTCGTGCATCGATATTTATTATACTAGTCTTTTATGTATTTACCTTTTGTAATATATTTGGGATGACTGTATAACTTTTTAAAGATAAATTATTTTAGACACCTGTATTTAAATTTCTGGTACTTAGTTGATTTATTATATTATCCGTTGCGATTTTTGTTGTGCACTTTTGTATGTTGCATACACTTGGGCCCATTTCATTGGGATGCGTGACCCGTGTTGTCACCATCCTGACGTCACGATTCCTGTTCTTTTGAACGTGGGAGTCGGGGCATCACATTCTGAGCTCACTTGGCTCCACTACTTGCTCACTGATTTGAGAATCTCACACCCCCAAGCTGTTCTCCTCTACTGCGACAACCAAGCAGGCCCTTCACATCATTGTCAATCTTGTTTTCCATGAACGCACTAAGCACATTGAGTTAGATTGAGATAAGATTCAAGAAGGTAGCATCACCATAGCTCATGTTGCTTCACAATCTCAGCTAGCAGACATTTTTACTAAGGCTTTACCCTCTTATCTCCTTCACTCACACTTATCCAAGATGGGAATAGTGAATCTCTATTTTCCATCTTGCAGGGGGCTATTACACAATGAAGATGAAGCTAAAGCTGCAGGTCGTTCATCTTCTGGTGTTAATCACACAACAGCTACAAGTCTTCTGGTAGAACACCCACGAGCAAAACTGAAATGTGGGAAAGGATGAATTTTCTGATATTTTTGTTTTACTTGTATTTTGAACTCATTATTCTTTATTCTTGGTACATATTTTTTGTTGCTTAGATGGCTGCTACTTGATATAGATTTAGTTAGCTGGGAGAGAGTCACAGAGTGTATATGAGGCCTCTTTCTGTTCTTTTGTAATTGATTATTCATTCAGTGGAATATACAACTATTCCTCCATGCATCATGCTCTTTGAATCTCTGTACCTTCTTCCTTAATTCTTACATCTTCTGTGGTCACCAAAATTGGTAGGTTGAAGCTGTCTACAAGACTGGTATCGTAAAAATCTTTCCCACCATTCTCTTCTAGCTATGTTGATTTTCGCCAAAGACACGGGCGAGGATGCTTTGGATGCTAACTCAAACTCTGTTAATAGTTGAGGTTTCTTTGTGAACGTTATTCTAGCAGATTGAGCAGTACCTAAATTTATGGACTTAAAAGAAAATATAGAAACTTTTTTTTTCATACTTTTAAGAAAACACAAGAATTACAGATGGGGTTAGAAGAATATTTTCATATTTTTGAAAGACATTTTAGAGTTTTGAAATTTTTTTAGATCAATTTTTTTATTTATTTTTTAAATTCTGATGGCGAGCTCAAAGCCCATTATCCTCACATTTTATTGATCTGTCTATGGAGAACTCAAAGCTTTTTTTTTTTTTTTGTGATAAAAACACTGATAAAATGTTATTATCATTTTAACATATGACAATTAAGTTATTCCCAAAGGAAAATTTGGTTAAGCTTGCGAACATAAGGAGAGTACTGCATGGAACTAAAAAACATTTATTGCAAATTAAAATAGGAGAGAATTGGCGTTCATGATATCCCTTGTGCCTTTAACTTTTTATTAATTTATGGCTTGAAAAATTGAGAACAATCACCTATAATTATAGTTAAATTGGTCCTATTGTTTTTCTTAAAGTTTATTACAATATTATTAAATTTTAAATTTTATAATTTTTTATATTTACAATTTTTTTAAGTTTTTATTGATCATGTTTTAAAAGTTTTTTGTATTTTTACAATTCATGCTAACTTTGCATTAATTTTTAAAAACTTTTAAACGTTCATTGCACGCAGTATTCCACGTGTCGTTTTCTGACCGGTGCTTAAGTGACAGTCAAATTCCATGTCACCCTTTCCATAAGGAGAGTACTGGAATCCTGATGAAGGGTCCCATTTGAAACTTCACGGTAACCATTGCCTATTCTTGAGCCGTAATGCTACCTTTTTTTTTCTTTATTGAAAAGGAGCATAGAGCTCATTCATTCATTAAGCAAGAGATACGAAATAGATAAGGGAGGATCTTCAATGTCTACAATAGTTTCAGATGAAAAGAGAGCCTTCCTAGCTAACACATGAGCCACTCTATTGGCTTTTCTATAAACATGCTTAACAGACCAGACCTCATAATGAGAGAGGAGTTTTTGTGTATCTTGGGTGACCATAGCCATTTGAGACTCGTTCTTGTCATTTATCAAAAGAGCCGACACAACCTGTTGAGAATCCCCCTCTAAAACAACCTTCGAGAGCCCAAGCTACAGACCAAACTTTGCTGCCTCATACGCCCCACAAGCTTCAGCTAGTGTATGATCCGGATACAGGGGTCTACTCATTCTCAGAGCAGCAATCATAAGACCTTTGTGATCCCTAATGATAACCCATATTCCAATTCTGCCTCTATATTTATCCACCGCAGCATCCCAATTCATTTTGCTACACAAAATGAATACAGGGGTCGACACAACCTGCCTCTACCTTGGAGATTATAACTGCTACACAATCGGTTTGAAAAAAATTAAAATTAAAAAACTAGTAAACTCTATTTTTTACAAAAGAATTATCTAGTGTTTACGTACTCAACGACTATAAATATCATTTCTCATTCTTAAATAAGATGTATTAATTTTAAAAAAGTGAAACCACAAACTTGAAAAGTAATTTTGGCTTAAAATAATTTCTTGCGATTTAGCCTTGTTTGTTTTCGCAGATGAGTTGAGATTAAAGTTAAAAAAATGGATAAAATATTATTAGAATATATTTTTTTAATGTTATTTTTATTTTGAACCCTTAAATGTAAGAATGATAGAAGACAAAATATATATTGCAGCCTACTGTGCGCTGCAGCCACACCACACTTCACTGATTAAGTGTAAAAAAAAAAACACAGCACTGGTGTGCTGCGGCTACGGGCTGCTGCCTAGAATAACTCATGATAGAAACCTAGTGTTATGGGTTAATTTTGATCGATGCAAACAGAGAGATTCTGGTGGAGTACTGGTACTATATTGTAGTCCGATCCCATGAATAAATATATGTGAAGATGGAGTACGTAGCAGCATACAGACCAAAAGCACAAGAAATTTATATAATTTTCCCATTTATTTATGAATTTTCTATATGTAGTAATTCATTATCATTTGTTACATAGTAGATTATAATTATAATTATTATAAAGAGCAGATCAGAACACATGCAATATGCATGCATGCATAATCCTTGATCTCATCTCATGATCAAGTACTTCAAGGGCAGAAAGTGATAACGTAATTAGGTGCACCGAAGCAGGTGAAGGTGCTGTTCACATCATCATAAGCGTAGCTATAAGCTTGAGGGCACTGGTTCTCAAAGATCATGGAATAGTTCGTGGGAGGACATGTTTCTGGAGTGCTGTAATCGCCAGTGCAACAGTATTGTGGCTGATTTAACGCTGTGCATGCGCTCTTGCATGCGATCACGCTTCCATCGCTGGCTTTCAGTTGCAACTCTGCTGGGCAAACTGCGTTCACATTGGCCGGGCAACTCGAGGTCTGGCAATCACCGCTCCCGCCTTCTGTGCTCACTGAAACAGGCAGGTTGAACCCGTCGACAAGGCTAACATCGTAAAAGTCTTGCCCACCATTCGCTGCTATGTTGATTTCTACCAAAGATGCCGGGGGGATCGCACCATTACCATTGCATGCAACCTGTCCAGAGGCACAATCCGCAGTAGCGCAAGAGAACCTTCCTGAGGTGTCCGTGGTGCAACCTGTTCGTGCCCAAAAACGGCCTATCCATGGAGCTTGGGCATCCAGTGATGTGGATGCTCCAGATGCTAACTCAAATCCTGTTGTTGATAGTTGAGGTTTCTGATCAGCGGTTAGGGTTCCTGGCCAGACTGTATTGGGACAATTGTTTGTGAAAGTTATTCTAGCGGATTGAGCACCTGCAATATTCATATATATGCATCATCAAACAAAATAATTCCTTGTCACCATGTATATATGTCGATAATGAAAGCCAACATATCCATCTCTGCAAATGAATTCGATCGTAAATCACACATGCATACCAAATGTGTGTTCTTCGACAGTAACTAATAAGTATTCATCATAAGCCTAGCTAGGACAAGTATCATGCGAGAGAGAAAGAGAGATTGTTCAGTGGAAAAAAAAATTAAAATGTGATCATACATATATCTAAAATACATTTATATATATATATATAATCCATTTTCCAATAGCTAAGGCAAGAGCAGGAGATCATGAGTGAAAGGGTCTTCATGATTGATGCATAGATAGGCGAAGTAATTAATTTGATGATCTCAATGTATATAATATGCAGAGCTGGGCCGGTGTGGTAGTACTACTGCTACGTACTACGTTATTGGTGCTATATATATACACATATATAGGGAGGTTCGCTCATACACGGAAGACTCAGTTTTCTTCGTTTAGGCCGAATAGTATACTTAGGTCCGGATCGACTATCGGACAAGAACTTAAACAGAAATTCCTCCCTAACAAATTCATGTTTGTCAAATGTTTTAGTGTTATGGCTCACCGTGTCTAATTTTCAACCAGTAATATTATTGCGTGACAAGTACTCATTACAAGAAAAATGACATTTGTGATCATTGTTTTACAACGAAATTGACTATTTACGACGAAAACAGACTCATTTTAATTGGAAATAATAATTTCGCTAGAAATAACTACTAACAAATATGCAATTTTCTTGTAGTGACTTTATACTGCGGAAAAGTAAAAGCTTTGAGTTAATTTTGGAGACAAGTCAAACTGCACACCTTCTTGGTCTTGTAATCTATGGAATGGACAAAAATTCATAGTCTTATAACTTATTTATTTATTGCATCGCATGAATTTTCTTCGGTACAGTAATTAATTTATATGGCTGCAACATGACCGCCAAGCTAGTCCATATATCGCCTCAAATTAAATTCTTCCTTCTAGATTGTTTCTTATAAAGTAATTAATTAAATTCTTCCTTCTAGATTGGTCAAGAAACCGTATGCAAGTTACCTTAATTAATATTGACTAAGGTGGCTTGCATCTTCTTCCACCTTAATTATCGGAATTCGAACAAATAATAAGTGGTCTAAGTGAAGAAGGAATTATGCCTTTTCCGGCACTGTGAAAACGCCGCAATAAGTCATTAAATCGTTGCAAATGATTTATTCCAACGATTTTTTCCTCGCCGCACAATGGTTGCCAAAAATTGGATGGTATTTCTTTTTACCATTGATTTCTCATTATCATTGCTAATAATAATTTTAGCAACGCCAACCATGTTGACGCAAAAATTGATAATTGCTTGTTGCAAACAATGTGCCCACATTTATATAGACCAATGGAAATGCTCTATCTCGACATTATATAGTCGCTGCAAATATGAAAACTTTTGCCGCTATTGAATATGTAGTATTGCGTCCATCACAAAATCGTCGGTACTTTATTCCATTTTTGTCGACCAAATTCGACGTAATAGGCTACTAAAAGCGCCACTAAAGCTTTTCAACATTTCCAACACTGATGTGATTGGTTGCAAAAGAAGTATATTTGACATGTTTTTGATCGCCAAGAAATGGTTCACTTACATGCAATAGGCTGCCTGAGCACTAGCATTGACTCATCAAATTTATCTTCAAATTTTGATGAAAAGTATATGTTTTTCATATATTTAAAACCTCATTCTTCGTAACTCCACATTGGATTAGCCATTGAATTCATCAAAATAATAATATAATATTATTTTTTTCATATTTTATAATTACACTAATTTTATGTTAATTAATAATTTAATTTGATTCTTACATTATTATTACAAGACGGTTGGAGATTAAACGTGAATAAAAAAGACCGTTGGAGATTAAAAGTGAATAAAAAATAAATTTGATGGGTGAACAGTAACCCTTCAAATTTGAAGAAACACATCCATTTATTATAGTTCAAAACTTTCAATTTATTTATTTGGCTAATCCAATGCAGCTCTCTTTTCTTGAAATTCATCATATTTTACATTTGGCTAGGCTTTTGATGAAGGCACTGCCAATACTACCCAGCGATTTTGCAAAATCGCTATAAATAATGTTTAAACCATGAACTGAAATACGCATTATTGGAGATGAAATACATATACTCATTGTTGGAATAATTAGAGGTCCAATGGTTAACACACCCTAAATGGAAAACTGTCGCAAATTACATCCAACTATACTTTCTTTCATTTTTTCTTTTCTTTTTTTACGAGAAATAAATATTTCTCTATTAATAGACTTCATTCATTTATAAAAGCGAAGTTACAGTTGTGACTAATACATACAGGAAAA
Organism: Juglans mandshurica; assembly: GCA_022457165.1. Classification (NCBI taxonomy): domain Eukaryota; kingdom Viridiplantae; phylum Streptophyta; class Magnoliopsida; order Fagales; family Juglandaceae; genus Juglans; species Juglans mandshurica. Next base: position 23,250,872 of record CM039625.1, on the reverse strand, counting down.
AAACCTAGATTACAGGCCAACTACTCATGATTAGGGCTCCACCAGTACACAAATTCTTTTGTGACTGGTATGGTCTTAACTTTTAGAACTCTCTACAGACAAGTCATATAAGAGAACACACTTTGCCGAAAATAGAGATTTCAAACCCCACCCTCCAGAGGAGGAGGGGACTTTCACTCTATAGACAGAATGTCCAAGAGACTATTTATTTTTTATTTTTAACCTAAAACAAAGAAAATAACAGAAAACATAAATGATACAAGGGAAAATATCGAAATACAACTTGGAAAGCTATAAATCCGCATTTTCAACCTTAGAAGAAATCAAAAAAGCAAACACAGGGACAATGGAAGTATAGCATACAGTTGAGTCTGAAGAAACCGATGGCTTTGGTCCCAAATATGTCACGCATGATGACGATAGAACTCCCCTTGCAGTGGCACGTGGATGTCAAATGTCACTTTGGACAGTGCGTGTGGCTGACGCTCCGCTCCATTCGACGAGATTTTTCACCCACCTGAAGGATTGGTGCCTTGGGAATCTTGCGTTGGGGCACATTGTGGTCATTGAGCTCCGGAGAACAACAGATTGGCATTTCGCACTGCTTTGAAAGAAAAAATACACAAAACCATAAAAAAATAAAAGAAAAATAGAGAAAAGAGGGAGGAGGGATGAGGGAGGGAGGAGCCGAACTCCAACCCCCCTCCTCTAGTCTGGGTTTTTTTAGTGGGGTTGTTCTAGAGAGAAAAGGGAGAGAGCGAGAGGTGTGTTAGGGCATTGAGCTTTTTCAAAGTCCAACTATACTTTGAATGTACATTAGGTTAAGCTTGCGAACCCAAATCCGGGATCTTCACTTCAAGATGAACGGGCTTTTGTGATTATTTAATTTGGCGAAAAGATTATTTGTGACCAAAACAGACTCATTTTAGCTGTAAATAATGATTTCTCTGTAATTAACTGGCCACAAATAAACAGTTTTCTTGTAGTACTTTCAAGCCAAGATATAGAAAAATGTCCAAATCTTTCATAATTTCTCACCTTTTTTTATTATTTTTTTAAATTATTGCAATTATAATAGGAGAGAATTGGCGTTCATGCTATCCTTTGTGGCTTTAACTTTTCGAAATTAGTATCTCTGGCTTAGAAAATTTAGAACAATCACCTATTAGCTAGTTATGGTTAAATTGGTCGTATTGTTTTTCTTAAAATTAATTACTTTTTTAAATTTTTATTTTTACTAACTTTTTAATATTTTTTAAGTTTTTATTGATGTTTTAAAAGTTTTCTTGTTTTCTTACAATTCATTAATTTTTAAAACGCTTTTATTTTTTTTTTAAAGCAAATTTTCAAAACTCTTAAATGTTCATTGTACATCTTATTCCATGTGTCCTTTTCAGACCGGTGCTTAAGTGTGTGTGTTTGGATGTTGAAGTGAGTTGAGTTGAGTTGAGTTGTGATAATAAAATATTGTTAGAATATTATTTTTTTAATATTATTATTATTTTGGATTTGAAAAAGTTGAATTGTTTATTATATTTTATGTTGGGATTTGAAAAAGTTATAATGATGAGTTGAGATGAGTTTGTGATCCAAACTCACCCTTAAGTCAAAGTCCATGTGAGCCTTTCCACAAGGAGAGTACTGGAATCCTGACAAAGGGCCGCATTTGAAACTTCAAGATAACCATAAATACAAGTAATGGTACGTTAGAGCATCCTAATCTCGAATAAACGAAGAGATTGACTAAAATTTTTATAATTAATGTAAAAAATATCTCATAATGAATTAAATAAATCTAAAATAATTTAGATTATTGTTATAGTGATTGATTAAAGATAAAAAATTATAATTGATTTATTAAATATTAAAATATTAATTTTTCACTCTAGACAAATATTAAAATATTAGTTTCTCACTCTAAACAAAAATTCTATTTGGTTTGTAATTAATAAATTTAGATAAAATTTTATATGAGTTTAATAAAATATTTTTTGTTATTAGCATTAAATGAATTTTGAAAATATGATTTTTTAATATTAATTTAATTAGAATATAATTATTATTAATATTTAATTGGTAGAGCTACAAAATGTGATAAAAATAAATTAAATAAAAAAATTATTAAATTAATAATATTTTATTATCATATAGAGAGTGAATAGATAATCCAACGTGGAGATTAAATTTAAGTGGAATAGGCAAATGTAAAAACAAGTAATATTCGCTAAATTTTGAAGATGGATTTGGCAAAACCAATGAGAATACTCATAGAGTTTATAAGTTTTGTACAATTTTTTTTTTAATAAAAGTATAGTTTATTATTAAAAAATTAAAAAAAATTATTTTTTTTAAAAGAATTGTGTGGTGTTTACGCACTTCACGACTGTAAATAGCATTTCTTATTCTTAAATGCTATGTACCAATTTTGAAAAAGTGAAATCGCAGACTTGAAAAGTGTAACACCCCGACCCCGAGGGTCCGGAGAGTTAACTCATAAAACCTAATAATCAACTCTGACAAGGCTAGAGTACTTCCAAATTCAAGAATATATCCATTTTTCCAAACCTCAAATCGAACGTAAATACTACAATTAAATAAATCAAATAAACTCATTTATCCAATATTCAATCCAACAACCCAAATAAAATCAACTCTCATTCATGTCTCAAATAACAATTAGAAATAATATAACATTAACATAGTCTCCATAAACCGTCTAAATCCATTGAAGCAAACTTAAGAAAGATAATTAACCTCCAACACCAACACTAATATCATGAGATACCCAACAACAAAATAATGCTAATCTTCTCCATAGACCCTAATACTGATCTTCAGCTGAGCCATCGATGTCATCTGAAATATTATGAAGATTAACGGGGTGAGTTATCAACAACTCAGCAAGCAGAGAGCATATACTAGCATGTAAACATGAGCAATTATAACATTTGATAAGCCGAACAAAACATTTACTTTCAGAATGCAGAAACAAAACTTGTACAAAACCATTAGAGCGCAATTTTCAGAAAAATAAACTTATTCCAAAAAAAGAATCCATTGGCATTTCTAAACTGAAACATTATAATCTTATCATCGTTTAATATCACATCGGGACAATACCATGTTTAACCCCCGTGGTAGGGTTATAAACTACCATTATACCCATGGCTGGGTCATATTCTATGTTTCACCCCCGTAGTAGGGTTATAAACCATCATTATACCCGTGGCTGGGCCATTTCCCATGTTTCACCCACGTGGTAGGGTTATAAACCACCATTATACCCGTGGCTGGGCCGTATACCATGTTTCACTCCCGTGGTAGGGTTATAAACCACCATTATACCCGTGGCTGGGCCTTAACAGAAACAGAACGGATTTCATCGAAAATCCGGTTACCAACATATACAGAATCAGAACTTCATGACAAGATTTTCAGATGATACATCATGTCTAAACAAAACATTGAAAAGCTTCAGATCATTTCACATGTTCAAGATAAACATAAACAAAATATTCTCATTTGTTCATAACAAAACTTTTAGAATTCCTTATTCGCTCTTTTACATAGTTCAAAAACAAAGTGCATAAAACTAGCTCATGTCTACACCAGTCATGACTGAAAACACTTTCTCTTATATTGAATTTATGCGTATGTAGAGTAAACATCTGAGATTGTTTTCAAATCATTTCTTTTCAAAAACAAGCACGTTTATTTTCAAAGTCAACCTCATTTTATTTCTTTTATGCAAAACTAGTATATGAACCCCGCTTACCTGACTTCTTCGTATTATCAACACTTTGAGCCGGAACTCTAATAGTAACACCACCTAAACAAAAAGAACATATATCCAACATTTAATAACCAATCTAGTAGACTGCTATTTATTGAATAATAAATCAAAACAGTCCCTTCACAGCTCCATAACTATCTAACAATTAAACCCGAACAACTCTCTCTTCAAATCATTCACATTTAAAACCCAAAACAGCCACCACTTTCTATTAACATAATTATTTCCAAGACCAACCACAGCAACTCCAATAATTAAAACATAATCCAACCCAAACTTCACTTCCAACCTTTGAATAAAACAATTTCAGTGCACACATCAATACTAATCATTCAACAATTTCAAAACTTGCACAAAAGTTCAATACAACTAGTTCCAAAACACCCATCATTTTACACCAAAAAGTCTCAAATAATATTTCAAATTTGACTCACAAAACACCCAGGATTATACTCTTCAACATCCTTAATTATAACACACTCCACTGTTCCAACAATTAAAATACATCAACCCAACATAAAAGTCACAAAATTTTCTACTGAAAGAAATTAATGGTCTGCGCAAAGGGGAAAAATGACTAAGTGTAATGCACGGCCAACCAAGTGTGTGTGTGTGATAGACAAACCGAAGGGAAGAATTACAATGGTTTATGGAATGTGTGATAGCAAGTATAAGAATAAAATTAAGAGTAATATTGAAGGGTAGGCGGATTAATTACCGAAAGTAGAGATAAACAATTACTCCAGAGGAAGAACTGACGATAAACAATATTCGGAACTCACGAAAAACTGCACACAGCCGAAACCCAAGGAAGAAAAAAAAACTGCAAAATCATCTAAGAGGTACAGAGAAAACAATGGGTGGAAGAAGAAAAATAGGAAAAAAAAAACAACAAGCTCACTACCGTGCAACCAAGTCCACGGCGAGAAGCTTAAAGACCCACGGAAATCGCAGCACCAACCGAAACCTGTAGAGAGGAAAACTGTAACGCCCCAGTCCCAGAGGTCCGAAGAGTTAGCTCTTAATACTTAAAACTCACAATTCATCAATATATTTATAGACTCCAAAATATAACGTCATCAGAATACTACAAAACCTCTTAATAAAATCCTCAACTTCTCAGAAATCTTCTATGAGTAATCCACTATGCTTAAATAATCATCTCACCGATGCTCCAAAATCCTGATCTTTAGCTGGACTATTCAAAAATCATCTGAAAAATAATTGGAGATAAGGGGTGAGTAATCAACAACTCAATAAGCAGATAACATATATTAGTGTATAAACATGAGCATTTTCACAGAGTTCAGAATGCAGAAACAAAACATTTCAGTATCAATATGCAAATCTCAAAAATACATATTATCAGAAAATCAGAGCGACTTTTCAAACATTTCATATTCAGAAACCAACGTTTCATATTCAAAGATTACTTTGGCACAACATGACTGAACATTTTCGTCTTATCATATCATATCAGAACATAGACCATGTTTAACCCCCGTGGTAGGGTTGTGCATCCTACGGAAAGCCAAGCAGAACATAAATCACCGTGTTACCAAAGCGATTGCACTCAGAACAGAAAACCACTATTATATCCCGTGGTGGGCCAGAGGTCACTATTATCTCCCGTGACAAGGCCAGAGGTCACTATTGTATCCCGTGACAGGGCCATAGGTCACTATTATATCCCGTGACAGGGCCAGAGGTCACTATTGTGGCGCCCCCAATCCCCCTTATAAAAATACACGGGGATCGAGACACCAGGATGGTGACAACGCGGTCACACATCCCAACGAAGTGCCAGTGTGTGTACATGCAACGGTGTACAATTAAAATAACGCAGCGGATAGTCAACTAAGTTCCAGAATTTAAACACAGCTAAACATCAGTAGAGGTTTAAAAGCAGTTATACAGTCATCCCAAAATAAAGTTAACACATGCCCGAAAATACAAATAAGTAAAATAGCATAATAAAGCTAGTGATCCCAGATCACTCCTCGGGCGGAGCCGTCTCCTCAGGCTCGCCCTCCTCCTCATCTGCATCAAAATCTGTATTACCACAGAAGGGTACCGCAGATAAGTATAACCCAAATAATCCTCAATAAATAAAATGCATTTAATGCAACCAACATGCATGCATATGATGAAATATGCAATTTTATCAAAACATCATTTTCCCCGAAAATGATAATTTCCAACACACGCCAAAGTCTCATTGGCCCAAAAATAATCCGTAAAACATTTTCCCAGAAAATGGTTTACACAAAATCCACGCACACTATTTTTCCAGAAAATAGCCAATTTAATCCTTTATTAACCTATGCACCATGGCCTCCCCTAGGGACCATCCGCACGTCCTGGCTTCGTAGTGATGCTCGGTTCCGCGCCCAGCGCGTACGTAGCCAAGCACCCACTACGCAACGAGCGATGCCCAGTTCCGCGCCCAGCGCGTACGTAGCCAAGCATCCTCTGGTCCCCGCCAGCAGAAGGACCACGGAGTCGGCACGAATCTCTCGTCCGATCCCATCGTCGCCCAGCGACAATCCAGGAGACGTTACTCAGTTTATTCCGCTCCCGAGTAACCAGAGGAGCTCCACCGAGATAATACCCCATCTCGGCTTGGGGTCGTGATACACACGCACCCAAAAACATTCTCACATAAAATCACAATTTCCAAATCACACATGAGCATGAATGCACCACACGAAAACCCAGTTTTCTTTACTAACATGATCATGCATGAAATAATGAGATGTACATGTACCAACAGAAATCCACAACCATCAGTAACCAATCCCAACAAATCCAACCAATAAACCATCTGACTCCCGTACTCCTCGGACTCAGTCCGGCAAAACCAATCATCAGATTAAATACAGTGAAATGTGTTAGTGCAAAAATACATTAAATTCGCAAGAATTCTTTGGAGAAATACTTACAGTGCAATATAATAATTTCCGAAGGATCACGAAGCTGAAAATGGCGACGTCTGAGCAACACCACAGTGTAAAATACACTGTGGCCGTGGGTCACAGATGTCCACTTTTCAACGAAGACAAACGAAGACCCCAAAATGGTAGGGTAGGGCCTAGAGAGGTCGGTGAAGCCAATGGTGGTGGTGGTTTGCCGTGGGTGGCGGCGCAAGGGGCGGTTTTAGGCCAAAAAAGTACAAATCGGAAATGTACTTAGTGTGGCTTCACCGGTGACGGATCGGGGCTGGGGTTGGGTCCAATGGGTTGCCAAGAGGTCGGGGATGAAGTGGTAGGAAGATGGTGGCCGGAGGTGGAGCGACGGCGGCGCTGGAGCTCAAAGTGCGCCGCGGCTTAGGATGGTGCGTGCGGGCTACCGGCGGCGAGATAGGGGCTGAGGTTGGAGGGGTGAGGTCGCCGGAGGGGAGGGGTGCTAGTAGGTCGGGCGGTGCAGGCCACGGCGGCGCGGCGGCGGCTGGGCTGGGAGGTGGACGGAATGCACGGGGAGAGAGAGGGAGCTGGTCGCGCGGGAGAAGGGACCGAAAGAAAAAATAAGGAAAAAAGAAAAAAGGAAGGAAAAGAAAAGGAGAAGGAAGAAAAAGAGGGGAAAAGAAATGAGGTTCAATCCTCATAACTTGGGTCACGAAAATGATCCAACGGAAACGATTTTAAAACCACAAGTTAAATAAAATAATTTAAACGTAATGGTAAAGTCAAATTGAAATAATTAAATCTCTCAGTAATTAATTTAAATATGAAAAGTAATTTAAATGCACAACAATAAATAAATATTAAAAAAGCACATAAAAATAATTTTCACCAAATTAAAATCATAGAAATAAACCCACTAAAAATCCAACCAATTTTAAAATAAGAGGATAAATTTTTTAATAACTAAAAATAATCCTTCAGTAAAAATACACTAAAATACGGGGTGTTACATTCTCCCCCCCTTAAATAAAATTTCGTCCTCGAAATTGAGAAGGTCAACAATAAGACTAAGACATGAATAAGATTCAACTAAGAGCAGACTTAAGAACATACCACCAAAATAGTCCGGTAAGGCCACTATAAGCAACAAGCCCAACCAGTTTGCTCTCGCCAACTTTCATCCCAATATAAAGGCGATCTACACTTCCTTCCATACCAAGCTTCATATGGGGCCATCCGAATGGAGGAATGAAAATTGTCATTATAAGCAAACTCAAATAGCAGCAGATGGTTCTCTCTACTTCCATGAATTTCCATGACACAAGGCCGCAACATAACCTCAAGAGCTTGATTAGTATGCTCTGATTGGCCGTCCGTCTGGGGGTGATACGCAGAACTAAACTGCAACTTAGTGCCCAATGCTGCCTGCAAACTCTTCCAGAAACGGGATGTGAATCGCGGGTCCCGATCCGACACAATACTCTTGGGTATCCCATGCAAGCGCACTATCTCCTTAACATATATCCGAGTTAACTTACCCAAAGAGTCAGTATTATTAATTGGTAAGAAATGGGCACTCTTGGTCAACCGATCCACAATCACCCAAATTGAATTCTTTCCATTAGGGGTCCTCAGCAAACCCACAACATCCATAGAAATATCATCCCACTTCCACTCTGGAATAGAGAGAGGTTGAAGTCTACCTTGATGCTCAACTCTAACTTGACAGCACGTAGCACATTTCTCAATAAACATGGCGATATCCAACATACTCGTATTAGTCTCCCAATGGCACATCACAACCAGTATTCCCAGGGTGACTGCTATCCAAAATCTCATTTTCCACCAGAACTTTAATACATCCAGTAAATTCCAATGATTAATAGCCCCATACAATAATCCATGTTAACCTCAATCAACTTCTAGGCTACAACTTCTAAACCTCCATTGAATTCTACTTTGGTAACCTAATAGCCACTTCCAAAGTTAACCAACTCCAAACAAATTGCACAACCAAATGATTGCTCTCAAATTACAAGTATCTTGTCAAAATTCAAGTCACCACTAAGTCCTCAAAATCAGCACAATCTGAACTCCTAACTACAACCAAAAAATACCATGCTCCTGCTGCGCACTCTGATATTCGCCACATGCATAAAATTTATGTCCTCATACAACTAATACCATCGACTACAAGGTGGCTCCATTCCTACTAACCAACTCTTATCACATTTTGGCAGAAAATACTCTCTTCCAAAACCACGAGTTATAACTCAATTCCTCAATTAACTCCCGCAGCCTTAATCAAAATCAAATTCCATAAAATACATCCATGATCATAGATAGAAACCCAATATCAAACAACCTTAACATCCCAAATTAGAAATAAACAACCTCAACCCAAAATACATCCATCTCATCTACAATAAAGAGCATACCTTAAAAGGCTCGATCTCAACCTAGCGAACCAATAAGAGCGCCTAGAGACTTCTACCTAACAACCTAAACCCAAAAGCTTATCATCTACATTATGAACAACATCTAATCTAGCGATGACTAAACTCACTACGAACCATCACTGAGTATACCAAAACATTATCGAAATCTTCTTGGTAACTCGCCCACCTATCTCTACTCCTATAGCTACATTAACACGACTAGTTCCTTCAATAGCATTTCACTATTTAAACCTCAATGCAAGCCATACTGCTTAAATCTTCAATCCACCAAAAGTCATTGCACAACACCCAAGAATCCTAATGTTTTATTAACTCCCACACTTGATCATACTATCCACTGTTGATGCCTAAGCTTCGACTTTGAATATCTTTTCCTACACCATACATGATGTCCCAACAATCTCTCTTCAAGTTAAATAACAATGTCATTAATTCAACCAATTGGGTACTCAATCTCCAAAAGAAAGTATAACCTCAAAAATTTAAATTCCTAGGTAACCTCAAGTCACAATTAATTCCTAAAAATAATCACAATAACGATTATCAACCGTGATTCCAGTAAGTAACCCACTCGACTACACACTTCGATCAACTCACTAAAAATTCCAAGCCAAGGTCTCTTGAATTACTACTATTGTGTCGACTCCTCTTCAACACTTACTAAAGTCACTTCCTCTAAACCAAAATAAGACTAGAACCTATACCCTCTGAAATACGTACACACCATTTCTATGCATCAATCTTATGCACCTCAGCCAAAACCAATAATCCTCCAAACGTGCAAGTGATCATCCTTACCATTTCCATCACTAGACCTATAGCCTCGAAATCAGCAAAATCATTTCCTAAACCCGCACCATCTATTTTCCTTAAAATTTAATATGGATTAAATCATTAACTTGTCAATGTAACATCAAGCTAAAAACAATTATTTAACCAAACTAGATCAACATCTTCAATCCTCAGAAAATACACGAACTAGATCATTACCTTCCATCTCCAAAGGAATTCTCTCCTAAAAATTTTCTCACATCAGTAATTCAACTCTCATCAATCTTAATATAATTCAGCCCTTCAACTCTGCAATTCTAAAACCTTAACCCAGATAAAATCATTTCTTGAAATCCTCAAGATCGGTGATTTAAATCTAAAACCTTCGCCTTTTAAAACTTGTAGATCTAAAATCTCAAATGCTATCAAATTGCTTATCAAGGTCGGCAAGATCAAAAACTTTTAATGTAGTAATCCCTTAATTGCTTGTTGAACCTACCACCTTAAATCTCATAACTTATTTCCTAAAAACTGTGGGTCCTCAAATCTTAGATGAACTTCTCATAAATCCAACACTGACATTCGTTGAAGTTACAACCTCCTACCCATAGACTCACTACATAAATTCTACGGAACCTAAAACCTCGATTATCCTAAGAATTTAAAACTATTTCCCTCCTTAGTGGCAACTTGAGTTCCTACTCCAATGAGTTCACCCAGACCATGATGTTCAAGCCTCGATATTTAAACAAACCAATCACCAAGAGTTCAGGCCTACTACACCAAATGTTCAAGCCTCACAATGGCCTTCTCAGTCATATCACCTTCCTGTCATAGCACAACCCTTAACCCGCCTTTCAATGTCGAACAAAACAAAACAAAACAAAATAAAATGAAATTCCATAAATAAAATAACATACGACAAAATTCATAAAACAATGAAGTAGTTGACAATAAAATTATTAAAACAATAAAATAACCCGCCATAAAATAAAACAAATAAAATAAAATGACATACAATAAAACAAATAAAGCCAATAAAACAATACTCTAAATTAAACAATTCAACACGATCCCAAGCAACTTAATAAAAATATAATAACATGAAATAATATAAATACGTTCATTTAACACAAAATACAATAATCATAAACTCATAATATACAATAAATAACTTAACTTACCCCACTTCAACAAAAATGTATTATTTAAAAATAATAAAAATAATTTTCTGGTACTATCCTAAGGGACATGTGGTTTTACCCAGAGCCGAACTGCTCTGATACCACCTGTGGCGCCCCCAATCCCCCTTATAAAAATACACGGGGATCGAGACACCAGGATGGTGACAACGCGGTCACACATCCCAACGAAGTGCCAGTGTGTGTACATGCAATGGTGTACAATTAAAATAACGCAGCGGATAGTCAACTAAGTACCAGAATTTAAACACAGCTAAACATCAGTAGAGGTTTAAAAGCAGTTATACAGTCATCCCAAAATAAAGTTAACAAATGTCCGAAAATACAAATAAGTAAAATAGCATAATAAAGCTAGTGATCCCAGATCACTCCTCGGGCGGAGCCGTCTCCTCAGGCTCGCCCTCCTCCTCATCTGCATCAAAATCTGCGTTACCACAGAAGGGTACCGCAGGTAAGTATAACCCAAATAATCCTCAATAAATAAAATGCATTTAATGCAACCAACATGCATGCATATGATGAAATATGCAATTTTCTCAAAACATCATTTTCCCCGAAAATAATAATTTCCAACACACGCCAAAGTCTCATTGGCCCAAAAATAATCCGTAAAACATTTTCCCAGAAAATGGTTTACACAAAATCCACGCACACTATTTTCCCAGAAAACAGCCAATTTAATCCTTTATTAACCTATGCACCATGGCCTCCCCTAGGGACCATCCGCACGTCCTGGCTTCGTAGTGATGCTCGGTTCCGCGCCCAGCGCGTACGTAGCCAAGCACCCACTACGCAACGAGCGATGCCCAGTTCCGCGCCCAGCGCGTACGTAGCCAAGCATCCTCTGGTCCCCGCCAGCAGAAGGACCACGGAGTCGGCACGAATCTCTCGTCCGATCCCATCGTCGCCCAGCGACAATCCAGGAGACGTTACTCAGTTTATTCCGCTCCCGAGTAACCAGAGGAGCTCCACCGAGATAATACCCCATCTCGGCTTGGGGTCGTGATACACACGCACCCAAAAACATTCTCACATAAAATCACAATTTCCAAATCACACAAGAGCATGAATGCACCACACGAAAACCCAGTTTTCTTTACTAACATGATCATGCATGAAATAATGAGATGTACATGTACCAACAGAAATCCACAACCATCAGTAACCAATCCCAACAAATCCAACCAAACAACTCCAACCAATAAACCATCTGACTCCCGTACTCCTCGGACTCAGTCCGGCAAAACCAATCATCAGATTAAATACAGTGAAATGTGTTAGTGCAAAAATACATTAAATTCGCAAGAATTCTTTGGAGAAATACTTACAGTGCAATATAATAATTTCTGAAGGATCACGAAGCTGAAAATGGCGACGTCTGAGCAACACCACAGTGTAAAATACACTGTGGCCGTGGGTCACAGATGTCCACTTTTCAACGAAGACAAACGAAGACCCCAAAATGGTAGGGTAGGGCCTAGAGAGGTCGGTGAAGCCAATGGTGGTGGTGGTTTGCCGTGGTTGGCGGCGCAAGGGGCGGTTTTAGGCCAAAAAAGTGCAAATCGGAAATGTACTTAGTGTGGCTTCACCGGTGACGGATCGGGGCTGGGGTTGGGTCCAATGGGTTGCCAAGAGGTCGGGGATGAAGTGGTAGGAAGATGGTGGCCGGAGGTGGAGCGACGGCGGCGCTGGAGCTCAAAGTGCGCCGCGGCTTAGGATGGTGCGTACAGGCTACCGGCGGCGAGATAGGGGCTGAGGTTGGAGGGGTGAGGTCGCCGGAGGTGGACGGAATGCACGGGGAGAGAGAGGGAGCTGGTCGCGTGGGAGAAGGGACCGAAAGAAAAAATAAGGGAAAAAGAAAAAAGGAAGGAAAAGAAAAGGGGAAGGAAGAAAAAGAGGGGAAAAGAAATGAGGTCCAATCCTCATAACTTGGGTCACAAAAATGATCCAACGGAAACGATTTTAAAACCACAAGTTAAATAAAATAATTTAAACGTAATGGTAAAGTCAAATTGAAATAATTAAATCTCTCAGTAATTAATTTAAATATGAAAAGTAATTTAAATGCACAACAATAAATAAATATTAAAAAAGCACATAAAAATAATTTTCACCAAATTAAAATCATAGAAATAAACCCACTAAAAATCCGACCAATTTTAAAATAAGAGGATAAATTTTTTAATAACTAAAAATAATCCTTCAGTAAAAATACACTAAAATACGGGGTGTTGCAACTATTATCTCCCGTGACAGGGCACGAGGTCACTATTATATCCCGTGGCAGGGCCACATATCAGAGCAAAACAGAATCAGAATCACCATATCAGAGTCAGAATCAGAGTTAGAACAGAATCAGAAAGTCATGCCAAAGTTTTTTCAGGTGCCACATAATATCAAAACAGAATACTGATATTCAGATCATTTCACATTTTCCAAAAAGATTCAGAACATATTCACGTCACATGCGAAATTTATCAAATTTTCATATTCACTCATTTGTCTCAGTTCAATAACAGAATGTCAAAAATAAGCTCATGTCTACACCAGTCATGACAGAAAATACTTTCTTCTTAAACAGAATCTCATGAGTAATGCAGAACAAATATCTGAGGTTGCTTTCAGATTACTTTTCATAACAAAACATGCACATTTTCCAAAAATGACCTCAGTTCATTTTATTTTATGCAAAGTCTAGCATAGGAACCCTGCTTACCTGGACATCTTAGCTTTTCAGAATTTTCCTCAAGATGTCAAACAATAATTAATCGTCACCTATAAAATAATCACGTAATTATCGTAAATTTCCGATCAAACATGTATCTCAATATTTAAACCTGAAATACTAAAATAACCTATTCTCTTAAACTTCTAAAATTATCCTAACCCGTAAAAATATTAACCTTTTCTAATTTCATCAATAGCCACTAAAACGAATTCATACCTAAGAGAGTAATCGAAAAATTATTATGATAAAAGAATACCGGTGTTTTTAAAATACTAAAGTACCCCTAACGTATTATATATTACAAGAATACTATAGCTACTTAAAAAAAAAATCCCATAAAATAAGGCCAACATGAGTTCCATTGAAAACTAAATAGTTCAAATTAACAATATAATCATCTTTTTTTTTATCCTTATGTATAATAAAAAAAAACAAACCCAATCAATAAACCAAGTCCATTAAAACATAAACCCCTTAAACTAAAACCACGTAACCACATCAGAAAACATCATACAAAGGGGCAAAACTATAATAAAACTCAAAATTATTCTTCTTCCTACGCACGGCTGAAATACTATCTTATTTCGAAACCTTACCGAGAGGGAAGGTATACGTGCAACGTGCAGCAGCTCCTTGCTCACCAGAGGGGACCTCGCGATAGCGGATTGGGGCGGTACAAGGTGGTCGACGACGTGAAATACTACTGAGAAAGAGAGAGCGAGAGAGTGAGGGAGAGCGAACGGAGAGGATAGTTGAGTTCGGAGTTAGCTTACCGAGAGGAGAGCGATGAACTTGGATGGAGTGCAGCGCCCAACGATACACTCAATGCGGAGGCGATGACGTGGAAGAGGTTGGCGGCGGCGTCGCTCGGCTGGTTTGCGTCGAACAGCTGGAAGCAGAAAAGAAGAAAAATTGCTCTGTTTTTGGATACTAAAACAGAGGAAACCGAGACTTGCAGAAGAGGCTACGGGACGAAAGGCGGCAACTTCGTGAGGCTGCCGGTGGAGGCTTGCAGTGGTCGGTTCTGCTATTTTTTGACGTTCAAAGGGCCAGCCGTGTGGGTTGCGGCGTGGAAGGCTTGGCAATGGGACTGCCCTTCGGTGGTGGTTGTTCGGTTTCTCGTAGGCCTTGGATAGTGATATCACACGGTGGTTCGTGTGTTTTGGGCTGGGTTTGATCGAGGCAGTGGCTGGGATGCTGTGCGGCGGCTGGTCTTCAGGCGGTTGTGAGAACGTGCACTGAAGTTGGATGATGGGAGGGCATGCAACGCTGCGGTTGCTGTTTGCGTGGGGAGGAGTTTCTAGCGGCGGCAGTGTTTGCGTAAATTCTCATTGTTTGGGAAAAACATAAGCATCTATATATATGTGAGGTGAAACCCTAGAGAGACGAGAGAGACGTGTGTGTGCATGCATGCCGTGAACGAAAACGTGTGTATGCATGCCGTGGATGAGAGGCAGACCAAGCGGAAAAAGAAAAAAAAATAAGGACAGAAAGAAAACAAAACAAAATTAAATCTGGTGTTTAAAAACAAAAAATAAACATGTGAAGAAAATATAATAAAATAAATGAACTAAAAATAAATAAATAAATAAATAAAAATAGAGTTTGGTTGGGTCCGGGTGTTACAAAAACTTTCTGGGTGATTCAAGTGAAATGCAGATGTGATGCGGAAGAAACTTTCTGTGGAGAAACTGCACAAACCGGCACAGCGTGGGAACGAGGCACACGGGATGGAGCAGTTTTCGGAGGCAGAGCAGTTGGGAAAGAAGGAAGAAGAAGAAAGGGAAGGAGAAGAAACCGATGGAAGGAAAGGAGAAGAGAAAAGAGAGGGATCACTTACCCAAAACGGCGCCGTCCGTGTCCCTCAGCACATGCACGCGGGCTGGGCTTCATGAAATGGGTTGACTCCAACGGGCTGGGCTTAAAGCCCGGTTGTTAGAAAAAGTAATTTTCACTTAAAACAATTTATTGCGATTTAGGTTAGGTTTGAATAGTGAATTGAAATAAAAGTTGAAAGTTGAATAAAATTTATTTTTTAATATTATTATTATTTTTTGATTTGGAAAAGTTGAATTGTTTATTGTATTTTATATAGAAATTTGTGAAAATTTTAATGATGATATGAAATAGATTGAAAGTGTTTTTCAATCCAAACTAAGACTTAGTTAACAACCATTTGTAATTTTGTATCAGTGTGCGACGAATATATCTGTGTGCATGCGAGCGCGCATAAAAAAAATCCAATTTTGAGTCAGTCATTTGGCCTGTAAACCATGAAAGCCAGTGTTGCATCAAGTCATGTTGTATGTGAACCTTTAAATGTAAGAATGATAGAAACGGCCTCGTGCTATGGGTTAATTTTGATCCACGCAAACATAGAGATTCTGGTGAAGATGGAGTACGTAGCTGCATACAGACCAAAATCACAAGAAATTTATATAATTTTCCCATTTATTTATGAATTTTCTATATATAGTAATTCATTATTATTTGTTACATAGTCGATTATTGTTATAATTATTGTAAAGAGAAGCTCAGAACGCATGTAATATGCATACATGCATAATTCTTGATCATCTCATCTCATGATCAAGTACATCAAGGGCAGAAAGTGATAACGTAATTAGGTGCACCAGAGCAGGTGAAGGTGATATTCACATCATCATAAGCGTAGCTATAAGCTTGAGGGCACTGGTTCTCGAAGATCAAGGAATAGTTCGTTGGAGGACATATTTCTGGAGTGCTGAAATCGCCAGTGCAACAATATTGTGGCTGATTTAATGCTGTGCATGCGCTCTTGCATGCGATCACGCTCCCATCGGCGGCTTTCAGTTGCAGCTCTGCTGGGCAAACCGCGTTCACATTGGCCGGGCAACTGGAGGTTTGGCAATCACCGCTCCCACCTTCTGTGCTCAATGAAACAGGCAGGTTGAAGCCGTCGACAAGGCTAACATCGTAAAAGTCTTGCCCACTATTTGCTGCTATGTTAATTTCTACCAAAGATGCCGGTGGGATCGCACCATTACCATTGCATGTAACCTGTCCGGAGGCGCAATCCCCAGTAGCGCAAGAGAACCTTCCTGAGGTGTCCGTGGTGCAACCAGTTCATGCCCAAAAACGGCCTATCCATGGAGCTTGGGCATCCAGTGATGTAGATGCTCCAGATGCTTACTCAAATCCTGTTGTTGATAGTTGAGGTTTCTGATCAGCATTTAGGGTTCCTGGCCAGACGGTATTGGGACAGTTGATTGTGAAAGTTATTCTAGCACACCTGCAGTATTCATATATATGCAGCATCAAACAAAATAATTCCTTGTCACCATGTATATATGTCGAACATGAAAGCCAACAAATCCATCTCAGCAAATGAATTCGATGGTAAATCACACATGCATGCTTATCACCATGATACATGTGCATATATGACATAGTACTTATGTAAACAACAAATTTTGGTAGGCATGTCATTTTATGATAGGATAAGTATACCACATGTGTGTTCTTCGACAGTACTAACTAGTAAGTCACTACAACAGAATGTGTGTTTTGTGACAGAGGAAACTGTCACAAAAAATGGTAAACCGTCACTAAACATATTTGGTGACAGTTTGAAACCGTCACCTAAAGTGCGTCACAGAAAACATTTGGTGACGGTTTACTGTTCAACCGTCACAAAAAATATTTTTAGTGACGGTTGGAAGTGTTCCGTTCTGTACAACGTCTGAACGTTCCTTTTTTTGTGATGGTTATGAACTGTCATAGAAAATCACGTTCGGACGTAAAATTAAACGTTCGAACGTTATACCCGACCGATTGGCGTTCGAATGAGAGAAGTTGACGTTTGTTGTATATCGTTCGAACGTATCATATTTACGTTCGAATGTTAATGCGTCCGAACGTTAATTACAATAAACGTTCGAACATTTGTTCGAACGTAAACGTAAATGTTCAAACGTAGCGCGTTTAATGTTCGGACGTTATTTTGAATGTAAACGAAGGAGCGTCCGAATGCAAGTTCTTTGTTCGAACGTTAGTCGGTTTAACGTTCGAACGATTCAATTGTATTTATGTTTGAACGTTTGTTAAAGTGTGAACCAACGTTCGAACGATTTTTATTTACATTCGAACGTACAGATCAAAAATACTAATTTCATAAAATTTAATAACAAAATACCAATGGTATCATATTACATACCCAATTAACAAGTAACAATGTCTTATAAAAGTACAAAATTAGATATTAAAACTAGTCAGAAATATTGATAAAATTTATTTCTTCTTTTTCCCTCGCCCACGGGGATTCTGTTGCAACGACATAACACGCTCCATTTGCACCATCATCTCTCGTTGCACTTGCTCTTGCACTTCACTGCGTATTCTTTCCTCCTGGTCTCTCTGTTGGTCCTGCAAACGCATCTCTAAATGAGACTGTCGTTCTAAGAGAGACTCTAACTCTTGCTGTCTCGACCTCATATACTCATTCTCACGCCGTGTAGCTTCTAAATCTGCTGTAAGATTATTAATTTGTGAAGCCGATGAGGTTGAGGAGGATGAACATTTATGCTTGATAGATCGTCCCAAACCTCTTGCCATACTAGACTGCGGCCCGAGCACTTGGGTGAATATGTCTATGTCACTAGGAGAGGATTCCACAGAAGTCGACTGCATCTCCAACATTTTGCTCTGCAATTTAAAAGGTAATGATCGTAAATAATTAGTAACGTATTAAAAGAAATAGAAATAAGAAATAAACTATTAAAATGTTCTATAAAAAATTTATTTAACAAAATTAAAACTGCTTACATAATTATCTGCAGTGACAGGATCCATCCACTCACTATGCTCATTAGTGTGAGCAGCAGCATAGACATGAATGAGGGAAAAGTTTTCAGGATCATCACGTTTCTAACAAAGCGACAATATTAGCAATTTTAAAAAGAAAATGTTAGTACTTATCAGAAAGAATATCAGGAAAATAAATGAATTCTATAATTTTTTAATTACCATTTTTTCAGCAAGACGGTGGAATGACCTTGAACCGGCACGATGGTGGACAGTCAGAACGGATCTATTCTGTGCATTTGTAGAACTCAAGTGCTACAAAATATATTAAAAATGTTAATTGTAATATGTATACATATAATGTATAAAACAAATATGAATGTAAATAATTAAAAGATATAAATGTAAAATACCTGATAATCTGGAGATGCGAAAAGATCACAACACTTTCTCCAATCATCTAACTTCATCTGCTGAAAAGGAGACTGCGCAGCCTCTTCCAACGTCTCAAACTTCTTGAAGTGGTCATGACATCGTCCTTTGTGACGTCGGAATAGTGTAGCCATCAACTCATTCACGGTTCTCAAATCCTCGCTACGGCCAAAGTCGAGGTCGAATTCATCCTAACAAGGGAATCAGGTAAAAAATATAATATATTAATCTAAGTGAAAAAAATGTAGTGAAAAGTAAACTCACCAGCACACGACTTCGAATGTGCTCCTTAATCTCATTCGGAACATCTCGCCATGAGCGCACATAAAATGGAGCATAAGCTCGAACTACTGTGCCAATATAGGAGGAAAGCGCTGCTGCACTATCATCCACTCCTCCAGTGGAATTATCAGGAATTGTGATCTTCAGTTTACCGTGCCTTCTATTTTTTTCAAGAAAGATTCCACGTGTATAGCCACGACCGCGACGTGCAGATGCATGAACTACATCATAATAATAGATATACTATAATTATAATTATATAGTTATTGAGAAAAAAGTATTAACTATATATATAATTATCAACGACAATATTTCCTTACTGGTAGGTGTCGACTGGCTGTTGTTCTCTTCTGTGTTAGCTTGATCTTCAGGAACAGATTCCTCGAGTGGGGAGTCCTCAATGGATTCAGGACTTGGACTTGGCAGAGGCACATTTCTTCGTTGTCGTTTTGGCGGCATTCTTTAAAATAATTAATTATATCAAAGAAAATTAATTAGAAGAAATTATGAAAATTTAAGATATTTTATAGTCACCTATATAAATAAAATATTTAGTACTTTTACTCTTCAGATGAATTTTCCATGCTTGTTTCAGAATCTCCATCAATAACATCTTCATTATCATCATGCACCTCTTCTTCATCATCTTTATCCACCTCCTGCCCAGATTCTGATTCGTATTCATCTTCTGACTCGTCTTCTTCATCTTCCTCCAAACTGACTTGAATTGAATGATCATTTAATACAGACGGGTCGAGATGTACGGGTGGGACATCATCTCTACACAAGGGGACCAACTCGAGTGCACCGATGTCAACAAACAAGTTAATACCCTCTCCATCTTCCTGGTATGCCTCAACAATCGGATTGTCATCTTCATCTCTACTATTCTCGTAATCTGTACTCGTTCCTGCTTCATATATATTTCGAGGAACAAATTTTTGTACGACTCACCAAGTTATCTCCCCACTATCTTCATCAGCACTTTTCATTGAATCAATCAAGTAATAGACTTGGGTAGCTTGACAAGCCAATACGAATGGATCATCTTCGTACCATTTAGATGCAGTATTGACACTCGTAAAGTGATTATCCCTATGTATCGAAACCCGACCACCGCCTAGATTCCACCAATCACATTTGAAGACATATGTTACAGACCCACCCAGATATTTAAATCCGATAATATCACGTATGACACCATAATAGTCAATATCATATGTTCCATGACTCCCCTCGACCAACACACCACAGTTTTGAGTCTTTCTATTACGTTCACGGTCCAAAGTATGGAATCTATAACCTCGAACCGTGCATGCAGTATATCGAAGTGCTCTATTTGAGGGACCACGGGCCAATGCATACAATTCAGAAGAAATTGATCCGGGATCACGAGCACGTTGTTCCAAAATCTAAAAATTGAAATAGTATATATTTATTATTTTATTATCCAGAGTTAAAAATTTCACAATATAACATATATATAATTTTAGTTCATACACGTTCTTCAAACCATCCGGGAAATTCTTCCTCTCACACCGTGACTGTACGCGGTGTTTCTATTGAGGTATCGGCAGATGTCATCGGCGAGCACCTCGGGATTCATTGAGGTGCTCAGACATTTACACACTCAACACCCCGTGAGGATGTAGGCACTTCTACATCATCTACTGGCCGGGGATGTGAGCCAGCATCAGCCAGAGATGCAGGCCAGTCAAAGGCTGAGGATACTGGCGTCGAGGCTCAGGATGATGACCGAGACGAGGATTTCTACATCCTCACCGGGAGGGATCGCATGCAGATCGAGCGGAAGAACGCCTTCAACCAGATCCATTTGCTGCATTTCTTCCGCATGTTGCACCTGATTGTTGCAACAAATGTCGATCCTGTGGCTCATAAAACCACATTTAGTCGGCTTCGGGCACAATTTTTTATACGAGTGGCACGTGGAGATCCTATAGATTTGCCACTGCACATTTTTGAGAGGATCCGTTACGAGGCGAGCATCGTCTCCACGGATAATCTCCCATATGGTGTCCTCATCAGCCGACTATTACTTGCACGGGGAGTGCCGACCCAACCAGAGGAGCGGGTCAAAGATCAGATGAGCCCCCTCGACATGAAACGCATCGGCGTAGCATTGGACAGGCGAGGGGACGTCAGCCACCCCCTGTAGAGGATCTAGTTCCTCCGACGCAGCCTGAGCCAGGTCATGTCGGGAGTAGTAGTCAGCATACGCCGAGTACATCTGCAGGAGATGTGCGGCCTGCTTGGGTTGATGCGGTCATATCACAGCTGACTGTGCATATTGATCATAAGATCGATTGATCGCTTGAGGCTATATCAGCGTCTGTTGTCGAACTCACCCATCCTGTAACTATCCTCAATGACAAGGTTGATACCTTGACTGAGGAAGTACGGAGTTCGACTTGTGCAGATAACGTTATCATCTGACTGTTGTTTATTACGTTCTATCAATTTTTGTATTTTATTTTTAATATTTGTAACGAAAAATATTATTGAATATTTTTATCGTTTTTTAATTTCAATTTTTAATCTTCTTTGATGTTATAATTTCCAACTTTAATACTAAATCACTGCATTTCAAATATATATAAATCAATAATATATATTTATATATTACAAAGTGTGTATATATAAATATATACAATTCAATTTTTTAGACTTGTTCACAAATTATGCGCAATAAAAATCACATAATTTTTAAATTAAAGTCATTTAATTTAAATTTACAATGAACGTTCGAATGTTATTACTTAACGTTCGAACATTGGTGCAAACATTTTACGTTCGAACGGTTGCGCCAAAACATTTTACGTTCCAACGTAAACAGACATAACGTTCGAACGTATATGTGACGTTCGAACGCATATGTCCCATACGTTCTAATGTAAAAAAATCTCATTCTATCTTTAGTGACGGTTTCCAAAAACTGTCATAGAAAATGCCTTTTAGTGACGGTGTAGGGACTGTCACAATTTCCCAACCGTCACTCAAAAGCAATTGTGTTGTAGTGAGTATTCATCATAAGCCTAGCTAGGAGAAGTACCATACGAGAGAGAGAGAAATTTTTCAATTGGAAAAAAAAAAATTTAAAATGTCATCATACATATATAATCTAGACTACACACACAGATTATATATATAACTCATTAGTACCGATGATCGATCATGAGATCGACGAGATATATGCCAAAGAGAAAAAAGGAGGTGAAGACAAGGAAGAACATCATCATGAGTGAAAGGTTCTTCATGATTGATGGATAGATAGGCGAAGTAATTAATTTGATGATCTCAATGTATATAATATGCAGAGCTGAGCCGGTGTGGTAGTACTACTGCTACGTACTACGTTATTGGTGCTATATATATACACATATATAGGGAGGTTCGCTCATACACGTACGGAAGACTCAGTTTTCTTCGTTTAGGCCGAATGGTATACTTAGGTCCGGATCATGTTTGTCAATGTTTTAGTGTTATGGCTCACCGTGTCTAATTTATTGCGTGACAAGTACTCATGATTTGTAACACCCCGTATTTTAATGTATTTTTAATTAAAAAATTATTTGTTATTAATTTAAAAATTTATTCTGTTGTTTTAAAATTTGTTAGATTTTTAGTAGGTTTATTTTTATGATTTTAATTTTATGAAAATTATTCTAAAGTGCTTTCTTATATTTTATTATTGTAATACATTTAAATTGTTTTTCATATTAAATTAACTTATTGTTAGGTTTAATTATTTAGTTTCATTTTAATCATTACATTTGAATTATTTTATTTTACTTGCTATTTTTATGACCCAAGATATGAGGATTGGACCTCATTTCTTTCCCTACATTTTTTCTTTCCTCTTTTCTTTTTCTTCTTTTTTTCTTTTCCTTCTTTTTCTTTTCTTTTTCTCCTCTCCTCTCCCGCGCGCCGCACGACTCTCCCCCTCTCTCTCTCCGTCCGTTTCTTCTTCCACCCAGCCGCGCCGCCGTGCACGACACCGCCCGACCCACTGTCCTTCCCAGCCACCGGCGACCACCCCCTGTAATCTCAGCCCCAATCGCGCCGCCGTTAGCTCCCACGCGCATCACCAAGCCGTGACACTCCTTGCGCCGCCGTCGCGCCACCTCCGGCCACCAACTTCTCACTACATCATCCTCGACCTTCTAGCAACCCAATGGACCCACCATCAACATTTCCGTTTTGGGTGTTTTTGCACTTCAACCGCCTATTGCGCCGCCACCCACAGCCAACCACCACCACCATTAGCTTCACCGACATCCCTAAGCCCTACCCTATGAATCTCGGGTCTTCGTTTACACCCGTTCAAAAGTGAGTTTTTGAGACCCACGGCCACAGTGCATTTGGCACTGTTTTGTTGCTGCGTTGCCGCTTCTAGCACCTCCGTGATCTTTCAAAAATTATATTATAGCATTGTAAGTATTTTTCTCGAAGAACTTTTGAGATTTAAATGTATTTTCGCGCTAACTCATATTTACTGTGAATTGGTTGGTTGTGCCGAACTGAGTCCGAAGAGTAAGGGGGTCGATTGGATTGGATGATGAAGTTGTTTGTGTGATTGGTTTATGCTATGAAATTTGTTGGCTGTTTCGGATTTAAATATTGGTGTTTTGAGTTTGACGTTGGTCATGGTGGATATTGGTGATTTTTTTAGGAAGTAGTGATATATTTTGAGATTATGAGGGTTTTAAGTTTTGAGAAATTAAGATAGATTATTTTAGAAGCTTAGGCTTAAATATGAAAATCCGTGATTGATTGAAAACTTACGGAAATTGTGTGATTATTGAAATTCAATGCAGCTCTCTTTTGTTGAAATTCATCATATTTTACATTTGGCTAGGCTTTTGATGAAGCCAATGCCAATGCTACCCAACGATTTTGCAAAATCTCTACAAATAATGTTTACACCATGAACTGAAATACGCATTATTGGAGATGAAATGCATATACTCTTGGAATAATTAGAGGTCCAATGGTTAACACACCCTAAATGGAAAACTGTCGCAAATTACATCCAACTATACTTTTGTTTTTTTTTTCTTTTCTTTTTTTTATGATAAAAAATATTTCTCTATTAATAGACTTCATTCATTTATGAAAGCGAAGTTACAGTTGTGACTGATACATATATACAGGAAAAAACCTAGATTACAAGCCAACTACTCATGATTAGGGCTCCACCAGTACACAAATTCTTTTGTGATTGGTATGGTCTTAAATTTTAGAGCTCTCTACAGACAAATCATCTAAGAGAACACACTTTGCCGAAAATAGAGATTTCAAGCCCCACCCTCCAGAGGAGGAGAGGACTTTCACTTTATAGACAGAATGTCCAAGAGACTATTTCTTTTTTATTTTTAACCGAAAACAAAGAAATAACAGAAAACATAAATGATACATGAGAAAATAGCGAAATACAACTTGGAAAGCTATAAATCCGCAATTTCAACCTTAGAGAAAATAAAAAAAGCAAACACAGGGACAATGGAAGTACAGCAAATAGTCCAGTATGAAGAAACAGATGGCTCTGGTCCCAAAAATGTCACGCATGACGACGATAGAGCTCCCCTTTGTGGCGCCTCCAACCCCCCTTATATAAATACACGGGGATCGAGACGCCAGGATGGTGACAACACGGGTCACGTATCCCAACGAAATGTGCCCAAGTGTGTGCAACATACAAAAGTGCACAACAAACATCGCAGCGGATAATATAATAAGTCAACTAAGTACCAGAAATTTAAATACAGGTGTCCAAAATAATTTATCTTTAAAAATTTATACAGTCATCCAAAATATATTACAAAAGATAAATATATAAAAGACTAGGATAATAATATCAATGCACGAGAGCAATCCCAGATCGCTTTCACCATGGAGCCAAAGCCTAAGACTCATCATCCTCATCTGCATCAAAAGATGCGATACCATAAAACGGTACCGCAAGTAAGTATAACCCAAAATAACAACGTAATATAAATGCATTAAATGCGACCAACATGCACGCATAAAAAGAATATACATTTCTCTCAAAACATCATTGTAACACCCCGTATTTTAGTGTATTTTTACTGAATGATTATTTTTATTTATTCAAAATTTTATTCTCTTATTTTAAAATTATTGGATTTTTAATTGGGTTATTCTTATGATTTTTAGTTTACGAAAATTAATTTTCGAAATGCCTTCTTTAAATTAATTATTGTTATGTGTTTAAATTTCTACTCGAATTAAATTTAAAGATTATCGGGTTTAATTAATTATTTTAATTATAATCATTGCGTTTGAAATATTTTATTTCACCAGCTGTTTTAAAACCGTTTCCGTTGGATCATTTTTTTTGTGACCCAAGATGTGAGGATTGGACCTCATTTCTTCCCTATATTTTTTCCTTTTTTTTTTTTTTTTTTATTTTCTCCTTTTTATTTTTTTCTTTTTCTTTCTTTTCTTTTCTTTTTCCTTTCTCTCCTGGCCTTCTTCTCCCGCGCGACTTCCTCTCTCTCTCTCTCTCTCGCCGTGCAACCGTTCCTCACCCAGACCGCCGCCGCCGTGCGCGACACCGCCCACCCCATCGTGCTCCCCACCGGTCGGCGACCTCACCCCCCAAATCCCAGCCCCTACCTCGCCGCCGGTAGCCCGCATGCACCCCACGAAGCCGCGGTGTTCTTTGTGCTCGCGCGCCGCCGTCGCGCCACCACCGGCCACCATCTCTTCACCACTTCATCCCCGACCTCTTGGCAACCCAATGGACCCAACCCCAGCTCCGATCCGTCCCCAGTGAAGCCCCACCAAGTCCATTTCCGATTTGTGCATTTTTGGCCTAAAACCACCTCTTGCACCGCCACCCACGGCAAACCACCACCACCACCATTGGCTTCACCGACCTCTCTAGGCCCTACCCTATCAAATTTGGGTCTTTGTTTGTCACCGTTGAAAAGTTGGAATTTGTGACCCACGGCCACAGTGTATTTTACACTGTGGTGTTGCTCAAACGTCGCCTTTTTCAACTTCGTGATCCTTCAGAAATTATTATATAGCACTGTAAGTATTTTACCAAAGAACTTTTGTGATTTAAACGTATTTTTGCACTAACACATATTATTGTGATCTGGTTGGACATGTCGGACTGAGTCCGAGGAGTTCGGGGGTCGGATGGATTACGGACGGAGTTGTGTGTTTGGTTGGTATTGAGAATTGTTGGTTGTTGTGGTGTTGTTTCATGTATATGGCATATTTGCATGCATGTTCATGTTTGTAAATGAAACTGGGTTTTCACATGATTGCAAACATGTTCATGTGTTTATTTGAAAACTGGGTTTTCATGCGAGAAATGATTTTTGGGTGTGTTTGAAACAATTGGATTGACTGGTTTGAGAAAAAGGAAAAGAGACTGTAGGGATGGTGGTAAGCAGGGACGGTGGTAGAGTCCCGTCTGTGATTCCCGCCTACGGTGCACGCGATAGGGATGGTGGTAAGCAGGGATGGTGATTGTGTCCCGCCTATGATTCCCGGCTACGGTGCACGCGGTAGGGATGGTGGTAAGCAGGAATGGTGGTATAGTCCCGCCTGTGATGCCCGCCTACAGTGCTTTGTTAAGTATTCGTTGTGTGTTAAGTATTCATTGCGTGGAAAGAAACTGTAGGGATGGTGGTAAGCAGGGATGGTGGTAGAGTCCCGCCTGTGATTCCCGCCTACGGTGCACGCGATAGGGATGGTGGTAAGCAGGGATGGTGGTTGTGTCCCGCCTGTGACTCCCGCCTACGGTGCACGCGATAGGGATGATGGTAAGCAGGGACGGTGGTAGAGTCCCGCCTGCGATTCCTACCTACAGTGTCCGATAAAGAGTTTGTTTTGTGTGAATCATTTTTTGGGAAAATGTTTTACAGATAATTTGGGCCAAAATGGGATTTTGGCGTGTGTTGGAAATTATCATTTTTCTGGGAAAAAACGGTATTTTATGACTAAGTGGATTTTGTCGTATGAATGCATGTTGGTTGCATTAATGTATTTTTATCCGAGAGTTGTTTGGTTTACACTTACCTGTGGTACCATTTTATGGTATCGCAGATTTTGATGCAGATGAGGATGACGAGCCTTAGCTTGGCTCCGTTGGTGGAGTGATCTGGGATTGCTCCTGTTTATCGAGTTTCGTATTTTATCAATTTATATATTGCCCTTGTAATTTATTTGGGATGACTGTATAACTCTTTAAAGGTAAATTGTTTTGAATATTTGTATTTAAATTTCTGGTACTTAGTTGACTTATTTATATTATCTGCTGCGACTTTTATTGTGCACCTTTGCATGTTACACACACACTTGAGCACATTTCGTTGGGATGCGTGACCGTGTTGTCATCATCCTTACGTCACGATTCTTGTTCTTTTGTACGTGGGAGTCGGGGCGTCACAATCATTTTCCCCGAAAACGATTAATTTCAACACACGCCAAAATCTCATTCGGCCCAAATTATCCGTAAAATACTTTCCCAAAAAATTATTTACACAAAACTCAACCATTTATCGGACACTATAGGCGGGACTCTACCACCATCCCTGCTTACCACCATCCCTACCGCGTGCACCGTAGGCGGGAATCACAGGCGGGACACAACCACCATCCCTACCGCGTGCACCGTAGGCGGGAATCACAGGCGGGACTCTACCACCGTCCCTGTTTATCACCATCCCTACAATTCCTTTCCACACAATGGATACATAACAGAGCACTGTAGGCGGGAATCACAGGCAGGACTCTACCACCGTCCCTGCTTACCACCATCGCTACTGCATGCACCGTAGGCGAGAATCATAGGCGGGACACAATCACCATCCCTGTTTACCACCATCCCTACTGCATGCACCGTAGGCGGGAATCACAGGCGGGACTCTACCACCGTCCCTGCTTACCACCATCCCTACAGTCTCTTTCCCTTTTTTCTCAAATCAAGCAATCCAAACAAATCCAATTTCTCACACATGAAATCATAACTTTTCTAAATCACACATGCACATGAATGCAATACACGAAAACCCAGTTTTCTTTACAAACATGATCATGCATGAAATATTGATATGTACATGCACCAACACTGATCCATAACAATCAACAACCAATAACCAATTCAATCAAACAACCAAACAACTCCAATCACAATTCCATCCGACCCCCGAACTCCTCGGACTCAGTCCGGCATGTCGAACAAATACAGTGTAATATGTTAGTGCAAAAATACATTTAAATTACGAAAGTTGTTTGGAGAAATACTTACAGTGCAATATAACAATTTCTGAAGGATCACGAAGTTGAAAAAGGCGACGTCTGAGCAACACCACAGTGTAAAATACACTGTGGCCGTGGGTCACAAATACCAACTTTTCAACGGAGGCAAACGAAGACCCAATAATGATAGGGTAGGGCCTAAGGAGGTCGGTGAAACTAGTGGTGGTGAAGGTTGGCCGTGGGTGGCGGCGAAATGGGTAGTAGAAGACCAAAATACCCAAATCGGAAATGTGGATGGTGGAGCTTCACCGGTGGCGGATCGGAGCTGGGGTTGGGTCCAATGGGTTGCTAAGAGGTCGAGGATGAAGTGTTGTGAAAATGGTGGCCGGAGGTGGAGCGAATGGTGGCCGCGGCTTTGAAGGGCTGGTGGTGGTTAACGGCGGCACAAATGGACGTGAGGTTGGTGGGGTGAGGTCGCCGGCGGCAGGGGAACACAATGGGGTGGGCGGTGAAGGCCACCGCTGGCTCAAGGCGGCGCTGGCGTTGAAGGCGACGGACGCACGGGGAGAGAGAGGGAGGGGCTGGGCTTTGCGCGCGGGAGAGAGGAAACCGAAGGAGAAATAAGGAAGAAAAGAAAAGAAAGGGAAAAGAAAAGGAGGAAAGAAAAATAGAGGGAAAAGAAATGAGGTCCAATCCTCATAACTTGGGTCACAAAAATGATCCAACGGAAACGATTTTAAAACCACAAGTTAAATAAAATAACTTAAACGTAATGGTAAAGTCAAATTGAAATAATTAAATCCCACAGTAATTAATTTAAATATTAAAACAATTTAAATGCATAGCAAAAGATAAATATTAAGAAAGCACATAAAAATAATTTTTACCAAATTAAAATCATAGAAATAAACTCACTAAAAATCCAACTAATTTAAAATAAGAGGATAAATTTTTGAATACATAAAAATAATTCCTTCAGTAAAAATACACTAAAATCCGGGGTGTTACACCCTTGCAGTGACACGTGGATGTCACATGTCACTTTGGACAGTGCGTGTGGCTGACGCTACACTCCATTCGACGAGATTCTTCACCCATCTGAAGGATTGGTGCCTTGGGAATCTTGCGTTGGGGCACATTGTGGTCATTGAGCTCCGGAGAACAATAGATTGGCATTTCGCACTACTTTGAAAGAAAAAATACACAAAACCATAAAAAATAAAAGAAAAACTAGAGAGAAGAGGGAGGAAGTCGGATGAGGGAGGGAGGAGCCGAAGCTCCAACCCCCCTCCTCTAGTCTGGGTTTTTTTAGTGGGGCTAGTCTTGAGAGAAAAGGGAGAGAGCGAGAGGTGTGTTAGGGCATTGAGCTTTTTCGAAGTCCAACTATACTGTGAATGTACATTAAGGAACCTTATAAATTAATTACCATAATATGGACAAAGGATTTATGTAATACTGCATGTATCCTTTAATTGTGACCCACTTATATTGATTACTCCTATCTTGAATATAAACATTCCTATATCATAATCCCATATGATAAGAAATATTACCAAATTATCCTAAATAAGATTCTTTTGTGCAAAACATGAACATTCATTCATAAACTGTTAAAAATCCTCGATCAGTTTTCTAGGAATTGATCAAGGATTTTTAACTATTACATCCAAATCTCAGATTTACAGACTTAAATCTCAGGCCTTAGCAAATTCCAAATGTAATACAATATTAACATAATCAACTGAATCCAAAATGGTCCATAAAACTTATAGGCAGCAATATCCACTGGCTTGGCAGGGCTGGGTGAGACAGGATCAAATCATTTCACACACACGGCAGTGCTCTACTTCACAATTTATCAACCACCATGAAATTGTTCATGTCATGTTGAATGGTATCCCAACAAAAAATTGCCCAATGAAACAGAGCCATCTCTAACATGCATCCAGGTTGAACATCCCTGAACCTTCATCCAGTCCTCACACATACATTTTGGTCTAGCCTCGTTTAGAGATGAAATGAGTTGATATTAAAGTTAAAAAGTTGAATAAAATATTATTAGAATATATTTTTTTAATATTATTTTGGTTTTAAGATTTGAACATTTTGAATTCTTTATTTTATTTTATGTGAAAATTTGAAAAAATTGTAATGATGAGATGAGATGAGTTAAGATGAACTGTGAAAACAAACAAAGCAACGTGGCAACTATTTTATTTTAGTAGCTGGATAAACAACCACTTAGTAGAAGTGTACTCATGAGTTAGTGCAATAAACCTGACAACATTAGACTCCAAAATATTATTGATCTTTGTGAATCCTTTACATACCAGTCATATGGAATAAACACAAGACCATACGCCTTTTTCTTTATAACTAACACACTGCCATAGACTTTAGCTAAAGAGCAAGAGGGAAAACCCATTCGACATACACATCAGCGACCATATGTGCACAACTAATAAATAAGAGGTATAGATATTTCTAAACTATGAAAATAATAGATATGACTGGTACTATCATTACCTACAAGGGTTAGCCTGACCATATGTGGTTTGCAGAATATGTTACCAATGTTTAATGCGATCACGTAATTTTTCAGACAACTCCAAACACCAACAAAATTGCACAGATTCACGTAATTACCACCTATAGATATGTTACACACAACCACATACTGTATATTATAACTACTTCATGCACTGCTTTAAACATCCTGTTTCATCCCCCCAAAAAAGTTGCCATGCCCAAAAACACCCTACTCTATGTCCTAGACCTCCCAAAATACAGAAGCTGCTGCCATTTCATTACGTTGCTCGAGTTCTATTACATCCATCTTGCCAACCATGATTTGCGTCTGCACAAAAACTTCCTATTTAGCACAATGAGAGTGTATTCAATTGGACAGAAACATTACTACAGTTCTGAAGACTATAAAGAAGGGATGTTTTTATTAATATTCTCACATAAAGATCTTATGTCGTCGATGTCACGAATTTTTCATTCTTTCTAGACCAACGGACTTCCTTATAGAACTCTACCAGGTTTGTGGTAGTCGAACGCTATCAAATATTTGATAGATATTACAACTTCAACTAGGAGGAATTATAAAGTTAAAACTGCTATTTAACGATTCTTTGGCTTAATTGGAAAATGGTGGCGAAAGTACCAGAGATTTGACTTTGGGGGAGTCATATCGATCTATACGATAATGATTATGCATGCATATGTGTATGTATATATTATACACTTTGTTGTTTATAATTACAAAATATAAATTGTAGATGCAATTTCATTTCATATTCCTTCAATTTATAACAAATATTTCTTTTATATATGGAAGTTGATAATTGGTCCTGTTAAAATTTTTAATTTAAATAAAATAAGGAATCCCACTGTTTATTTTTGTTTATGCATTTTTCATTATGTAAAAGAGTACTGATTCACTAATTGAAGAAACTTAGGAGAGGATATGCAAACGTTTAAAGGTTTAAATTTTGGCCGGGTTTTTTCTTTTAACTCATATCTTCAAGTTTTTAAATTTCTGGAGGTGTATTTTCGGATATTTTCGTTTTTATATTTTGGAGGCTTATTTATGGACTTCACCCAAATATGGTAACTTTTTTTTTCATACTTTTATAAGAAAACACAATAATTACCTAGACGGGGTTAGAAGAATATATAGTTTTCATATTTTTGAAAGATTTCAAGACTTTTTGAAATTTTTTTAGATCAATTTATTTATTTTTCTATGGAGAACTCAAAGCCTATTTTTTTTTTTTTTTTTCTTTGGGGGGATTCAAACACTGATAACATGTTATCACAATTTAGAAAACAGTGATAAACATATCATGACAATTAAGCTATTCCCAAAGGAAAATTAGGTGGCCACTTCTTTTCAAGACTGGTTTAATTGGGTTAAGCTTGCGAACCCAAATCTTCCAAGCCCAGATATAAAAAAAGATTAATTCTACTTATCAGTCATTATTCATTTTTTTTATAAGATGTAAAATAATAAATAGTAACTGATGAGAAAAATTTTTCTATAGAAAAATGTCCAAATCTTTCATAATTTCTTTTACCTTTTTTATTATCATTTTTTTAAAATTTATTGCAATTACAATAGGAGAGAATTTCCATTCATGATATCCCCTGTGGCTTTAACTTTTTCGAAATTAATATCTCTGGCATAGATAATTTAGAACAATCGCCTATAGTTATAGTTAAATTGGACCTATTGTTTTTCATAAAATTTATTACATTATCAAATTTTTATATTTACTATTTTTTAAAACTTTTTTAAGTTTTATTGATCATGTTTTAAAAGTTTTTTGTTTTTTTCGATTCATGCTTACTTTGCATTAATTTTTAAAAACTTTTAAAAGTTTATTCCAAGTGTCATTTTCTGACCCGTGCTTAAGTGACAGTCAAAGGAGTCCTTTTATACACCTACCTGTTTCTCTCAAGCGGCACACGAAAAGTGATCTAGAATTTCCTTTTTTTTTTTTTATGTTAAACGTTGCGTTTAGTTAAACCTAAAATTATATCCAATACCATTTCAAATTTATTTTCCCTCCTCGCCCCCCGCACGCCCACGTTCTTCCTCTGTTCTCCCTCCCCCGCCAGTAGCGCCAATAGCCTCTTCTTCCTCCAACAACAGCCATTTCACCTTCGACACAGTTTGGGATTGCCGACGAGAACCTAGCATGACGGACCCACCACCAACGTCAGCTTGCATTGACGAGTCTACAACTCCACATTCAATGTCATAGGTTTTTGCTTTTTTTCTTCTTTTTTTTTTTCCAGTTTTATAATCTTTGAGCCATTTCCGTTTTTCTTATGTTTTACAATCTCGTTTTTAATGTTTTTCTTTCACCTCACACAGACATTCAGCTCGCTTCCTCATCAGTTGCTTCTTCCATTCTACGTGGGGCTCTCATTTGTTGGTTTACCCCGTGTCAACTCTTGCAAAGAAAATAGAGCACCTAAAATCACAATAGATAAAGTTTGGGTTTTTCTTTGCTTTTATTTTATATTTTTGTTCTACTATTGCCCGAAAATCACAGTATATTTGTTATGTTTCATTTCTCAATCTGTTTGTGAACTTGGAACTTGGGGTGGGTGTTAGTGTAGGTTAATTTTTTTTTTTATGCATTGTGTAAGAGTGGGAATTGCATTAAAAGCCAATTGGGTTGCACATATGAGTGCCATTGCGAGCTTCTTCTTTTTTTTTTTTTTTTCCTCCTGATGTGCTGTGTAACAGAGTTGATGAAGTAAGTCTGAGAAAATTGCATTAAGAGCCAATTTTTTTTTAGCATTAGTTTTCAAATGTATGCTGTTTGTAATTTAAATGTACGAGTAATCATTTTTTTGTTGTTGCTCCAGCTACATTTATGAACAACAAAAAAATGAGATTCAAAACTATGATTCCTTTATACTTGCTATTTTTTTTTAATGGGAACTTTACATGATGATTGTCTATTGATTCACTAAAGTAGAATCTATTGAGATTCATAAAATTCTACTTACCAAGGGGTGGGAGAAGTAGTGGGAGAGATTTATAGAATTGCATTGGATAGAAAACAGCGATAAACATAATTTTCGCTATTGAGTGCAAAATGCAGGATCTACCAATTGTGTGGTACTCAATTGTGGAATGATTTATGCTTTTAAAGTATTCAACCACCATGCTTTTAAACTAAAGTATTTAAATTCTAGATTTATGTTTAACCACTATGCTTTTAGCATACTCAATTGTGGAATGATTTATGCATTTTTGTTTAGTAACTTTGTCCTTAAAACTCAGTTGAAATAGTGGGATGGATAAAGAGGAAGATGAAACAGCACCTATGCCATCTACGCCTTCTACATCGATTTTACTGACTTAGGTATGAAACATATTGATCATTTGGAAATGTTGTTGTGTCCGATATTGTCATTTAGTTAAATGTATTTTTTTATTCATAGTTAAACGTGTTTTTTATTTGTGTATTATAGGGATATTATGGTTCAGGAAACCGTACTACCTACCATTATGTTGCCTCAGAATGCATATCCAAATCCATATACATGCACTTGGGGTAGCCAGGTAGCTTATTTTTAAACATTTTTAAGTTTTTTTTTCCTTATATGCATTTCGGATGTTTTAACACCGTGCCTAACTATAGCTTCCATCGATGCCATCTTTTGGATCAATGATGCCCTACCCTCCGTCGAGTAATCCAGAGGAATCCACACGAGTTCAACATACCTATCAAGTATACTCCTTTTAATCATTTTTAGGTTTTTTTTTTATATATATATATGTATTGAATTTATTTGAACTCCGTGCCTCATTACAGCATCCATCAATGCCACCATCGAGTAATCCGGAGGAGTCAACAAGATCTAAAAAGACTCCCCAACTAGCAAGTGAATCATCAACTGTGCCATTGTCATTGGGTGCTGAAAGTGAAAAGAATTTTGGAGGTACATCACACACGACTGATAAGAGCTATCACTTGACAAATGGTATTAGACTCTTAAACCAATTAGTAAACATACAGTCTTATAATATAAATTCTAATATGAAATATACATTTCCATTTTTAGAAATTTTGTCGGACGTAAATAAAGTGGCAGAGGCCGAGGAAACTAATGAAGTGACATAAATATGAAAATAATGTTGTTGATGCAGGCGGGTTTGAGAATCTTGAATTTCAAGAGAAAGATTGTCATATATTGTCAAAGCCAGACACTTGAGGCTGGGTAAAGGAGGTGACAAAGCACTTAGTGATTACTTTATGAGGATGAGGAAGATGAACGATGGATTTATTTCTGTGATTGATGTGGATGATGAGTTGGGAATCATAAATGTGTTCTAGGCTGATGCACGTAGTCGAGCCGCATACGAGTATTTTGGAGATGTGATCACCTTCGATACGACATATCGATCTAACAAATAGATACGGTAAGCCTTTTGCTCCTTTTGTTGGGGTAAACCATCACAGGCAATCCATACTGTTAGGGGCTGGATTAATTTCAAGTAAGGATACAAGTACTTTTGTGTGGTTGTTCTGAGCATGGTTGGACTACATGAATGGTCAGGCTCTAAAAGCAATCATAACAGACCAAGATCGGACAATGAAGAGTGTCATTGCGATGGTATTCCCAGAAACTCGCCATAGATATTGTCTAAGGCATATCATGCGGAAACTGCCTGAGAAATTGGGATCCCACTCCCAATTCAATGCAGGGTTGAAGACTAACATTCAAAGCGCCTTATATGATTCGCATACCTGTAAAGCCTTTGATGCCAAATGGGGGGAACTAATTCAGAAATATGACCTTGGTGATAACACGTGGCTGGAAGGGTTGTATACCGAGAGATCATTTTGGGTTCCAGCTTACTTGAAGGGTGTTTTTGGGCTAATATGAGCACTGCACAGCAGTCTGAAAGCATGAATGCATTTCTTTACGGATATGTGCATTCTGGTACAACGTTAAAGGAATTTATCAATCAATTTGACAATGCTGTGGGTAAGAAGGTGGAAGTAGAGACAATAGCTGATTTCAATTCGTGAAACCAAACCATCCCATGTGTGACTCCATTCTACTTTGAGAAGCAGTTCCAAGTGATATATACAAATGCAAAGTTTAAAGAAATCCAAGGGGAGGTGTGAGAGATGATTTGTTGTAATTGCATACCTGTTAGCAAACAGGGTTGTATTTCCACCTTTGATGTGTTTGATGAAATTTCCATGGGTGACCATGTCAAAACCGTCCATTACATAGTTTACTATAACGAGGAGTGTTGTGATATCAAATGCACGTGTGCACTGTTTGAGATGAGGGGCATTATTTGTAGGCATGTATTTAAAGTTT
The DNA here is from genome assembly GCA_022457165.1 of Juglans mandshurica. Classification (NCBI taxonomy): domain Eukaryota; kingdom Viridiplantae; phylum Streptophyta; class Magnoliopsida; order Fagales; family Juglandaceae; genus Juglans; species Juglans mandshurica. The sequence goes on along the minus strand of CM039625.1, from coordinate 23,214,399 downwards.
GTCAAATGAAGAAGATTCATGTGTTGCTAGAGAGGTACATCTTGGATCAGTGGAGGAAAGACTAAAAGAAAAGATACACACTTGTCAAAAGTAGTTATGATGATTTGCGGGATAATGCGGACTCACGAAAGTATGAACTTGTGGTTAAAAGATGTATGAAATTAGCGACGTGTGTATCCCCAAGTGAAAACCATATCGATGCATGGGGGTTTTGGATGAGTTTGATCATAATTTTAAAGGATTACCACTTAAGTCCGGTTCAACCAAGGTCAATGAGAGTGACGTCGTGGATAAGGGTAAGAAAATATTAAGCCCTAACGTTGTTTGAGGGACAGGGAGACCTCTAACGAAAAGAAAGGTTTCACTTGTGGAGAAGGCTGCAACTAAGAAAAAGAAGAAACAGGTACTCAGTTTTTTTTCTAGTAATTATATATGTGTAGGACTAGTGTTCCTTTTCCTTTCTAATAGATGTATATTTTCTGGCATTTTGAAAATTAGACTTGCAGGAAAATATTTGATGACAAGCAAGTTGGAGTTGGTGAGGTCATGGCCCCCCAAGTTAGTGCTAACGTTGAAGATGTTGTTGTTGGAACCCAATATAGTACTGTCACACAACAAACACCACCGGACAATGATGAGAATTTGTGAAACATTGTTTATGGGTTTCAGGAAGTATTTTTTGTGGGTGTTCAACATGTATGACAATCATTATTATATTTTTGATGGGTTATTTGAAAGATTTTGTGAAAATCTAGAGCCTTTTTGTTGGCGGTTGTGGTTGTAAAGAATGTACAGATAGTCGAATGCAGTACTTGTAAAAATCATTATTATATAAATCATAGAAATCTTGAAGTATCTTATGCACATTTATTTCGAGGTTGTGGCTGTATGTGACAATTGTTGGTGGAATGTTTTTATGGATTTCATAATTATAAATGCACCACGTTAGCTATATGTGAGTTTTGCTCATTTAGGTTGAGTTTTGCTTTGTTTTGTTGCTCATTATTGTTTTGTGACTTTCTCGTATATGCCACCTTTTGATATATAAAATATCTAGTTATTTTTATAAAAAAAAAATAAACAAAAAAAGATTGGTAGATGTACAAGTTGCTACAAGTGTATACAATCCCTCCTTTCAACATTTACATGATTCTTCTTAATTAATTTGTTGTATATTCTTGCCTACATGTATATATTCTTGCCTGCAATCTTAATTAATTTGTTGATGCCAAAAAGCGAAGTAAAACATTAACCAAGAAACTCAACATGCTTAAACAAGAAACTCAACATCTTGAGCATTTTGCATTAGCAAGAGAGAGTGAGGGAGAGAGAGAGAGTGAAAAGGCCCCTATGTCAAAACATGTCCATAACATTGACAAAAACCAACTCATTACATTTACCAAGCATGACTAATTACATCATATGTTCATTACAATCAATTGTCCAAAACTAAAACAGTTGACATGAGTCGAAACACTGCCCAACATACAGAAATGTTTTTGGGATACGTAAAAATTACAGCAAAAATCGCAATAAACAACAACCTCGATGTCAACAACACTTTTAAGGTTCCCTTATACTTCTTCTCCATTGCTATATATTTGGCAATTTCGATCGTTACATGTTCATGAAATAACCTCTCATTCCTTCGTTGAGCAAATTCCAACGTCATCTTGTAGCATGGATTTTGTTGACTTTCAAGATCAATCCATTCAAAATATTCATATTGTTTATTGATCTTATAGTTTGGGCAGTTGTAAAATCTTCTGCCAAAACTATTACCCTTCCCAGATATTCGAAGTTTCGATGGAATGCCACAATAGCAAAGTGGCCTGTCCAAACTTGCTTTGTCTTTCCCTCTTAAAGTCCATGCACTTGAACCGGTATTGGTACTTGAACTTGTCATTTGCTAAAAAATAGATAAACATTGTCATTAGTAAATAGATAAACATAGGCTGCTGTGTCATTGGTAAATGGATACTTTGGGTGCACATTGCAAAATAGATAGGAATTCAAGAATCCAAAGTCTATTTACCACGTAGTTTAAGCATAGGTAGAAAGATTCATAGTTGCATATTCAATTCTTATAGGACACAAAGTCATATATATACATAGTTAAGAGAAGAATAAAGAAAAAGGAAACCTCATATTTCACTAACAAATGGATAGATATTCTTGATATTTAACTAACATGTCCACAATTAATTTCCTCCTCAAAATTACACAAATAAGTAGGTAAAAAGAACATTCAGCAACACAACAACCTTCTTAGTCTGATCTAGACTGGCCAGCTCTAGAAGACAAGATAATGCCGACAATAAGACCATAGAGGGCAAGTGCCAAGCAAAGATGAGAATAAGAATCATTCAAACGAAAAGTTTTGGCTGTTGTGCATTAGCTCTGCAAAACACATTCATATACTCAAGGGGTAGCACAGTTTGGATGGAAACTACTATGAAGTGTGGAAGGAGTGTGGATTATAATTTCACTACAAGCACAAATCCAACAAAAGCATCCAATAAATCCCACAAAAGGCTTAATTTGGTGAACCCAGATTTGAACCAATTAATAGAGTACCCCAGATGAGTTCATCCAAGCCCTATTAATAGAGTACCTCAGTTGACTCTACAACTGAAACATACATTTACACGGGTATCTCATTCTCTGCCTACATTTAGACCAACTCGAATCAAAGGATGAAGGTTAGTTACATGAGATTCATGGAGACAAGCCCGCCCAACTGCAGCTCACACATGCATGCATCTTTCTATTATTTCACTTGATTTATGTCTGAAGGATCCTGAGTAATTCAAATTTAATGGTCTACCATTATTGGAATTTGTAGTACCAAAGGCAAACACAATAATAACAGCCTAAAAGCGGTAATAAAAAATGAACCAAAACACATTGATCAAGACCTGCAAACATTTAATATCATTTTGGATGAAATTTATTTCAGCTTCATAATCACTGTTTTTAGAAATTATTTCAGCTCTTTTTACAAATTATTCCAGTTGTTTTTACAATCTATCAGCTTCATATCCCTTCCCATATACTCATTGTTTTTACAATTTATTTTAGCTGGAAGAGCTTCAATATTCGAAGCCAATATTTTCTTTGAGTCTTTTTTACAAACACATGCTATTCATTTCTCAAAGTGGCGTTATCAATCCATATCCTAGCATATTTCCATATCCCAGATTACAATCACCATAAGAATGAGATACAATCACTCAAAAAATTACACGGCATTTGAAAAAATTACCCAACAGCGGCAGGAAGCTTCTTTGCGGGTCGAGATATGTGATTTCTCTGGGGGTCAAGCTCAATCCATCGTCGTGGCTTTGGGAGTCGAGATTCGTTGAGTTGCCTTCGTGGTACTGGTAGTCAAGGGAGGAAGAAGTTGATTTAGGGAGGGAGAGGCGAGAGAGGGAGTGTCGCGGAGGGGAATGAGTTTCAGGGATTACGAGAGAGGGGAATGAGTTTCGAGGATTACAAGAGAGGGAAATGAGTTTCGGGGATTGCGAGAGAGGGAAATGAGTTTAGGGGAGCTCTGTCGGGTTTCCTTGAGAGAGGAAGAAGTTGCGTTTCAGGGAGGGAGAGGCAAGAGAAGTCGTCTCGGGGGGGGAGGGTTTTGCTGGAAGAAAACACAAATGACTTTCGGGGATGAAGTTCGAATTGGACCGGATGATGATTCGAACCGGTTTGCCAAGTGGATTTTCGTGTGGAGTATGGAAAGCTAGACCAGATTATGAGTAGAGTTTTCCTAACCATATATGCCTATTCTTGAACCGTTATGGAGATTATAAGACCGGTACAGTTAAAATAATAATAATAAAAAAAGTGTAAAATTTTTTATTAAAAAAATTAAAATATTTTTTATTTTTATTTTTTAAAATTATGTAGCGTTTACGTATTTTACGACTGTAAATATCATTTTTCATTCTTAAATCAGATGTACCAATTTTGAAAAAGTGAAACCACATAGACTTGAAAAGTAATTTTCGCTTAAAATAATTTGTTATGATTTAGCCTCGTTTATTTTTGCATATGAGATGAGTTGAGATTAAACTTCAAAAATTGGATAAAATATTGTTAGAATATATTTTTTTAATATTATTTTTGTTTTGAGATTTAAAAAAGTTGAATTGTTTATTTTATTTTGTGTGAGAATTTGATAAAATTGTAATGATTAGATGAGATGAGATGAGATGAGTTAGATTAAAGTTAAAAGTTAAATAAAATATTGATAGAATATATTTTTTTAATATTATTTTTACTTTTGGATTTAAAAAAGTTGAATTGTTTATTTTATTTTATGTGAAAATTTAAAAGAATTGTAATAATTAGATGAGATAAGTTGAAATGAGTTATGAAACCTCGTGTTATGGGTTAATTTTGATCGATGCAAACAGAGGGAATCTGGTGGAATACTAGAACAATATTGTACTCCCATGAATAATATTTGGTTGCATGTGAACATGGAGTACGTAGCTGCATACAGACCAAAAGCACAAGAAATTATATCATTTTCCCATTTATTTATGAAGTTTCTATATGTAGTAATTCATTATTATTTGTTACACAGTTGATTATTATTATAATTATTATAAAGAGAAGCGCAGAACGCATGCAATATGCATGCATACATAATTCTTGATCTCATCTCATGATCAAGTACTTCAAGGGCAGAAAGTGATAACGTAATTAGGTGCACCGGAGCAGGTGAAGGTGTTGTTCACATCATCATAAGCATACCTATAAGCTTGACGGCACTGGTTCTCGAAGAATAGGGAATAGTTCGTGGGAGGTCATGTTTCTGGAGTACTGAAATCGCCAGTGCAACAATATTGTGGTTGATTGAACGTTGTGCATGCGATCACGCTCCCATCCGCAGCTTTCAGTTGCAGCTCTACTGGGCAAACTGCGTTCACATTGGTCAGGCAACTCGAGGTCTGGCAATCACCGCTCCTGCCTTCTGTGCTCACTGAAACAGGCAGGTTGAAGTCGTCGACAAGGCTGACATCATAAAAGTCTTTCCCACCATTCTCTACTATGTTTATTTCTACCAAAGATGCCGGCGGGACAACACTGTTGCCATTGCATGCAACTTGGCCGAAGGCACAATCGACAGTAGTGCAAGAGAACCTTCCCTAGACCTCTATGGAGCAACCAGTTCGTGCCCAAAACCGGCCTTTCCAGGGAGCTTGGGCATCCAGTGATGTGGATGCTTTGGATGCTAATTCAAATCCGGTTGTTGATAGTTGAGGTTTCATATCAGCGGTTAGGGTTCCCGGCTAGACGATATTGGGACAATTGGTGTGAAAGTTATTGTAGCGGATTGAGCACTTGCAATATTCATATATATGCAATATCAAACAAACTAATTCACTATCACCATGCATATATGTCGAAAATGAAAGCTAACATATACATCCATCTCAGCCAATGATTTCGACAGTAAATCACACATGCATGCTTATACACTATGATACATGTGCATATATGATATAGTACTTATGTAAACCACCAATTTTGGTAAGCATGTCATTTCATGATAGGATAAGTGTCCCACATGCGTGTTCTCTGACAGTAACTAATACTTCGTAAGCCCAGGAGAACCGTACAAGAGAGAGATTGTTCAACAGAAATAAAAAATTAAAATGTGATCATACATATATCTAAAATACATATATATATATAATCCATTTTCCAATAGTTAATGCATTGAAGAAATTTATCATGAGACATACCAGAGAGAAAAAGAGAGGCCAAGGCAAGGCTTGCAGGAGATCTTGAGTGAAAGGGTCTTCATGATTGATGGATAGATAGGCAAAGTAATTAATTTGATGATCTCAATGTATATAATATGCAGATCTGGGTCGGTGTGGTAGTACTACTGCTAAGTACGTACGTTGGTGCTATATATATGCCCTAGGGACAACAACCATTGCACCCCTAAAACAACATCACAACCTCCTAACTCCAAAGTACAAAAATTTGATAAAAATTTGTAAACACAATCCTGAATTAACTGCCACCATGGTATCTACAAAAAATATGTGGGTACTACCACTGTCAATAGGTATTAATATTTTCTTCTTCTTTAACTGTCCAATAACCTTCATGGTCTTAGGACTTGGTATCCCCATCATTGCTTGAATCGAAATTGAAGCAATCTGAGTAGGCTCGGTCAATTGATCCTGCTCCTCCTCGAGGATCTGATCTGGTTCTAATTTTGCAAAACCATTAGCATTCTCTACAAAATCCATACCTTCCATCAGATGCAACTTAGGTCTAGCACATTTGGCCTTGATCCCACTTGTCATCCTAGAAATAACAAAGGCCCTTCTTCCTTCGATCTTGCATTTGAGCTTCAGAAATCTTCTGATATGGCATTCTTGAAATGGGTTGGGCTTTAGGAGCACCCAAGATTGAGTTGAAAGGACCAAGCTTATTGACATTAACATTCAATAACTGTTAATTAGCTTCAAAATAATTACTTCTCCAAGACTTTTTAGTGCTCCACACGTACTGTTCTTGGATTTTTGCTAGACCAAAAGCATCATTCAAGTTAGATGGCTTCAACATTCTGACTGGCAACTATATTTCATCTCTCAAACCATTAAGAAAACAACTCAGTTTGTTTTTCTAAAAAATGTCTCTTATTCTATTGGAAATCAACTCAAATTCAGTTTTGTAAGTTGTGGCAGAACTCACTTGCTTCAATCATGTCAAAGATTCCATGGGATCATCATATGGAGATGACCCAAACCTCACTTGCATGGCTTGAACAAACTCTTTCTAGGAATGGAAAACACCAACTTCACTAGCAACCTGGAACCAGATTAAAGCTTCATCATCCAAAAAAAAAAAGAAGCTATAGAGATTCTTTGACCTGGAAGATCTTGATGATAGAGGAAATACTGATTCACTCTATACACCCAAGTCAAAGGATTAAGCCCAAAGGATTAATCCCCTATCACCCAACTTCCTATGATGAATCTCACCAACACCTTCAAGATTCACATCGTGTCCATTTATATTCCCACCAAGATCACCATTACCCATCAAACTGCTCACTGAAACTCTTGAAATCTACTGTAGTACTTTAGTGTTTCTTTTATCTTGAGCTTCCCTATCAATTATTGCGATTTCTTGTTGTTGTACCAAGATTGAAATTGTATCTTCAATTTGCTTCTGCTGCCTATGTACAACAAACATATAAACTCGAAACCACCAATGTTGTCCCCCAAAACAACCATCCAATAACAAACCGTATCACCTACACACTCCTTTATTTAAAAACATTTCCAAACATTTTTTCTTGCAAACTACTAGTCATATATGTTTCAATGCACACAATGAGTCTACACTCTAGTTATCAGACCTAGTCTTGTTGATGGCAAACGAAGTTAGTGAGCGAAGTGACATTGTCCAATAGCATAAAAACTACCCTATAACTAGCAACAATGAAATTTATATGTCGACAAGGAGTGAGAATAGAGTGTCGGGAGTGTTATAAAAAAAATTACGAGAGGGAGGGCGCTTACCATTGTTCAACCAGAAGTCTAGCGAGAAGGTTTGATAGCAACCAAGACCCTCGAATAATGGTATTGTCGTACGACTATACAATGGAAAGAAAACGATAAAATTAAACAGAAAATAAATATATGCATCTTGGGTATAGAGATGAACACAAAGAAATATCTGAAAACTTTGAGAGAGTGTAATGGGCTCATATAGTGACTATTTCGAGATGTCAATCTCCAAGAATGAGAAAGAGACGAGAGATAAAGAAGGGAAAGAAGAATCAGAGAGAAGAGATGATTGATAAACTTCTGCATGCCTTTCTTCTTCATTCATGCCGTTTTTATGGTTAACATTAGGTTACACGACACCGTTTCATACTTCCGTACTTAAGACCTCTACTTACAATTCAAACGACACCGTTCTATTTAATCGTTCTCAACGACAGACGTATAGCAAACTAACTAACTAACTTATTACTTCCTGTCGTTTGACACTACACTGCACTTTCTTTCTTACAGTTTCTCCACACACGTCTTCATAGCAGTCCCTTACAAAGAGATGGAGAGATCTAAAATTTTGTGGGTGAGGACATTGTGTACAAGCAGAGGGTTGAAGGGCATACGAGTTTACCTGCGTGAAGAGGAAAATCAGCAATGGCTTCAACAACAATGGGGCTGCACGCTGGAAGGTGGTAGATGTGAACTCTGTGAAGGGAAATTAGTGAGTGGAAGAACATCAAAGTGGGTGGGTGTGAAAGTGAGAACAACGAATGAGTGAGAGGAAAACTCACCGTCGTTAACCAATTGTTCCAATGAGGATGCTCAATGGCGACACCGATACAAGAAGGCCCATGGACTACAACAACCAAAACTCACAGTAGTTTTTGTGAGAGGGGAAAGGAGTTTGGTGAGAAGATTTTTTAGAGTGAGGAAAATGGAGTAATTGCTAAGATGTGGGGGAAAAATTGGATTCGGGGAGGAGAGAAATGGGGGAAGAGGGATAATGGGGAAGATGAAGTTTTGGGGAAGAAGAGAACTTAAAGGGAGGGAAAAAGCTTACCGAAATGACGTCTTACGGCCTCTCATGCTAGGCTCCTCGTGGGCTTGGGCCTGTGTCTGGGCTTGGGCTTGGGCTTAGCCCGGGTATTGCACGTCTATTGGATTTATTATTTAATCTTCGAACAAAAGGTCACATGATCCATGAAAGAGCAAAATGATGAAAATGAAGAAGTCACCTAGTAAGATGAATAAAAGCAATATGGACACAAGTATTTGATGTCTGTCAATGCATTTTATGTTGAATGTAAGTATGGGCTGGAAGGCATTGGGCTGACTAGTTCCCCATTACTCCTGATCACACATAAATGTGTGTACAGAGGAAAAGCACAAAGGCAGGGCATGGAACCCACCATCACAATATGCACGTATGTTCGTATTGGTATAAAATCTATTGGTATTTATATAAAATGATGACAATCTTGTTAGGGTGTTTCTCCTACAAGTTGGTATTGGACGAATGAATTGCAAAATGGGAGGAATTGCAAGTGTGTAAATTATGCCCACTTGATCTCTATTTATAGACCACATGCACTAGTTTGCAAAGGGAACAACCATTGGAAGGGAAACAAACGGTTGCCTTTCTTGACACTTCTCCAACCAACAACCCCATAGGAACCATCACCATGGGAGGATGCAAACCCAGGGGTACACCATTTGATGTGATAACCCTTCATCTACATCTCCCACTTGAACACACAACAACAATAATGAATATAGTTGAGTATTTTACCTTGGTACCAATACAAATTTTCTACAACTCAACTTTCATCTATAACTCCTACAAATCAGTGTCAGAGTATGACAAGCCTTTACGTGTGCATGCTTTTGTCATTACCTCATCTTACCACACTTGGACCTCAATCTTCCAATTTTTCCATATCTCCATGTCCAAAACTACCACCAAAATCTCCACATGCATCAAAATCTACTCTTCCGAAGAGAGGGACCTTAGTTAGACTACCTGGGTGAGATTTCAAAAAATCATAATCAGTGAGACTAAGACCAACACTCAAGATGCATGCCAATGGAAAAGAAAAAGATCAAGTACTTGATGCAAGGAAAGATTATACTTGACATTACACACTTAACCAAATTAAGGATATCCGAGCAAAAGTCAGCTTCACACAAAACATTTATTGCGTAACAGAATTCAAAGCACTTGACACAGTTTTCGAGTAAGTGGAAAACGTACGCAAGACTTATTTTTTAAAATATCTATTAATTTATTAATGTGTGTACCATGGTCTCTCCTAAATGGGACATCCACACACCTTGGCCCCCTTTGCCAGATCATGGGAAATTATAGTACGTGTGACTTCATTCTGAGCAACGCCTAGCTTTGCGCCCTGTCCTTGACCACGACGTCCTCTGGCCTCTACCATTAGAGATGCCATGGCTTCAACCCGATAGCATTGTTGCCTTGCCTGAGCTTGTTATTGCCCAACGATAACCCAAGGTACATCGCCCAATATTGTGAGCTCTTGAGTGATTAGAGGAGGTCTATCAAGATAATTCCCTATCTCAAATTGGGGTCGTGATACTCACGCACCCACATAAAACCCGTTTATTTGAACGCTTACACACACACATTGCTTGGAAATAAAATAACCCATTTCAAACCAAAACCCAACAACAATTCCTAATCAATGTAAAGGCTAGAACAATCCAGTACTAAGAAATTTGGCAAAGAATTAAATATTTTAAGGCAGTACAAACGTAATAATTTATATCAAGCGTTTACAAGTTGTAAAATAATTTCTATCAAGCATTTACATCTTGTAGAACCTGTAAGATTACTCAACCCTTTACCTATTCCAGAGCAAGTTCGGGAAGACATATCTATGGATTTTGTTGAGGGACTTCCTAGCTCAAATAGACTATCACTTCCAAGGTGGTTGATCGATTAACCAAGTACACCCTTGTTTTGCCCCTTAGACATCCATACATAGCCATGGCTGTTGCTCAATTGTATTTTTTATGATGTATTAAGTTACACAGCATGCCATTGTTTATTGTTTGTGATCGTGACCCTGTGTTCAAAAGTTCCTTTTGGATGGAAATGTTCCAGCAACATGACACTAGCTTTAATTTTACATCATCCTATCACCCACAAACGGATGGGCAAAGTGAAGTAGTAAATCAGACATTGGAAATGTATTTGCATTGTTTTGTGGGGACTCAACCAAAAGAGTGGCATAAATGGATATCTTGGGCTAAGTATTGTTCAACACTAGCTGACATTCCACCACCAAGCAAACACAATTTGAGTTGGTATATTGCATAGAACCACCCAATCTACTTAAGTACATTCCAGGAACAACTCATGTTGAAGCAGTGGGGAAGGAGTTTGTGGAGCGTGTTGAAGCCTTGAAGCATCCTAAGCAAAATCTAGAATTGGCACAAGAGTAAATAAAGAAGCAGTATGATGGGAATCACGGAGATGTGGAGTGTGGAGTAGGGGGTTGGGTTTATGATCTCAAGCTTCATCACTATAGGCAATCTTCCTTAAATCTCAGTTACAACATAAAATTCGCAGCTTGTTATTATGGTCCCTTCCAGATTTGCAAGGTGGCATATCAGTTGGATCTTCCACAAGGTTCATGCTTTCATCATGTTTTTCATGTGAGTCTACTAAAGAAAAGGGTGGGGGAGGTAGTCACAATATCACCACAACTCACACCCTGGGGTCAACAAGAAGAAATTCTCCTCCAACCACAATACATTTTGGACTAGTGTATTCATAGAAGATAGAAAGGAATTATGGTTCACTGCAAAATTTACCTATGGAACAAGCAACGTGGGAGGAGGCTTCCTTTTAAGCAACAAACTCTTGTGTTCTACCCTTGCGGACAAGGGTGCTCTTTAAGGAGAAAGGGATATTACATGCATTATCCAGCAGCAGTTGGAGCATATTAGTTTAGAAGTCTAGTAGCAGTAGGAGATCCTTTTAGTAGTCGACTCTAACAACAAATGTTATCAACTTATCATCTTATCACTTATCACCTATTTATTACTTATCATTAATTGTAGGGAGTTATCTTAATTAGTAGAAGTTTAGCTAGTTATCGGGTTGTTATGTTGGTTGTCGACATCATGTAGGTCTATTGTGTATTTAATCAGACACCATTAATTAATAAAGCTGTTGGTTTGTCAATTTTTTATTTTAGTACTATGGGTTCATGGTTAATACTTTAAAGAGAGTCAAGGTACGTAGCAGATTTGCAAACTAGTGAGGAGGACATATTCTTCATACCATTGACATGATATGATTTGATTTAAAAGAAAATTTAATTTTAAAATTCTTTTTCAAATCAAGTTTTGCCATATGTATTTAACTTTTTGATAAGTTTAACGAGTCTCACAACAAGTGATGTAATTAAACTAGGGCTGTGCATTTCTTCCATAACTCTGACTCTGGTCTACCACCCACTCTGACTTTGAATCTGATAGAGTTCAAAGTCGATATTAGCTCCAAACTCCAATCGACCTTCCAAAGAAAGTTGTTTTTTCGACTACCACTTTTATAGAAGAGGACGCTTTTCCTTTTTCTCTTCCTTAGGTTATTTGTTTTCTTCCCAATGTCTCTTAGACTTTTCTTCCCAATGTCTACCACTTTTCTTCCAAATTTCTGCCACTTTTCACACTAATTAGAAGTTCCTTCCCCATGTCTACCAACTGCCACTTTTCTTTTGTAGCCTTTCAAACACCTTTTCAAGTCTACTACCTTTCCTTTTTCTCTTGTGTTCTTCTTCCCTTTTTTCTCTACTACATTTTATTCTTTTCAAGGGAGATTTCTCTAGTTCACACTTTTTTCTCTTTTGCATTTAGGGTCCAATTGAAACAACATGTCCGGCACAAGCTCAACTAGTTCAACATCATTGTGTTTTCTGCAAGCACAAGGCAAAGCTGTGAGACCCCCAGATTCCACTTGAGATTTGGCAGAGCCTGAATCGTTGGGACATGCAACATAAGATTTCTTAGCGCGGTTCATGATAAATAAAGATGCAATGCACCTAGCATGCATCTAAACAATATGCAATATTCGCAGCAGATAATTTTTTTCTTCGAACACTACTATGTACCAAATAAGATATATCCTAAATTAACGTAAGCATACTTCATAAAAGTCACATGATAACTGATATCCAAAGATTACACTACTTTGTCCATAATATCTTCAGCATTACTAGTGCTGGAGATAAAGCTCCTCAAGTACATAATCAAAGAATATTATAACTACTAGTCTAGCCTAAGGAGTAGCTCGCGTAACTCGGACAAGATAGCCATAACCCTATCTACAAATTGGAGCATCAAAGCGATGAACTCCTCTTCGTCACGACATGGCCTAATCGACCTCATCCAAGCGATCCTCTGCCGATTCTTCAAGTCTTGACACACGATCTACCGGGATGGTAGTTGGGACTACCATTGTGAGATTCGAGTACAAATTTTAGCAAGTTAACAAAGAACTTAATTGACAATTTAAATATGCATCCATGACAGTAAAAGCATGAATGCATAACATCATCATAAATAAGCATGACATAACTTGACTAATCCATGACATGTGCTAACATGACTTGAACTGATATGAAAGGAACCTGAACATGGATTGAACTTGATATGACATGAACTGGAACGTGAATTGAACATGAACTTCAATGTGAAACTGAACATGAAATAAAATGAACTTGAACTGAAATTGAATATGAATTTGAACTAAATGTGAAATAAACATGATGTGACACTGAGCTTGAAACTGAACATTAAACTTGATATGAATTGAACATGAACTTAACGTGAAACTGAACATGAATTGAATTGTATTCTTTTCTGATGGGGTTACCACATTGTCCTTGTCTCAACGAGTTGCCATGATGTTCTTGTCTCATGAGGTTACCATAATGATGTTCTTGTCTCATTGGGTTACCATAATGATGTTCTTGTCTCATCGAGTTAGCATAATGATGTTCTTGTCTCATCGGGTTACGACGATAATGTAGTCTTGTCTCATGAGATTTCCATGATAGAGTAGTCTTGTCTCATGGGATTCCTATGATTTAATAAAAATGACTTGAACAATAACATAACTATACGTGGACGTAACATGACTAGGCTTGAAAAAATACTACTTTGGAGACATTCTTAAACTCGAGACATGACGTGATATGAAATGAAAGGATCAGGTAGATTGACGTAACGTAATGGGACATATACTTGAGATGAATGACATGGCATGACATAAAACAGACAAACATTTCATAACATGGCATAAAGTGTAATAGATGAACATTTCGTGACATGACATAATGTGTAATAGATAAACATTTTGTGACATGGCATAACGTATAACAAATAAATATTTCGTGATAGAATATATTGTGTAATAGATAAATCTTGCGTGACAGAATATATTAAGTGACAAATGAATACTTCAGGACAGAATAATATGTGTAACAGATAAACATGTAGTGACATCGCATAGCATGGCATATATGATACCATAAGTACCTAAAAAATACTTCCCTTACCAACATAAATACACAATAATTTGACTGTAAGTTAGAAGCTAACTTACAGTTAATGTCACATTACGGAGAAAAATGCGTGAAACACGAGAAACTGTAAGTAGGGATTTCTAAACTTTATAAACTTCATCACTAATAACTTAGAAACATGAAAATACTATCTTACAGTAAAACTACCATCTTACACTTTATATGTGAGAAAATGACCATTTTACCCCTTACTTAAAGATTTTACATCCTAACTCCAAAACTTACCAAAATTTATAATCCTCATGTAAACTTTGTCCTACATCCAAATATCTAATTAAAAAAATTTAAAGCACATCACAACCATAACAAGTTCATCAAGGCCGAAACACACAAAGGCAATTTTTCTTTATTTTTGTTGCAATTCTATCAAACCTCATTTCTCATGCTCAAACCAAAATATTGCAACATAGAAAATCATATCATATGTCCAAACAGCATACTAAAACAACCAACAAGAATTTACTTCACAAAATCACAAATCTTTTTAATAAAAAGCTTCAAGCTTTTTAACTAAAAACACAACCCAAGATTCTCAAGGTTTTCACTCATTTTAAAACATCTCCAAGAACTCAAAAAGACCAAAAGTTTCTTCCAATATGTTCATAACACACTCAAACTAACAAAGCAAATATGTTCATAACACACTCGAACTAACATGCTTTGAATAATCAAGCAAACATTACAAAATCACAAGATCTAACACCAATCTTTCAGCTTCAACACTTATACTCAAAACCGATTGCCTTGAGGTTCGGGGTTTTGATCAAATCCTTTGATCCTAAAGATACCATGACAAAAATTACAAACCAACAACATCACATGGTTTAAAATCATGTCCTCGAGTAGATCCAAGAATTAAACTCAAGATTATATTGCCAAAATTCAACCACAATATTGATCTATCCAGAAACCTCAAATCTATGACTTAACCGAATTGCTTCACGCATAAAAAAGCATATCTTTAAAACCTTTACCAAAAATGTTCAAATTAATATCCTAATATGTAGATCAAAGAATTAGGATCATCATATAAAAATATTAAAGTCATTGGAGCGTGATTTCTCATCAAAAGATTCAAGCTTACACAAAACAGGAACTATTTTACTCCTTCCAGTTTCAACTTCATAGATCTAAGTAAAAATTTCAATAAAAGCTTATAACATGCAACAAATCCTCATCAACATTTCATATAAGCATTTTAACTATACTCCATAAAAAAATTAGACCAAGAGCTTGCCAATAATTTGGTTAAAATCATCAAAATATCATACACTATCTAGCTTACTGCTCATGATGACCTTTCCAAACTTATAACAACTTTTGATCATGAAAATTAACACAAAAGCTTCAAAAATGGTGAAACCTCTTGTGAAAAGAACTTTGTGAGAAAATACTTACAAAAGCTTCAAAAAGGGAGTGTGAAGTTACTCAGGAAAACTATCCGAGAGAACCTTTATGTTTCTCTCCAAGAAAAGTGTTAGAAAGGGACGAAATAAAAGGAAAAGACTTGGACACCTTCTTACAAAGTTGAGGGGTGATGAGAGGGTTGTGAATGACACTTCAGTGTTGGTTGTGTCAGCCAAAACATATTGGACATTCCATCTTATGGTTCTTCTTAGTACCAAGTGTTCAATACTATTCACCAAGTATGGCTAAGATCTCACCAAGTATGGCTAAGATCTTGCCAAGTGTCCATATAAAACTTTTCTAACCTAATTTAGACATTCCACACTCTGATTTTGAAAACACTCCACTAGGTGCCACTATCGAGGTTATTATTCACTCTGAAAAAGTTAAAATAAACTTTGCACTACAAGATCCTAAATATACATACTAACCTTAAAATGCAAATCGATTATCATAAGTCGATTCTGAAGTACCTTTCACAATAATCAAAATGCATTTTCGAACAAGTGTTTCATCTGAAAATTGAAAGTGGCTTTATTGAGCCATAAAATCCTAAATATTTAAAAGAAACCAATGGCGTAAGTTGTATCTCATTTTGACACTTATAGGTACCTCAAATAAATAAAATCGTGCTTCTTGCACCATAATAAGTGGCAACACTGACTATGCTGACAGATTAAAACCTATGCAATTGGGTCAATTCGTGAAAACATCCAAAATTTTACGAGGTTTCTAAAGTCTAAAGAAATTCTTCCATTGAATTTCTAGTGACCTATTACAAAGGCTCCCCAAACTTTAACAGGTTGCTAGAAATTCAATGGTGGAATTTGTATAGGTTTTAGAAATCTTGTGAAAACTCTATAAGTTTTCACGAATCGACCAATCACGTAGGTTTTAATCTTTCAACATAGTTAGTGTTACCAGTCACTGAAGTGCCAGAAGCGTGATTTTATTTATTTGAGATAGTTAGAAGTGTCTAAATGTTATATGGTCTACGCTATTAGACTCAGTTGATTATTTAGGATTTTATGACTCAATAATCACATTTTTAATTTTCAGTCGAAACGCTTGTTTGAAAATGCGTTTTGTTTATTTCGAAGCACTTTGGGGTTGAATATCGATAAACGAATGGCACAATTAGTTTAGTATGTATGCTTAGGATTTTTTAGTGCAAAGTTTATTTTTCACTTTTCTAGAGGAAATAGTAACTTCAATAGTAGCATCTAGTGGAGTGTTTTTAGAATCACAATGTGGAATGTCCAAATTAGGTTAGAGGAGTTTTATTTGGACACTTGATAAGATCTTAGCCACACTTGGTGAATATTATTGGATACTTGGCACCAAGAGGAACCATGAGAGGGATTGTAAAGGAATCAAGGCATGAGATCATGCCACCTAAGTAAAACTCTATTCCATCCAACCATCCAAATTGTGCCAACCCGAAGAAGGTTTCAACCCTAGTGAAACCCTAAATGGTTGGAATCCATTTGGAACCACAAAAGCTTTGGTTGAAATCGAAATCATAAACAGTTTCCTCAAACCCTAAAGTTGGCCTCCAAACTCTATTTGATTTGATTTCTAGCATTGCGTTTAAGCATTTATTTAAATCACTATCACATGCTATTAATTCTTCAAATTCATGTTATAATATCATTATCTAACTATTTAAACCTTAAAAATTTGATTAGACGAAGAAAAATTAGATTTGGACTTGATAGCATCTCAAACCCTAACCAAGCTCTGTAACACCCCGTATTTTAGTGTATTTTTACTGAAGGAATTATTTTTATGGATTCAAAAATTTATTCTCTTATTTTAAAATTATTGGATTTTAATTGGGTTATTTTTAGGATTTTTTAATTTGGTGAAAATTATTTTATGTACTTTCTTAATATTTATTTATTGTTATGCATTTAAATTTCTTTTAACATTTAAATTAATTACTGTGGGATTTAATTATTTCAATTGACTTTACCATTACGTTTAAATTATTTTATTTAACTTGTGGTTTTAAAATCGTTTCCGTTGGATCATTTTTGTGACCCAAGTTATGAGGATTGTACCTCATTTCTTTTTCCTCTATTTTTTCTTTTCCTTTTCTTTTTCTTTTCCTTTTCTTTTTCTTTTCTTCTTCTTTTTGTGTAAAACATTTTCTGGGCCAATGAGACTTTGGCGTGTGTTGGAAATTATCATTTTCGGGGAAAATGATGTTTTGAGAAAAATGCATATTTCATCATATGCATGCATGTTGGTTGCATTAAATGCATTTTATTTCTTGAGGATTATTTGGGTTATACTTACCTGCGGTACCCTTCTGTGGTAACGCAGATTTTGATGCAGTTGAGGAGGAGGAGGGCGAGTCTGAGGAGACGGCTCCACCCGAGGAGTGATCTGGGATCACTAGGTTATTATTCTATTTTACTTATTTGTATTTCAGGACATGTGTTAACTTTATTTTGGGATGACTGTATAACTGCTTTTAAACCTCTACTGATGTTTAGTTGTGTTTAAATTCTGGTACTTAGTTGACTATCCGCTGCGTTATTTTATTTGAACACCATTGCATGTACACACACTGGCACTTCGTTGGGATGTGTGACCTTGTTGTCACCATCCTGGTGTCTCGATCCCCATGTATTTTTTTATAAGGGGGATTGGGGGCGCCACGGGTGGTATCAGAGCAGTTCGGCTCTGGGTAAAACCACATGTCCCTTAGGATAGTACCAGAAAATTATTTTTATTATTTTAAAATAATAAATTTTAGTTGAAGTGGGGTAAGTTAAGTTATTTATTTTATATTATGAGTTTATTGTTATTTTATTTTATGTTAATTTATATTATTTGATTTTATTTATGCTATTGGTTTAGTTGGCGTTTACTTTTGTTTGAGTTTGGTTTTATCTGGATTTAAGCGGGGTTGAGGATTGCTTTTGGTAGGAAAATAGTGAGGTACTAGAAAATTTTTCTAAGTTGTGATTTGACATTATTTAATTTAAAATATGTGGTTTTTATTGGTTTTATTTAGTTATTGTATACTACTTGTTTATTTATTTATTTTATTGTTTTATTTTATGGCATAATAATTTTGTTGCTTATTTATTTTATTGTATGTTATTTTATTTTATTTGTTTTATTTTATAGCGGATTATTTTATTGTTTTAATCATTTTATTGTGAACCACTTCATTGTTTTATTCATTTCGTCGTATGTTATTTTATTTATGGAATTTCATTTTATTTTGTTTTGTTTTGTTTTGTTCGAAATTGAAAGGCGGGTTAAGGGTTGTGCTATGACAGGAAGGTGATACGACTGAGAAGGCCATTGTTAGGCTTGAACATTTGGTGTAGTAGGCCTGAACTCTTGGTGATTGGTTTGTTTAAATATCGAGGCTTGAACATCATGGTCTGGGTGAACTCATTGGAGTAGGAACTCAAGTTGCTACTAAGGAGGGGAATAGTTTTAAATTGCTTTGGATAATTGAGGTTTTAGGTTCCGTAGAATTTATGTGATGAGTCTTTGGGGTAGGAGGTTATAAGTTCAATGAACCTCAAGGTTAGATTTATGAGAAGTTCATCTAAGATTTGAGGACCCATAGTTTTTAGGAAATAAGTTACGAGATTTAAGCTGGTAGGTTCAACAAGCAATTAAGGGATTACTACATTAAAAGTTTTTGATCTTGCCGACCTTGATAAGCAATTTGATAACATTTGGAGTTTTAGAATTTACAAGTTTTATAAGGCGAATGTTTTAGATTTAAATCACCGATCTTGAGGATTTCAAGAAATGATTTTATCTGGGTTAAGGTTTTAGAATTGCAGAGTTGAAGGGCTGAATTATAATAAGATTGATGAGAGTTGAATTACTGATATGAGAATTTTTTTTCAGGCGAGAATTTTCTTGGAGATGGAAGGTAAGGATCTAGTTGTTTATTTTCTGGGGATTGAGGATGTTAATCTAGTTTGGTTAAATAATTATTTTTAGCTTGGTGTTACGGTGACAGGTTAATGATTTAATCCATATTAAATTTTAAGGAAAATTGATGGTGCGGGTTTAGGAAATGATTTTTGCTGATTTCGAGGCTATAGGTCTAGTGATGGAAATGGTAAGGATGATCACTTGCACGTTGGGAGGATTATTGGTTTTGGCTGAGGTGCATGAGATTGATGCATAGAAATGGTGTGCGTACGCATTTCGGAGGGTATAGGTTCTAGTCTTATTTTGGTTTGTAGAAAGTGACTTTGGTAAGTGTTGAAGAGGAGTCGACACAATAGTACTAAGTCACGAGACCTTGGCTTAGAATTTTTGGTGAGTTGATCGAAGGGTGTAGTCGAGTGGGTTGCTTAATGGAATTATGGTTGATAATAGTTATTGTGATTATTTTTAGGAATTAATTGTGACTTGAGGTTACCTAGGAATTTAAATTCTTGAGGCTATATTTTCTTTTGGAGATTGAGCATCCAATTGGTTGAATTAAGGACATTGTTATTTAACTTGAAGAGAGATTGTTGGGACATCATGAATGGTGTAGGAAAAGATCTTCCAAGTTGAAGCTTAGACATCAACAGTGGATAGTATGATCAAGTATTTGGGTTAATAAGGCATTAAGATCCTTAGGTGCTTTGCAGTGGCTTTTGGTAAATTGAAGATTTAAGCAGTATGACTTGCATTGAGGTTTAAATAGTGAAATGCTATTGAAGGAACTAGTCGTGTTAATATAGGAGTAGAGATAGGTGGGCGAGTTACCAAGATGGTTTTGATAATGTTTGGGTGTACTCAATGGTGGTTCGTAGTGAGTTTAGTCACCGCTAGATTAGATGTTGTTCAGAATGTAGGTGATGAGCTTTTGGGTTTAGGTTGTCAGGTAGAAGTATCTAGGCGCTCTTATTGGTTCGCTAGGTTGAGATCGAGCCTTTTAAGGTATGCTCTTTATTGTAGATGAGATGGATGTATTTTGGGTTGAGCTTGCTTATTTCTAATTTGGGATGTTAAGGTTGTTTGATATTGGTTTTCTGTCAATGATCATGAATGTATTTTATGGAATTTGATTTTTATTAAGGCTGCGGGAGTTAATTGAGGAAATTGAGTTATAACTCGTGGTTTTGGGAGAGAGTATTTTTTCTACCAAATTGTGATAAGAGTTTTGGTTAGTAGGAATGAAGCCACCTTGTATTCGATGGTATTAGTTTTATGAGAACATAAATTTTATGCATGTGGTGAATATCAGAGTGCGCAGCAGGAGCATGGTATTTTTTGTTGTAGTTAGGAGTTCAGATTGTGCTGATTCTGAGGACTTAGTGGTGACTTGAATTTTGACAAGATACTTGTAATTGGAGAGTAATCATTTGGTTGTGCAATTTGTTTGGAGCTGGTTAACTTTGGAAGTGACCATTAGGTTACCAAAAGTAGAATTCAATGGAGGTTTAGAAGTTGTAGCATATGAATTGATTGAGGTTGGCACATAGTATTGTAAGGGTATTGATCATTGTAATTTATTGGATGTTGTATTAAGGTTCTTGAGGAAATGAGATTTTGGATTGCAGTCACCCTGGGAATACTGGTTGTGATGTGCCACTGGGAGACTAATACGAGTATGTTGGATATCGCCATGTTTATTGAGAAATGTGCCACGTGCTGTCAAGTTAGGGTTGAGCATCAAAGTAGACTTCAACCTCTCCCTATTCCAGAGTGGAAGTGGGATGATATTTCTATGGATGTTGTGGGTTTGCTGAGGACCCCTAATGGAAAGAATTCAATTTTGGGTGATTTTGGATCGGTTGACCAAGAGTGCCATTTCTTGCCTGTTAATAATACTGACTCTTTGGGTAAAGTGACTCGTATATATGTCAAGGAGATAGTGCATTTGCATGGAATATCCAAGAGTATCGTGTCAGATCGGGACCTACGATTCACGTCCCATTTTTGGAAGAGTTTGCATGCAGTCTTAGACACTAAGTTGAAGTTTAGTTTTGCGTATCACCCCCCAGACGGACGGCCAATCAGAGCGTACTATTCAGACTTTGGACGATATGTTACGGTCTTGTGTCATGGAATTTCAAGGAAGTTGGGAGAATCATATGCCGCTAATTGAGTTCTCTTATAATAACAGTTTTCATTCCTCCAATCAGATGACCTGTATGAAGCTTTGTATGGAATGAAGTGTAGATCGCCCTTGTGTTGGGATGAAGTTGGCGAGAGCAAATTGTTTGGGCATGAGATAATTCAAGAAATGAAGGATTAAGTTCAGTTTATAAGGAAGAAAATGGCTGAAGCGCAAAGTCGTCAGAAGAGTTACGCAGATACAAGAAGAAGAGACTTATCCTTTGAAGTAGGTAACTGGGTTTATTTCAAAGTCTCTCCTATGAAAGGCGTTAAGCGCTTTGGTAAGAAAGGAAAACTTAGCCCAAGTTATGTTGGCCCTTTTGTTTTCAGATTGTAGGGAAGGTTTGGCTGGTTGCTTATAGAGTGGCCTTACCGGACTATTTTGACGGTATGTTCTTAAGTCTACTCTTAGTTGAATCTTATTCCTGTCTTAGTCTTAATGTTGACCTTGCCAATTTCGATGACAAAATTTTTTTTAAGGGAGGAGAATGTAACACCCCGTATTTTAGTGTATTTTTACTGAATGAATTATTTTTATGGATTCAAAAATTTATTCTCTTATTTTAAAATTATTGGATTTTAATTGGGTTATTTTTAGGATTTTTTAATTTGGTGAAAATTATTTTATGTACTTTCTTAATATTTATTTATTGTTATGCATTTAAATTTCTTTTAACATTTAAATTAATTACTGTGGGATTTAATTATTTCAATTGACTTTACCATTACGTTTAAATTATTTTATTTAACTTGTGGTTTTAAAATCGTTTCCGTTGGATCATTTTTGTGACCCAAGTTATGAGGATTGGACCTCATTTCTTTTTCCTCTATTTTTTCTTTTCCTTTTCTTTTTCTTTTCTTCTTCTTTTTCTTTTTTTTCTTCTTCTTTTTCCTCCTCTTCCTGCGCACGGACGTAGCTCTCTCTCTCTCTCCGTGCAACATTCCCTCCCCCAGCCCACCGCCGTCCGTCGGCGGTGGTCGACACCGCCCGATCCCTTGCATTCCTCTGCCACCGGCCGTCCTACCCCACCAATATCACCGCCGTTCGTGCCACCGGTAGCCCCCACGAATCCCACGAAGCCCACGAAGCCGCGGCACTCTTTTCGCCCTTGCGTCGCCGTCGCACCGCCATTGGCCACCATCTTCCTACCACATCATCTCCAACCTCTTGGCAACCCAATGGACCCAACCCCAGCCCCGATCCGTCACCGGTGAATCCACACCAAGTACATTTCCGATTTCGACTTTTTGGCCTTAAAACCGCCCCTTGCGCCGCCACCCACGGCAAACCACCACCACCATTGGCTTCACCGACCTCTCTAGGCCCTACCCTACCATTTTGGGGTCTTCGTTTGTTTTCGTTGAAAAGTGGGCATCTGTGACCCACGGCCACAGTGTATTTTACACTATGGTGTTGCTCAGACGTCGCCATTTTCAGTTTCGTGATCCTCCGGAAATTATTATATTGCACTGTAAGTATTTCTCCAAAGAATTCTTGTGAATTTAATGTAGTTTTGCACTAACACATTTCACTGTATTTAATTTGCTGATTGGTTTTACCGGACTGAGTCCGAGGAGTACGGAGTCAGTTGGATTGGTGAATGGGTAGGTTGATTGGATTTGGACTGGTTTGAATATTGGTGGTTATGGATTTGTGTTGGTTCATGTACATCTCATTATTTCATGCATGATCATGTTTGTAAAGAAAACTGGGTTTTCGTGTAGTGCATTCATGCTCATGTGTGATTTGGGAAGCTATGATTTTATGTGAGTATTTTTGGGTGCGTGTGTATCACGACCTCAAGCCGAGATGGGGTATTATCTAGGTCGAGCTCCTCTGGTTACTCGGGAGCGGAATAAACTGAGTAACGTCCCCTGGATTGTCGCTGGGCGATGATGGGATCGGACGAGAGATTCGTGCCGACTCCGTGGTCCTTCTGCTAGCGGGGACCAGAGGATGTCTGGCCATATACGCGCTGGGCGTGGAACTAGGCATCCCTCGTGCGTAGTGGGTGTTCGGCCATGTACGCGCTGGGCGCGGAACTGAACATCGCTACGAAGCCAGGACGTGCGGATGGTCCCTAGGGGAGGCCATGGTGCATAGGTTAATAAAAGATTAAATTGGCTATTTTCTGGGAAAATAGTGTGCGTGGATTTTGTGTAAACCATTTTCTGGGAAAATGTTTTACGGATTATTTTTGGACCAATGAGACTTTGGCGTGTGTTGGAAATTATCATTTTCGGGGAAAATGATGTTTTGAGAAAAATGCATATTTCATCATATGCATGCATGTTGGTTGCATTAAATGCATTTTATTTCTTGAGGATTATTTGGGTTATACTTACCTGCGGTACCCTTCTGTGGTAACGCAGATTTTGATGCAGTTGAGGAGGAGGAGGGCGAGTCTGAGGAGACGGCTCCGCCCGAGGAGTGATCTGGGATCACTGGGTTATTATTCTATTTTACTTATTTGTATTTCAGGACATGTGTTAACTTTATTTTGGGATGACTGTATAACTGCTTTTAAACCTCTATTGATGTTTAGTTGTGTTTAAATTATGGTACTTAGTTGATTATCCGCTGCGTTATTTTATTTCTACACCGTTGCATGTACACACACTGGCACTTCGTTGGGATGTGTGACCGTGTTGTCACCATCCTGGTGTCCCGATCCCCGTGTATTTTTTTATAAGGGGGATTGGGGGCGCCACGGGATAAACAACAAAATTATTATAGAATAAAATAAATAAAGCCAATAAAACAATACTCTAAATTAAACAATGTCAACACGATCCCAAGTAACATAATAAAAATATAATAACATGAAATAACATAAATACGTTCATTTAACACAAAATAAAATAATCATAAACTCATAATATACAATAAATAATTAAAACAAATAAAATAACATACCATAAAATAAAACAAGATTTGTTTTAACCCCAAATGAAACCCACTTGTTTAAGGCCCACAAGATTTGGCCACCTTAGCAAACCTTCTTGAGGAAGTTTTCCCCCACCCATGGAAGACCAAACTCTACCCTTGACTGCCCCAAATAGTCCCTTGATGTGAGAAGCAAATCCATCTCATCACCCCTTTCAACACTGCAACAGCAGTAGCCCACTCCCCTATACTATTTTTACCTTTTTGTGACCTAACCACCATACCTCAAGATGTCATACAAGGCCATATCTCCCTTTTCAAAAGGACTAGAGGCATGCAGGTCAACACTTCCCTCACTTCACCACCTTTCACCCCCTTTCTTAGAAATAAACCAATACTCGATTGGGTTAAAAGTTTTATATTTTTGGCTAGATCCATGTTTTGGTTTATTTTTAGCTATGTGATTTTTATGTTTAATACTTGAATCTACTTTAAAACATATTTTTAAACCATTGATGTTTTGGTTTGAAGATCTCATCATGATATGCTTCGAATCTAGTGTTTAATCAAAGCAAGTTCAGAAAAAGATTTTTGTTTTTGGCCAAGTGTTTGAGCCAAGTGCTTCAAGTAAGATTTTGTGATTTTTGGTTACTTTTATGTGTTGATTCCAAGCATATTAGTTCGTATGAATGTGTTATGAACATGTTAGAAGAAAATTTTGGATTTTTTGAGTTCTTGGATATGTTTTAAAATGGATCGAACCTTGAAATTAAAGAGTTGTATTTTAGTTAAAATGTTTGAATCTTTTTACTAAAGAGTTTTGTGTTTATAAGAAGTATATTTTTTGTTAGATGTTTGGACCATGTTTTTAAATTTAGGATATGAGGATCTTCGTTACAATATTTCGGTTTGATCATGAGTTTTGTAATTGGAAAGAATTGCAACAAAAATCAAGAGACATGGCCTTTGGAAGTTTCAGCCCTATGATGTTTTGCATAGTTGTGTTTGATTTTAATTTTTCTATATTGATATTTGAGTTTAGCACAAAATTTACATTATGAATCTAAATTTTGGTGATTTTTGGAGTTAAGGATATGAAATCCTTAAGTTGGGGGTAAAATGCCACATGTAAAGGGTAAAATTATAATTTTACTCTAAGTTAGCATTTCTTCATGTTTCTAATATTTAATGATTAAGTTTCTAACTTTTAGAACTCCTACTTATAGTTTCTCGTATTTCGTGTTTTACCTTGTAAAGCGAGACGATCACTAGAAGTTAGTGCTTAACTTACTATCAGCTTACTATATATGTGTGAGGGGTAAGGGAACTACAATTTATGTATGTATGTTATCATATATGTCATACTATGCCATGCCACTTCATGATTATTTGTTACATAATTTATTTTGTCACGTATTGCTATTTGTTACAAGTATATCATGTTATGTAATGTTGTCTGTTACCTATTATGTCAGGTTACATAATGTTTTCTATTACATTTTATGCCATGTTATGAAATGTTGTATGTTACATATATACAATATTACAAAATGTTGTCTGTTACATGTTATGCCATGTCGTGAAATATTGTCTATTACATATTATGTTCTGCTACAAAATGTTTTCATTCTCATAGTACGTCATTTTTTTGTCTCACATTCATGTCATGTTACAATACGTCAGGCTTTCTGTCCTTTCGTTCCATGCCACATTTCATCCCAAGTATAGTTTGTGTATCTCGAGAACAACCTTTCAACTCATGTCAAGTTTTAATAAGTCTACCACGATCCTAAGTGGTAGGATAGAGTAATATCCTAGTGGAACTCATTTGTTCATGTTGGAATGTTTAAATTAGTGTGAAATTTGTTGGATTGACAATGTACAAATTAATGAGTTGTGAATGAGGCCTAATTAACTGGTCACCAAAGTAAAGCAAGCACTAATACTGATGTTGCCATTCACATTTCAATTTCATTTTATAGGAGTAACCCCAAGAGCCTTACCCAATCTTCATCACAGTACCCCCTTCTCCACTTCAACCTTCTTCCCCAATTCGGGTACCTGCAATTAAATCCACCCACTTCATACACATGGCTTTATCTCCATTATCGACTACGTCCCAAAGCTTTTGCACGGGCCAGGGTCGTGGTTTCCTCCCCATACAAAATTTGTGCCTCCATCTACAAATCTCGGAGCTATTTTTTGTGGGATTTTCAATTATCAGAGGGCAAGAATAATCGACCGATACTCTTGGAGTGGAATCCTTTTGTCAACACAGGTATATCTGCAACTAATTAGCCTTTGTTTGTAGACTATATCTGCAACACAGGTATATCTCTCCCCCTTCATCTACGGTCGTTGCTTTAAAAAAATTAGCCTTTGTTTGTAGACTAATTTCAAGAGGTTTAAATCTGAAAGCATGTCCTTTTTTGTACAAAAATGCTTTTTTATACGATGCATGTTGTGTATGTGTTATTGTAGGTATTAGATGTTAGTAATGTTTGGGCGATTTTTTTTAATTTGCATACCACAGATTGATGGAATTTTGCATGAAATCCCTAATTTTTCAATCATCCATCGAGATCCAAGAACTACTCCTTTTCTAGAAGCAATGGCTTTGTTTGAGAACCAGTTTTTGGTGTCTATGACAAAGCTTGGAAATGTTCAAGTTCTTACTAGGAATGAAGGTGAAGTTCGAGTGAATTGCAATTAATGTAATGGCCATTGAAGGGTATTATTCAGTACTTCCAAGTTATTTTCCCAATGCTTTTATTCAATAACTCATGAAACCTGACCTTTTGTGATTTGAAATGTTGGGAGTTCGAATATTGGTTCATTGTAACAGAGAGCTCTTGTATTTTGACAAAGATTTTGCTTCTTATAAATCGGAGTGCAAATATATAGAATAATTAGACTATATGATTTTTTGATAGTTATCAAACTTACACTTCTTCCTGTCAAATATTAAAATGGATTCATTTTGTAGTGAAATTGTTAATCACTCTTTCTTGGTGATTTACTTGCAGAATTCATGAGATCTTCTAACATTCTTAAGGTTTGAAATGGGAGATAAAATACATAAAAATTAGTGGCTTTTACAATATTTATGAGCATTTGATGCTGTTAAGAAAATTCAAACGGGAAGCTAGATAGTGATTTAGATCCCAATCAAAATTATAGGATTTGAAGAAGAAGACTAACTTGAGAAAGTGAATGGTGATGGGGTTGAGCTAATTTCTGTATACTCTTCATGAATCAAGTTATTCTTGATTTAGTTCATAAAGAATATACTAATGCTACTTTACTTCTCCTGTACATGGTTAGTTGATCTCTCTTTAGATGACACATGGAGTAATTTCAACACTTGGTCACTCAATATTTTCTCATTGATGTAATATTTTTAAGTTTTGATTGTGCATTCTTAAGTACTGGTTGCAAGAAAGGAAAGCAAAATACATACATATATTTCTTCTATTTCCACTTCTAAGTATTTAATTCTCATGTTTTGGGGATGACACTTGGAATTTCAAACACTAAAGATATATTTGAGGTCGTTATTCCATTCTAATTATATATCCATTTGCTTGTCAAATTCCTTGATATGCATACCTATGCTATTGTTTCAGCTCAACCAATCATCAGGTCTGAAAAATGTCTATGACCATATCACGTTGCACTTCATATGTATGGATATATTACCCATTAAGTATAATTTTATTACCTATTGTACTGCTATTATCTCATCTAGATTGATACAATTGGTGTAGAACTTGTCGTTCTATATATGATTCATTAAACCAGTTCTGAATTCATATAAAAAAATTGTGGCAGATTCATCAACCTCTAGTTAGTGCAAGTTAGTTTGAGCATGACTTCTAAATGGCTTGTGCTTAAAGTAGCGAGCTTCACAAAACTTGATGAAGTCCATCTTTTCTCATTTTTTCTTCTAATTATTTCTTAATTGTTATCTATGGAATATGGTTATCTTTATGCCTTGAGCATCAGTACATTCACACCTGAATCTTCTACGATCAAGTAAGAATCGGAATACGGAAAGCAGTAATCATGTTGCAGTGCATAAAGGGATTTAAGCATTTTGGTGCTTCCCTACAACGGGAAATCATAGCTTTGTTTTCTGAGTATGTTGTGGCTGCAATTGAGACAAGTAAAAAACATTTAATTTTCATAAATATTATGTGGTTGAAAACTATTTGATAGTTCGGATAACATTAATTGAATTGTACACTCAACATGGCATTTGGAGAAGCACCAATATACATGGCATTTGTTTCCATGGTACTCATTATTATTCCATTAACCCCCT
Organism: Juglans mandshurica; assembly: GCA_022457165.1. Lineage (NCBI taxonomy): Eukaryota > Viridiplantae > Streptophyta > Magnoliopsida > Fagales > Juglandaceae > Juglans > Juglans mandshurica. The sequence goes on along the minus strand of CM039625.1, from coordinate 23,185,533 downwards.
TCAGGATGCATCAAATTCTTGGGGTTTGTCTATTAGCTTCCTCAGCATAATATTGCTACCAATTGTGGGAAATGCAACAAAATATGCAGGAGCAATCATATTTGCTTTCAAGAACAAGTTGGTGAGTACTATATATATTGGAATTGGCTTTAATTTTCCTGTGTGCCATTTTATTTTGAAATAACAACATGATTGTTAATCAAATTAGTGAAATCTTTTCGGCTCAAATGCAGGATATAACTTTAGATATTGCTTTGGAGTCTGCAGCTCAAATTGCAATGTTTGTGGTGAGAAATTAAAACAGAAGCTAGCTGCATCAATTAAAGCTTTCTTCATGAACTTTTGAAAAAAATACTAAGCAAATATACGTACTGGTAAATATTAAGCAATGTTTGTGGTTGATTTAATGTTTGGAGTGTGAATTACATTGATAAGTGTTTGGCATTTTTACATCCATTTTGTTGTAGTAAGTACTATATAATAGAACTTAGTTCCTTAAACCAGTTGCATCAGATTGTTAAGTTAATGAAGAAGTTGTTTGTTCTAATGGCAGCAACTTGCTCTTTTGGTTTTGCATTTGTGTGTTACTGCTTCTTGAAGAAAATCCCATTTCCATGTTGTGGAAGTCAAAGAAACAAATGAAGGAGATATCATTTAAGCAGTAGTAAATTAGATAGGGAAGGCAATTAATTCCTTCAACCAAATCTATGGTGAGTAAAAAAGCTTTAACTTTTAGAGTCCCTATATATGTAGAGCCATGAATGTTTAGAGTTTTAGAACTATTTCATTTATCAATTTTTTGGTCACTGTCAACCACAGAACAAGAGTATTGCCTCTTTCTTGTTTTGATGTATCGTTTCCTTTCTTCATTTGGCCATGGTGTTTCATTTCCTTTCACTAGTTTTCTCTGGTGCAATCTGGCTTCTTTACTTCGATATCAATATTTTTATAGACTCCTGGAATCTAATATAAATGATCACCATCTGTGTTTAGTTACTTGGAGAAGTGCCATCCCAAAATGGGAACTTTCCTTTTAAGTCAAAACTCAGAGTAGTCCTTGTAAATATTGTTTGTTTTACTGCATCAGATGGTATAAATATGTTATTCTGCAGAAGAAATTGATGAAAGTATACTAAGTAGCATATGGGTATCTGTTAAGAACAGATGCTTGTACCTGCAGGCTGCAAGTCATTGTTTTCAAGCTCAACAATTTCTTTCTGGTGAAACCTAGACTACCTGGTCCATGAATATGTAATTGAAAGTGGTATATAGGAAAGGAAAGTGAGATAACAAGGCACCCGCTTGAGCTTAAATCCATCTCAAAAGTTATTTCCTTCTTGTAAAGAATATATCTTGAAAAAGAAAGTTGAAAATTTGTAAAATGAAAATTTGTTTAGGATTTGAAACTATTTGTAGAGGCGAATGTTATTGTTTGGCTAGGAATTCAAACAATTTATAACCATGTGCAATTATGCCCCTGGGTATGTGTGGTTCACTTAAACAATACCTTTTGACATAAAATACAGACTTATTGGTCCTGAAAATGCTCGAGTGGAATGAATGTATTTTCTGACTTGTGTTGACTCATTGCAGTAGAATGTGCTACGTAAATAGTTTGGGATTTATATTGTGAGGTTTTGTGCATTATGTTCTGTATTTCCTTAAGATTTTTCTTTCATGCCAAGTTGATGATTGTGCCTTTATTGTTGGGCTAGTTTCACTTAGTTTCTGCTCTCGTCACTGAATGAGTTCCTGTGTTGCTGCAGGTTGAGAAGCAATGTTTGCTGATTTAGGGCACTTCTCTGTACGTGCCATACAGGTTTCATTTCTCTTCTAGTTGATAGGTTTATAGTTCTTTTAACTTCTGTAACACCCCGTATTTTAGTGCATTTTTACTGAAGGATTATTTTTAGTTATTCAAAAATTTATCCTCTTATTTTAAAATTGGTCGGATTTTTAGTGAGTTTATTTCTATGATTTTAATTTGGTGAAAATTATTTTTATGCGCTTTCTTAATATTTATTTATTGTTATGCATTTAAATTTCTTTTAATATTTAAATTAATTACTGAGAGATTTAATTATTTCAATTTGACTTTACCATTACGTTTAAATTATTTTATTTAACTTGTGGTTTTAAAATCATTTCCGTTGGATCATTTTCGTGACCCAAGTTATGAGGATTGGACCTCATTTCTTTTCCTCTCTTTTTCTTCCTTCTCCTTTTCTTTTCTTTCCTTTTTCTCTTTTTCCCTTATTTTCCTACGGCTTCTTTTCTTCTCCCGCGCGATCTCTCTCTCCCCTCTCCTCCGCCCGAACCTTCGTCCCCTCCCAGCGCTGCCGTCCATCGGCGGTGGTCGACACCGCCCGGTCCCTTACACTCCCCTGCCGCCGGTCGTCCTACCCCATCAATATCACCGCCGTTCGTGCCACCGTTAGCCCCCACGAAACCCACAAAGCCGCGGCACCATTTTCGCTCCAGCGCCGCCGTCGCTCCACCTCCGGCCACCAACTCCCTACCACTTCATCCCCGACCTCTTGGCAACCCTTTGGACCCAACCCCGGCCCCGATCCGTCACCGGTGAAGCCACACTAAGTACATTTCCGTTTTGCACTTTTTTGGCCTAAAACCGCCCCTTGCGCCGCCACCCACGGCAAACCACCACCAGCATTGGCTTCACCGACCTCTCTAGGCCCTACCCTACCATTTTGGGGTCTTCGTTTGTATTCGTGGAAAAGTGGGCATCTGTGACCCACGGCCACAGTGTATTTTACACTGTGGTGTTGCTCAGACGTCGCCATTTTCAGCTTCGTGATCCTCCGGAAATTATTATATTGCACTGTAAGTATTTCTCCAAAGAATTCTTGCGAATTTAATGTATTTTTGCACTAACACATTACACTGTATTTAATCTGATGATTGGTTTTGCCGGACTGAGTCCGAGGAGTACGGGATTCAGATGGTTTATTGGTTGGAGTTGTTTGGTTGGATTTGTTGGGATTAATTATTAATGGTTGTGGATTTCTGTTGGTACATGTACATCTCATTATTTCATGCATGATCATGTTTGTAAAGAAAACTGGGTTTTCGTGTGATGCATTCATGCTCATGTGTGATTTGGAAATTGTGATTTTATGTGAGAATGTTTTTGGGTGTGTGTGTATCACGACCCCAAGCCGAGATGGGGTATTATCTCGGTGGAGCTCCTCTGGTTACTCGGGAGCGAAATAAACTGAGTAACGTCCCCTAGATTGTCGCTGGGCGATGATGGGATCGGACGAGAGATTCGTGCCGACTCCGTGGTCCATCTGCTGGCAGGGACTAGAGGATGTCTAGCCATGAACGCGCTAGGCGCGGAACTGGGCATCGCTTGTGCGTAGTGGGTGCTCGGCCATGAACGCGCTGCGCGCGGAACTGAGCATCGCTACGAAGCCAGGACGTGCGGATGGTCCCTAAGGGAGGCCATGGTGCATAGGTTAATAAAGGATTAAATTGGCTATTTTCTGGAAAAATAGTGTGCGTGGATTTTGTGTAAACCATTTTCTGGGAAAATGTTTTACGGATTATTTTTGGGCCAATGAGACTTTGGCATGTGTTGGAAATTATCATTTTCGGGGAAAATGATGTTTTGAGAAAATTGCATATTTCATCATATGCATGCATGTTGGTTGCATTAAATGCATTTCTTTCTTGAGGATTATTTTGGGTTATACTTACCTGCGGTACCCTTCTGTGGTAACGCAGATTTTGATGCAGATGAGGTGGAGGGCGAGCCTGAGGAGACGGCTCTGCCCGAGGAGTGATCTGGGATCACTAGCTCTATTATTCTATTTTACTTATTTGTATTTCAGGACATGTGCTAATTTTATTTTTGGGATGACTGTATAACTGTTTTTAAACCTCTTCTGATGTTTAGTGGTGTTTAAATTCTGGTACTTAGTTGACTATCCGCTGCGTTATTTATTTGTACACCGTTGCATGTACACACACTGGCACTTCGTTGGGATGTGTGACCGTGTTGTCACCATCCTGGTGTCTCGATCCCCGTGTATTTTTATAAGGTAAATTGGGGGCGCCACATGTGGTATCAGAGCAGTTCGACTCTGGGTAAAACCACATGTCCCTTAGGATAGTACCAGAAAATTATTTTTACTATTTTAAAATATTTTTAAGTGTGGTAAGGTAAGCTATTTATTTTATTTTATGGGTTTAATGATATTTTATTTCTATGTTATTTGATGTTATTTAATTATATTTTATCTTATTGTATTTTATGTTACTTTTAGTTGAGTTTGGTTTTGTCTGGATTTAAGCGGGGTTGGAGATTGCTCTATGACAGGAATATGGTGAGACCAAGAAGACAAGCTGATGTGCCTGAGGATGAGCTACCTAGGGGTGATGGAAATTATGCCATGGCGAGGGCGTTGAATAGGATGACGGAGTTTCTACAACAGAATTTCGGACCGCCTCAAGTAGATCCAAATAGAGCGGTCCAAGTTGGGTGCACTTATGAGCGCTTCCTGGCACATAGGACTCCTGCCTTTACTGGGGAGGAGGACCCAATGCGAGCTAGGAGGTGGATTCAAGACCTGGAAAGAACATTTGAAGTATGTGGATGCACTGAGACCCAGATGGTATTATATGGAAGCTATATGTTGCAAGGTGAAGCGGCAAATTGGTGGGAGACCAAGCGGCCACTTTTAGAGATGGAGTTGGGGTCCTTGGCTGCTGTGTCTTGGCAGCGGTTTAAGAAAGAATTTGATGATCGATTCTTCCCTGTTTCGGTGAGACGACAAAAGGCTCGAGAGTTTAATAATTTGGTTCAAGGAGGCACGACTATTGAGCAGTATGCAAGGAAGTTTATGGAGCTTGGACGGTTCGCTCCTCATCTTATTGCTACCGAAGAATTGCGGGTTGAGCGTTTCATGGAGGGACTGCGCCCTGAGATACGCAGACATGTGGCTTGCTTTCAGATTACGGAATTTCAGAAGTTAGTGGATTTGGCTAGCATTGCAGAGCGGGAAAATAGTTTTGGAGTAGGTTCCCCTCCTGGGCAGAAGAGGCGGAGTTATCTTGGTGAAGGAAGTAGTTCTGGATCGCCACAGAAATTTGTTCAGAGGACTGGGGCCCGTTCACAGACAACCTCAGGTGTTCGTGCAAGAGGCCGGACCCTAGTGTGCCCTAGATGTAGTAGAGCCCATGAGGGCCACTGTGGTCAAAGGGGAATTCAGTGTTATAGATGTGGCCAGCCGGGTCACTTTGCTCGAGAGTGTCCTATGCTAGTTCAAGGAGGGCAAGGAGCGAGAGGAGGTCGACGAGGTGGAAGGGGCGGCCAGAGACAATTGGTACAAGCTCGGGTTTATGCAGTGACTCCTGGTGATGTGGACTATGAGGCTCCTGAGACCCACGACGCTGGGGTGATTACTGGTACGTATTTAGCTGTTTTATTTTGATTTAATGTTTGGTGTGGTTGGATTTTTTGAATTTTTTTGGTGGTTGTGTTTGCCTCAGGAAGAGTTCGTCTATATGATTTTTATGCTTGTACTTTGTTTGATTCTGGGGCATCCCAATCGTTTGTGTCTGCCACGTTTGCACGGATGTGCAATTTGGTTACAGAACCTCTACCTCAATCCTTAGTTGTGGCTCTTCCCAATGGCGAGATTGTGTGTTGTTCCAAGGTTGCTTTGGGTTGTCCTTTGGATTTTGGTGGAAGGACACTGGATGCAGATTTGATTGTATTCAAGTTGCTTGGCTTTGATATAATTTTGGGAATGGATTGGCTGTATTGCTATTCTGCGAATATTGATTGTAGAAGACGAGGAATTGGTTTCCAACTCTCGGATGAAGATTATTTCGAATTTGTGGGAAGTAAGTTAAAGGCAAGACCATCAATTATATCAGCAATTCAAGCTAAGAGAGATATAGCTTGTGGAGCGGATGCTTTTTTGGTTCACGTCGTGTCTACATCATCTGAGAAGAAATCTTTAGTGGAGATTCCCGTGGTGGAAGAATTTCCCGATGTGTTTGTGGATGAGTTACCTGGATTGCCTCCCGTTCGTGATATGGAATTTGTTATTGATCTGGAACCTGGGGCGGCTCCTGTGCATAAGGCTCCTTACCGCATGGCACCGGTGGAGTTAAAAGAGTTGAAGATTCAATTGCAGGAATTGGTCAACAAGGGATTTATTCAGCCGAGTACTTCGCCATGGAGAGCGCCCGTATTGTTTGTCAAGAAGAAAGATGGTACGCTCAGAATGTGCATAGATTATCGGGAGCTTAACAAGGTGACTATTAAGAACAAGTATCCTCTACCTAGGATTGATGATTTGTTTGATCAGCTTCAGGGAGCAGCTGTCTTTTCGAAAATTGACTTGAGATCAGGATACCATCAGCTGAGAATAAGGGATAAGGATGTGCCCAAGACTGCTTTCAGAACGAGGTATGGGCATTATGAATTTAAAGTGATGTCTTTTGGGTTGGCGAATGCTCCTGCCGCTTTTATGGATTTAATGAATCGGGTGTTTCGACCATTCTTGGATTCTTTTGTGGTGGTATTTCTCGATGACATTTTGATTTATTCTCGAGACTTGGAAGAGCATGCTTGTCATCTTCGTCTAGCACTTGGGAAATTAAGGGAACATCAGTTGTATGCTAAGCTAAGCAAGTGTGAATTCTGGTTAGAAGAAGTTAAGTTTCTTGGGCATGTGATTTCTCAAGAAGGGGTGGCTGTGGATCCTAGTAAAGTGGAAGCTGTTTTGTCATGGCCTCGCCCTTCAACAGTTCGTGAGATACGAAGTTTCTTGGGACTAGCTGTATACTATCGAAGATTTGTGGAAGGTTTTTCTCGGCTATCCGAACCTCTCACTACTTTGACAAGGAAGAATGTTGAGTTTGTATGGTCTGACAAATGTGAGAGAAGTTTTCAGGAGTTGAAGAGAAGATTGACAACAGCACCAGTTTTGGCACTTCCGGAGCCACACAAGCCATTTGTGATTTTTAGTGATGCATCCAAAATTGGGTTGGGATGCGTTCTTATGCACGAGGGACGGGTTGTAGCTTATGCATCTCGTCAGCTGAAAGTTCATGAAAGGAATTATCCCACTCATGATTTGGAGTTGGCGGCAATAGTTTTTGCACTTAAGATTTGGCGGCATTATTTGTATGGCGAAGCTTGTGAAGTTTTTACTGACCACAAGAGCTTGAAGCATCTGTTTACTCAGAAGAATCTCAATATGAGGTAGAGACGGTGGTTAGAGCTGATTAGCGACAACCAATGTGAGATCAAGTATCATCCCGGAAAGGCAAATCTAGTCGCTGATGCTTTGAGTAGAAAGTCTCAACAAGTGGATGAAGCAGAGTCATCGGATTTGGGCTCTCTCCTTTATGTAATGAGGAGACTTCTTATCGAGAGTTCTCAGCAAGGGGAATTATTATCTTCAGTTTTCGATGTCCGAGTAGTGGATTTTGAAGAATTGAAGACTCTTCAGAGAAGGGATCCTGAATTGTTAGCTATCAGGAAAAGAGTCAGGAAGTCTAGAGGACCCTTGCACTACAGCTTGGATAAGGATGGTATTCTTCGATTTCGGGATCGTAGAGTAATTCCCCGAGATTCTGAATTTAAAGAGCGGATTTTGGCAGAAGCTCATGCGGCTCCTTATTCAGTTCATCCAGGAAGCACAAAGATGTATAGAGATTTAAAGAGAAATTTTTGGTGGGGAGGAATGAAACTGGACATCGCTTTGTTTATTGAAAAATGTGACACATGCCGTCAGGTGAAGGCTGAGCACCAGAGACCTGCTGGTAGACTCCAACCTCTCCCAATTCCAGAGTGGAAGTGGGATGATATTTCCATGGATTTTGTTGTGGGTTTACCGAGGACTCCTAGTGGAAAGAATTCAATTTGGGTGATTGTGGATCGGTTGACCAAGAGTGCCCATTTCTTACCAATTAATAATACTAACTCTTTGGGTAAGTTAACTCGGATATATGTTAAGGAGATAGTGCGTTTGCATGGGATACCCAAGAGTATTGTGTCGGATCGGGACCCGCGATTCACGTCCCGTTTCTGGAAGAGTTTGCAGGCAGCATTGGGCACTAAGTTGCAGTTTAGTTCTGCGTATCACCCCCAAACAGACGGCCAATCAGAGCGTACTATTCAGACTCTGGAGGATATGCTGCGGTCTTGTGTCACGGAATTTCAAGGAAGTTGGGAGAATCACCTACCGCTCATTGAATTCTCTTACAACAACAGTTTTCATTCCTCCATTCAGATGGCCCCGTATGAGGCTTTATATGGGCGGAAGTGCAGATCGCCTTTGTGTTGGGATGAAGTCGGCGAGAGTAAGGTAATTGGGCCTGAGATAATCCAAGAAATGAAGGACCAAGTTCAGCTTATCAGGAAGAAGATGGCTGAAGCGCAAAGTCGCCAGAAGAGCTACGCAGATACAAGAAGAAGAGACTTATCATTTGAAGAAGGTGATTGGGTTTATCTTAAAGTCTCTCCTATGAAAGGCGTCAAGCGTTTTGGTAAGAAAGGAAAGCTTAGTCCTAGATATGTTGGCCCTTTTCAGATCATAGAGAAGGTTGGGCTTGTTGCTTATAGAGTGGCCTTGCCAGATTACTTTGGGGATGTTCATAATGTGTTTCATGTGTCCTCATTGAAGAAGAGTTTTGGACAGCAAGAGCCACGGTTTGTGGACCCTGGACGTATTCAACTATAGCCTAACCTTACTTATGAAGTTGTTCCAACTCAGATTGTGGATTGGAAAAAGCAAAGATTAAGGTCCAAGGCAATACCTTTGGTGAAGGTGTCATGGGGTGATCCGTTGGCTCAAGATTTCTCATGGGAAAGAGAAGCTGATATGAGAGAACAATATCCCTACTTGTTCGATTAATCTGGACGGTATGTTCTAAGTCTGCTCTTAGTTGAATCTTAATCCTGTCTTAGTTTGATATTTGACCTTGCTAATTTCGAGGACGAAATTTTATTTAAGGGGGGGAGGATGTAACACCCCGTATTTTAGTGCATTTTTACTAAAGGATTATTTTTAGTTATTCAAAAATTTATCCTCTTATTTTAAAATTGGTCGGATTTTTAGTGAGTTTATTTCTATGATTTTAATTTGGAGAAAATTATTTTTATGCGCTTTCTTAATATTTATTTATTGTTATGCATTTAAATTTCTTTTAATATTTAAATTAATTACTGAGAGATTTAATTATTTCAATTTGACTTTACTATTACGTTTAAATTATTTTATTTAACTTGTGGTTTTAAAATCATTTCCGTTGGATCATTTTCGTGACCCAAGTTATGAGGATTGGACCTCATTTCTTTTCCCCTCTTTTTCTTCCTTCTCCTTTTCTTTTCTTTCCTTTTTCTCTTTTTCCCTTATTTTCCTACGGCTTCTTTTCTTCTCCCGCGCGATCTCTCTCTCCCCTCTCCTCCGCCCGAACCTTCGTCCCCTCCCAGCGCCGCCGTCCGTCGGCGGTGGTCGACACCGCCCGGTCCCTTGCACTCCCCTGCCGCCGGTCGTCCTACCCCATCAATATCACCGCCGTTCGTGCCACCGTTAGCCCCCACGAAACCCACAAAGCCGCGGTGCCATTTTCGCTCCAGCGCCGCCGTCGCTCCACCTCCGGCCACCATCTCCCTACCACTTCATCCCCGACCTCTTGGCAACCCTTTGGACCCAACCCCGGCCCCGATCCGTCACCGGTGAAGCCATACTAAGTACATTTCCGATTTGCACTTTTTTGGACTAAAACCGCCCCTTGCGCCGCCACCCACGGCAAACCACCACCACCATTGGCTTCACCAACCTCTCTAGGCCCTACCCTACCATTTTGGGGTCTTCGTTTGTATTCGTGGAAAAGTGGGCATCTGTGACCCACGGCCACAGTGTATTTTACACTGTGGTGTTGCTTAGACGTCGCCATTTTCAACTTCGTGATCCTCCGGAAATTATTATATTGCACTGTAAGTATTTCTCCAAACAATTCTTGCGAATTTAATGTATTTTTGCACTAACACATTACACTGTATTTAATCTGATGATTGGTTTTGCCGGACTGAGTCCGAGGAGTACGAGAGTCAGATGGTTTATTGGTTGGAGTTGTTTGGTTGGATTTGTTGGGATTGGTTATTGATGGTTGTGGATTTCTGTTGGTACAAGTACATCTCATTATTTCATGCATGATCATGTTTGTAAAGAAAACTGGGTTTTCGTGTGATGCATTCATGCTCATGTGTGATTTGGAAATTGTGATTTTATGTGAGAATGTTTTTGGGTGTGTGTGTATCACGACCCCAAGCCGAGATGGGGTATTATCTCGGTGGAGCTCCTCTGGTTACTCGGGAGCGGAATAAACTGAGTAACGTCCCCTGGATTGTCGCTGGACGATGATGGGATCGGACGAGAGATTCGTGCTGACTCCGTGGTCCTTCTGCTGGCGGGGACTAGAGGATGTCTGGCCATGTACGCACTGGGCGTGGAACTGGGCATCGCTTGTGCGTAGTGGGTGCTCGGCCATGAACGCGCTGGGCGCGGAACTGAGCATCGCTACGAAGCCAGGACGTGCGGATGGTCCCTAGGGGAGGCCATGGTGCATAGGTTAATAAAGGATTAAATTGGCTATTTTCTGGAAAAATAGTGTGCGTGGATTTTGTGTAAACCATTTGCTGGGAAAATGTTTTACGGATTATTTTTGGGCCAATGAGACTTTGGCATGTGTTTGAAATTATCATTTTCGGGGAAAATGATGTTTTGAGAAAATTGCATATTTCATCATATGCATGCATGTTGGTTGCATTAAATGCATTTCTTTCTTGAGGATTATTTTGGGTTATACTTACCTGCAGTACCCTTCTGTGGTAACGCAGATTTTGATGCAGATGAGGTGGAGGGCGAGCCTGAGTAGACGGCTCCACCCGAGGAGTGATCTGGGATCACTAGCTCTATTATTCTATTTTACTTATTTGTATTTCAGGACATGTGTTAATTTTATTTTTGGGATGACTGTATAACTGTTTTTAAACCTCTTCTGATGTTTAGTGGTGTTTAAATTCTGGTACTTAGTTGACTATCCGCTGCGTTATTTATTTGTACACCGTTGCATGTACACACACTGGCACTTCGTTGGGATGTGTGACCGTGTTGTCACCATCCTGGTGTCTCGATCCCCGTGTATTTTTATAAGGGGGATTGGGGGCGCCACAACTTCTAAGAGACCCAGTGGCAAATTAGTGAACTTTTTAGCTTTATGGGGATGGAGATTTAGGTAATCTGCAATTTTTTGTGGCAAATGTGTTTTAATTACATAATACTCTGCTATAACTTTTTTTTTCCCCTTCTCTCTGCCATTTTGGTTAGAAGCCATACAGCTTCATAAAGTTTCATGCTCAAAATTTTGAATAAAATGGCTCTACCTCTACACTTACTAGGATTGTGTAGAAGCATGAATACAAAGATTTTATACAAGCCAATATTATTGCAATTATATAATCACTTCAATTTATCTCTCATTATTGAAGTGTGAATACAAAGATTGTAAGCTCATAATCACTGGAACTAAATATTAGTTTATTTATGCAAATATTTTATTTTTAATTTGGTTCTCAAATTATCTCCTCTACAACAATGGCTATTAACTTGGCAAGAAATGACATGTATTTTATGGATGTAGGTTCTTAACCAACCACTCATTAAGTGGGGAAGTACCTCGGTGGGTATTGGATAGCAAGAAGAACTTGTGAGTCTACTTTAAGCTGAGTATCTTCATTTCATTTGGCTATGAAAGTTTCTATACACTCCAGATTTCTTGCTGCTGTTATTTTTTTTTTCTTTAATTTTTTTTTTTTTTTGGGTTGTGAGATTGTGAGACTCATTTGATAAATTGTAACATTTTATTCGATTTTCATTCTTTCTCAGTTGAAGAGGTATTGCATGCCTTTGGATCATAATGACCTTTTTGGGTGTGAGTTGGGAAGAACATACATTCATACATTCGTATTGATGTCCATGGAGTAGTTCGTTGCTGTCATGTTGAAAAAGTATACATGGAAAATAGGGAATATTATGGCAAGTGATATGCATTAAGTTTAAAGCAGTCAGCTAGAAAATAAATGTTGGCTTATTGAATATTCATACTTATACTATTTTTAATATTGAGAAGATCTTCTCTTTTTAATCTTTCCTACTTAGTGTATTAATTTATAATGTATTGTAACAAATTTTTGTGTGTTTTAGGCTATGAAAGCCATCTTATTTCACTAATATATATATATGTTTTTGTAACAGACTTTCTGGCAACTAAATTCACCGCAAAATGCTTATTTTTTGTCACAAATACCTATTTACAACGATTAACAATTAACGTACGTTGCAAATAAGCTTTTAGCATCAAGCATTTTCGATGGAAAAGGCAAAAGATATTTGCGATGATTTCGTGATTGATGGAAATGTGCAATTGCAGCGAATAACGTTCGTCGCAAAAGGTCTTTATGGTTCCCATAAGATTTTAGCGTTGAAACACATATTTGTTGGAAAAGGTAATTTTCGGTTAATATTTTTTCTATTTCTGGCTATTATAATTCACTGCAAATGAGTTTTCCCAACAATTTAATAGACAAACCGAATGAACATTTGTGGCATTTTATTTAGTATTTGCCATGTGACGAATACCATATGACATGTTATTTCCATATGACAAGTTATTTCCATGAGTGGGTTAAGCTTCCGAACCCAAGTCTTGCAAGCTGCCTAGAGAAAAATGTCCAAATATTTCTTAATTTCTTTCGCCTTTTTATTATCATTTGTTTTAACTACTCACGCATGCTCATGACTTTGCATTTTTCTTAACTTTTAAATGCCAACTGTACATACTATTCCTCATGTGGTCATCTTATTGATACTGACATGCCAGTCAACAGCCATATCAGCATTTCCATTGATTAATTATGTGATGCATATATAAAAAATTCAGTGTGAAATTTTAATGAGATAAATTGTTTCAAATTCACATTAATAATTGAAATTAGTAATTGAGGTTACAAAAAATCAGAGCCCTAAAGGGATATACTTTACATCTTAAAAGTATTATATCAAAGTTACTATGTTAAATTTTTTCTTGTATCATACAAATTCCATTTGTGTATAAACTCCTAGAAACGTATAGTACCCCTATTACACAGATCGGGAGTAATCGAAAAAGCCAAACTCCATACCATATGGCTGGAAATCTTGAATATAATTCTACCAATAATTTTACTAGTCTACATATCTATTTCTCCCATTAATCGGGACCAGTTGAATAAATGAGAATTTCCATATTTCAATGACGAAGTGATCTTGATCACGAAAGGACCAATTTGAAACTTAACCATATCTATAAGTGCTTGTTTTAAACCAAATGTACCAATTTTGAGAAAGTGAAACCGTAGGAACTTAAACGTTAATTTTCCCTTAGAATAATCTCTAGTGATGATTTAATTAACAACCATTTGTATCAGTGTGCATGGAATCAATAGACCATGGTGTGCATGTCTGTGTGCACAAATGTAAATAAAAGAAACAATCTTGAGTGAGTCATCTGGTAAACTTTGAAAGCCGGTGTTGGATTAAGAGAAATTATTTGTACAAGTTTCAAAAAGATAAACCATATGCACCTTGTAAAAAAGTGGACCTTACCTTAAAAAATTGTAGAAAAACTATTATTTATTAGTGAGATCCATTTTTTTATTTATTAAAAGACTAGAATGAGACATGTATATTTGGAACTTGTACCTAACACTACTCGTTGAATTAAATATAAATATTGCACGTGAACCATCAAATGTAAAAATGATAGAAAACTGTCATGGGTTAATTTTGATCGATTCAAACAAAAAGCAGCTTTTGATGGCATATTATCACAAGAGTGGCATCATGCACTACCTCCCATGAATGAATATATAGTCGCATGTGAAGATAGAGTGGCTGCATATAGAAAAACCCACATGTGCCTAATTCAAAAAATATATATGAGAATCACATGCGGCCCATGTTTTTAATTTGCAAGAATATATAAAAATCAATTGATGTTCTAAACAAAAAGGGTGAAAAGGGTAATAACACCCTTCATCTACAAGTCACCCGAGACACCTCCAATTTCCTTTTTAAGTAGTTATAAATCACAACACAAAAATGAAACTAGTAGAGGAAGATAAAAACGTGAGCGACGGCGAGGTCCTACTCACGGCAAAAACTGAGGCAGTGGCACTGCGAGAGCGCGACGGACAAAGGGCTGAGGTGGTGGTGAAGTCCTCGACGACGTCGCACGGGGAGGGAGAGAGATAAAGTAGAAACCAAGAGAGAGGCACACGGTGAGAGAACGAGAGAGAGACCGAAAGGAAAGGACCATCAACCGGAAGTGGCATGAGCTTACCGTGGGAAAGCTGAGGCGGCGTGCGGTAGACCTGGGTGATGGGGACTCCTCGCCGGCGAATTCTGTGGAGGCACAGCGCGGTGACGCTCTCGGTGGGGGGTGATTGCAGCGGCTGAAGGTTGTTCTGTTTTGGACAGTTAAAACAGGGGACTTTCGGGGCTTGTAATGGAGGCTACGGAGGCGTTGGGAGGCAGCTTCGTGTGGCTGAGGTTCCGCGTGGACTGGGTCCAGGGAGTAGCGACTCGTTGGCTGGGCTGGTGCTCTGTTTTTCGGTGGTGCAACAAAGGGAGTGCTTACACGGAGAGGGTGGTGGCGCACTGCTTGAGTGGTGGACTTTGAGAGGCGGAGGTACCGGCACAAATTGTGTTTGGTGGAGTTACGGTACGTGGATTGGCTTTGGGTGCGGCGGTTTACTGGATGCAAACCGAGCCCTTCGGTTTGTGTTTTACGGAAAAGGTGGTGGCTGGTTGAGGTCTGTACTGAGGTTCACGATGGGGGTGGAGACTCAGATAGGTTTAGATGGCTAAAAGTGTGAAGAGAGGGCAGCGGCACTGAATCTAAGTTGTAACACCCTGTATTTTAGTGTATTTTTACTGAAGGAATTATTTTTATGGATTCAAAAATTTATTCTCTTATTTTAAAATTATTGGATTTTAATTGGGTTATTTTTAGGATTTTTAATTTGGTGAAAATTAATTTTTATGTGCTTTCTTAATATTTATTTATTGTTGTGCATTTAAATTACTTTTCATATTTAAATTAATTACTGTGGGATTTAATTATTTCAAATTGACTTTACCATTACGTTTAAATTATTTTATTTAACTTGTGGTTTTAAAATCGTTTCCGTTGGATCATTTTCGTGACCCAAGTTATGAGGATTGGACCTCATTTATTTTCCCTCTATTTTTCTTTTCCTTTTCTTTTTCTTTTCTTCTTCTTTCTTTTTCTTTTTTCTTCTTCTTTTTCCTTCTCTCCCCGCGCGAAGCCCAGCCTCCTCCCTCTCTCTTCCGTCCGTTTCCTTCGTCAGCCTCCAGCACCGCCGTGCACCGGCGGTTGTCGACACCGCCCGGCTCCCTAGCTTCCTCAGCCACCGGCGACGCTACCTCTCCAATCTCAGCCTCCCTTGTGCCGCCGTTAGCCACCACGAAGCCATTGAAGCCGCGGCACACTTTCCGCCGTTGCGCCGCCGTCGCACCACCATTGGCCACCATCTTCCTACCACATCATCCCCGACCTCTTGGCAACCCAATGGACCCAACCCCAGCTCCGATCCGTCACCGGTGAAGCCCCACCATGTCCATTTCCGATTTGCACATTTTTGGCCTAAAACCACCCCTTGCGCCGCCACCCACGGCAAACCACCACCACCATTGGCTTCACCGACCTCTCTAGGCCCTACCCTATCATTTTTGGGTCTTCGTTTGTCTTCGTTGAAAAGTTGGTATTTGTGACCCACGACCACAGTGTATTTTACACTGTGGTGTTGCTCAGACGTCGCCTTTTTTAACTTCGTGATCCTTCGAAAATTGCTATATTGCACTGTAAGTATTTCTCCAAAGAATTCTTGTGAATTTAATGTATTTTTGCACTAACACATTTCACTGTATTTAATCTGCTAATTGGTTTTGCCGGACTGAGTCCGAGGAGTACGGGAGTGAGTTGGATTGGTTTGGTTGGATTTTATTGGTTTGAATATTGATGGTTGTGGATTTGTGTTGGTACATGTACATCTCATTATTTCATGCATGATCATGTTTGTAAAGAAAACTGGGTTTTCGTATAGTGCATTCATGCTCGTGTGATTTGGAAAATTGTGATTTTATGTGAGAGTATTTTTGGGTGCGTGTGTATCACGACCCCAAGCCGAGATGGGGTATTATCTCGGTGGAGCTCCTCTGGTTACTCGGGAGCGGAATAAACTGATTAACGTCCCCTGGATTGTCGCTGGGCGACGATGGGATCGGACGAGAGATTCGTGCCGACTCCATGGTCCTTCTGCTGGCGGGGACTAGAGGATGCTTGGCTACGTACGCGCTGGGCACGGAACCGAGCATCGCTACGAAGCCAGGACGTGCGGATGGTCCCTAGGGGAGGCCACGGTGCATAGGTTAATAAAGAATTAAATTGGCTATTTTCTAGGAAAATAGTGTGCGTGGATTTTGTGTAAACCATTTTCTGGGAAAATGTTTTACGGATATTTGGGCCAATGAGATTTTGGCGTGTGTTGGAAAATTGTCATTTTCGGGGAAAATGATGTTTTGAGAAAAATGCATATTTCATCAAATGCATGCATGTTGGTTGCATTAAATGCATTTTATTTTCTGAGGATTATTTGGGTCATACTTACCTGCGGTACCATTTTGTGGTAACGCAGATTTTCATGCAGATGAGCAGGAGGAGGGCGAGTCTGAGGAGACGGCTCCGCCCGAGGAGTGATCTGGGATCACCGGTTATTGTTATCTTATTTTACCCATTTATATTTTCGGGACATGTGTTAAATTTATTTTGGGATGACTGTATAACTGCTTTTAAATCTCTACTGATATTTAAATTGGATTTTAAATTCTGGTACTTAGTTGACTATCCGCTGCGTTATTTTATTTGTACACCGTTGCATGTACACACACTGGCACTTCGTTGGGATGTGTGACCGTGTTGTCACCATCCTGGTGTCTCGATTCTCGTGTATTTTTATAAGGGAGATTGGGGGCGCCACATAAGTTGAGGATGCTTAACACATTTATATAAGATATATATAGTAAAGAGAATAAAAACCTAGAGGAGATGATGGAATGACTGCATGAAAAAGGAAATTGGACGCAAATCATGCGATGGAGTCTAGAAAAACGATTCCACGAACTGGGTTCTTATGTCTAAAAAGAAAAGAAAAGAAAAGAAAAGAAAATAACATAACACAACATAAAGTAAAGAAAAAAAATAACTTAGGCCCACGACTTGGACTCTTAATGAGATTATTGCATGGGTTTTATCTAAAGTTTTGGGTCTCTATTCAATCTAAAATAAATATAATTATCCCATAAATTTTCTGATGAACATCCACTTGATCCATTAAAGACTTTAAAACCTAATTATCAAACCTATAGAAAAAAAATTATATATCGCCAAAAAATATCTTAGGCTCAAAATCTCTTCTAAAAATTTTACTCGTAATCCCAAACGATTTTTCATAACTAGAACCCAAAAATTTTGTAAAGTGGCTTGGCTGACCCGGGTGTTACACAAAATCCTTCTCATCTCTCACTAAAACTGGTTTTGAGCAAACCAAGGCCGACTATAGTCTTTTCACTAAACTAGATGGGAATTCCTTTACTATCATTCTAGTCTATGTTGATGATATTATCATGGCTAGCAACTGTAAAGATTCAATTGATTCTCTTAAGGATTTCCTGAATCACAAGTTTAAAATTGAAGACCTTGGTTGTTTGCTATATTTTCTTGGCTTGGAGGTTGCTAGATCCTCTTAAGGGATCCACCTATGTCAAAGGAAGTATGCTTTGAACATCTTAGCTGACTCAAGTACACTCGACAATAAGCCCATCAAACTGCCTCTAGATCACAACTTCAAAATAAGCAAGGATTATGGTGATCCCCTTCCAGATCCAAGTGTCTATCGTAGGCTCATTGGTCATTTGCTGTATCTCACTATCACCAGACCTGACATCTACTATGTTATTCAATTTTTAAGCCAATTTATGGATCGACCTACCACCACTTATTTAACTGATGCTAACTGTGGCGCCCCCAATCCCCCTTATAGAAATACACGGGGATCGAGACACCAGGATGGTGACAACATGGTCACACATCCCAACGAAGTGCCAGTGTGTGTACATGCAACGGTGTACAAATAAAATAACGCAGCGGATAGTCAACTAAGTACCAGAATTTAAAATCCAATTTAAATATCAGAAGAGATTTAAAAACAGTTATACAGTCATCCCAAAATAAAATTTAACACATGTCCCGAAAATATAAATGGGTAAAATAAGATAACAATAACCGGTGATCCCAGATCACTCCTCGGGCGGAGCCGTCTCCTCGGGCGAAGCCGTCTCCTCAGGCTCGCCCTCCTCCTTCTCATCTGCATGAAAATCTGCATTACCACAAAATGGTACCGCAGGCAAGTATGACCCAAATAATCCTCAGAAAATAAAATGCATTTAATGCAACCAACATGCATACATATGATGAAATATGCATTTTTCTCAAAACATCATTTTCCCCGAAAATGACAATTTTCCAACACACGCCAAAATCTCATTGGCCCAAATATCCGTAAAACATTTTCCCAGAAAATGGTTTACACAAAATCCACACACACTATTTTCCCATAAAATAGCCAATTTAATCCTTTATTAACCTATGCACCATGGCCTCCCCTAGAGACCATCCGCACGTCCTGACTTCGTAGCGATGCTCAGTTCCGCGCCCAGCGCGTACATGGCCAAACACCCACTACGCACAAGCGATGCCCAGTTCCGCGCCCAGCGTGTACATGGCCAGACATCCTCTAGTCCCCGCCAGCAGAAGGACCACGGAGTCGGCACGAATCTCTCGTCCGATCCCATCGTCGCCCAGCGACAATCCAGGGGACGTTACTCAGTTTATTTCGCTCCCGAGTAACCAGAAGAGCTCCACCGAGATAATACCCCATCTCGGCTTGGGGTCGTGATACACACGCACCCAAAAATACTCTCACATAAAATCATAACTTTCCAAATCACACATGAGCATGAATGCACTACACGAAAACCAAGTTTTCTTTACAAACATGATCATGCATGAAATAATGAGATGTACCTGTTCCAACACAAATCCACAACCATCAATATCCAAACCAATCAAATCCAACCAACCAACCCAATCACCAATCCAACTGACTCCCGTACTCCTTGGACTCAGTTCGGCAAAACCAATCATCAGATTAAAAACAGTGAAATGTGTTAGTGCAAAAATACATTAAATTCACAAGAATTCTTTGGAGAAATACTTACAGTGCAATATAACAATTTTTGAAGGATCACGAAGTTGAAAAAGGCGACATCTGAGCAACACCACAGTGTAAAATACACTGTGGCCGTGGGTCACAAATACCAACTTTTCAACGAAGATAAACGATGACCCAAAAATGATAGGGTAGGGCCTAGAGAGGTCAGTGAAGCCAATGGTGGTGGTGGTTTGCTGTGGGTGGTGGCGCAAGGGGTGGTTTTAGGCCAAAAATGTGCAAATCGGAAATGGACTTGATGCGGCTTCACCGGTGACGGATCGGAGCTGGGGTTGGGTCCATTGGGTTGCCAAGAGGTCAGGGATGAAGTGGTAGGAAGATGGTGGCCGGTGGTGGCGCGATGGCGGCGCTGGAGCTCAAAATGCATCGCGGCTTGTAGTGGTGCGTGGCGGCTAACGGCGGCGATGGAGGAGCTGGAAATGGAGGGGGGTGATCGCCGGCCAGTGGGGAAGCTGATGGGAGGGGCGGTGTCGGCCACGAGCGGCGCATGGCGGCGCTGGGTGGAAGAGAAGAAAACGGGTGGAGGAGAGGAGAGAGGGAGTCCGCGCGCGGGAGAGAGAAGTCCAGGGGAGAAAAAGAAAAAAGAAAAAAAGAAAAGAAGAAAAGAAAAAGAAAAGGAAAAGAAAAAATAGAGGGAAAAGAAATGAGGTCCAATCTTCATAACTTGGGTCACGAAAATGATGCAACGGAAACGGTTTTAAAACAGCTAGTGAAATAAAATATTTCAAACACAATGATTATAATTAAAATAAATAATTAAATTCGATAATAATTTAATTTAATTCGAGAAGAAATTTAAACATATAACAGTAATTAATTTAAAGAAAGCACTTCAAAAATAATTTCCGTAAACTAAAAATCATAAAAATAACCCAATTAAAATCCAATAATTTTAAAATAAGAGAATAAATTTTTGAATCCATAAAAATAATTCCTTCAGTAAAAATACACTAAAATACGGGGTGTTACATTCTCCCCCCCTTAAATAAAATTTCGTCCTCAAAATTGGCAAATAAAATTTCGTCCTCAAAATTAGCAAGGTCAACATTAAGACTAGGACAGGAATAGATTCAACTAAGAGCAGACTTAAGAACATACCGCCAAAATAGTCTGGGAAGGCCACTATAAGCAACAAGCCCAACCTTCTCTATGATCTGAAAAGGGCCAACATATCTTGGACTAAGTTTTCCCTCCTTATCAAAGCGCTTAACGCCTTTTATAGGAGAGACTTTGAAATAAACCCAGTCATATACTTCAAATGGTACGTCTCTTCTTCTCGTATCTGCATAACTCTTATGGCAACTTTGCGCTTCCGCTATTTTAGTCCTTATAAACTGAACTTGATCATTCATTTCTTGAATTATCTCAGGCCCAAACAGTTTGCTCTCGCCAACTTTCATCCCAACATAAAGGCGATCTATACTTCCTTCCATACCAAGCTTCATATGGGGCCATCCGAATGGAGGAATGAAAATTGTTATTATAAGCAAACTCAAATAGCAGCAGATGATTCTCCCAACTTCCATGAATTTCCATGACACAAGACCGCAACATATCCTCCAAAGCCTGAATAGTACGCTCTGTTTGATCGTCCGTCTAGGGGTGATACGCAGAACTAAACTTTAACTTAGTGTCTAAGGCTGCCTGCAAACTCTTCCAAAAAATGGGACGTAAACCGCGGGTCCCGATCCAACACGATACGCTTGGGTACTCCATGCAAACGCATTATCTCCTTGCCATATAACCGAGTCAACTTACCCAAAGAGTCCTTATTATTAATGGGCAAGAAATGAGCACTCTTGATCAACCGATCAACAATCACCCGAATCGAGTTCTTCCCACTAGGAGTCCTCGGCAATCCCACAACAAAATCCATAGAAATATCACCCCACTTCACTCAGGAATAGGGAGAGGTTGAGGTCTACCTTGATGCTCAGCCTTAACTTGACGGCACGTGGCACATTCCTCAATGAACATGGCATTATCCTACATACTCATTTTAGTCCCCCAATGACACATCACGACCAGTATTCCTAGAGTGACTGCTATCCAAAATCTCATTTTCCACCAGAACTTTAATAAATCCAGTAAATTCCAATGATTAATAGCCCCATACAATAATCCATGTTAACCTCAATCAACTCCTTTGCTACAACTTCTAAACCTCCATTGAATTCTACCTTTGGTAACCTAATGGTCACTTCCAAAGTTAACCATCAATAACAAATTGCACAATCAAATGATTAATCTCCAATTACAAGTATCTTCTCAAAATTCAAGTCACCACTAATTTCTCAAAATCAGTACAATCTGAACTCCTGACTACAACAAAAATACCACGCTTCTATTGCGCACTCTGATATTCGCCACATGCATAAAACCTATGTCCTCATGAAACTAACACCATCGAATACAAGGTGACTCCATTCCAACTAACCAAAACTCTTATCACAATTTGGTAGAAAAATACTCTCTCCCAAAACCACGAGTTATAACTCAATTTCCTCAATTAACTCCCGCAGCCTTAATCAAAATCAAATTCCAAAAAATACATCCATGATGATAGATAGAAACCCAATATCAAACAACCTTAGCATCCCAAATTGGAAATAGGCAATCTCAACCCAAAATACACTCATCTCATCTAAGATAAGAAACATACTTTAAAAGACTCAATTCCAACCTAGCAAACCAAAAAGAGCGCCTAGAGACTTCTACCTAACAACCTAAACCCAAAAGCTTATCATCTACATTATGAACAACATCTAATCTAGCGATGACTAAACTCACTACGAACCATCACTGAGTATACCAAAACATTATCGAAATCTTCTTGGTAACTCCCCCACCTATCTCTACTCCTATAGCTAACATTAACACGACTAGTTCCTTCAATAGCATTTCACTATTTAAACCTCAATGCAAGCCATACTGCTTAAATCTTCAATTTACCAAAAGCCACTACAAAGCACCTAAGGATCTTAATGCCTTATTAACCCACATACTTGATCATACTATCCACTGTTGATGCCTAAGCTTCAACTTTGAAGATCTTTTCCTACACCATACATGATGTCCCAACAATCTCTCTTCAAGTTAAATAACAATGTCCTTAATTCAACCAATTGGATGCTCAATCTCCAAAAGAAAATATAGCCTCAAGAATTTAAATTCCTAGGTAACCTCAAGTCACAATTAATTCCTAAAAATAATCACAATAACTATTGTCAACCATGATTCCATTAAGTAACCCACTCGAGTACACACTTCGATCAACTCACCAAAAATTCTAAGCCAAGGTCTCGTGACTTAGTACTATTGTGTCGACTCCTCTTCAACACTTACCAAAGTCATTTTCTCCAAACCAAAATAAGACTAGAACCTATACCCTCCGAAATGCGTACGCACACCATTTCTATACATCAATCTCATGCACCTCAGCCAAAACCAATAATCCTCCAATCGTACAAGTGATCATCCCTACCATTTCCATCACTAGACCTATATCCTCGAAATCAGCAAAAATCCTTTCTTAAATCCGCACCATCTATTATCCTTAAAATTTAATATGGATTAAATCATTAACGTGTCACTGTAACACCAAGTTAAAATAATTATTTAACCAAACTAGATCAACATCTTCAATCTCCAGAAAATACACAAACTAGATCATTACCTTCCATCTCCAAAGGAATTCTCTCCTGAAAAAATTTCTCACATTAATAACTCAACACTCATCAATCATATTTTAATTCAGCCCTTCAACTCTGAAATTCTAAAACCTTAACCAAGATAAAATCATTTCCTGAAATCCTCAAGATCGATGATCTTAAATCTAAAACCTTCGCCTTTTAAAACTTGTAAATCTAAAATCTCAAATGCTATCAAATTGCTTGTCAAGGTCAGCAATATCGAAAACTTCTAATCTAAGTCATCATTTAATTGCTTGTTGAACCTACCACCTTAAATCCCATAAACTTATTTCCTAAAAACTATGGGGCCTCAAACCTTAGGTGAACTTCTCATAAATCTAACCTTGAAATTCGTTGATCTTACAATCTCCTACCCCATAGACTCATCACATAAATTCTACGGAACCTAAAACCTCAATTATCCTAAGCAATTTAAAACTATTCCCCTCCTTAGTAGCAACTTGAGTTCCTACTCCAATGAGTTCACCCAGACCATGATGTTCAAGCCTCGATATTTAAACAAACCAATCACCAAGAGTTAAGGCCTACTACACCAAATGTTCAAGCCTAACAATGGCCTTCTCAGTCGTATCACCTTCCTGTCATAGCACAACCCTTAACCCGCCTTCCAATTTCGAACAAAACAAAACAAAACAAAATAAAATGAAATTCCATAAATAAAATAACATACGACGAAATGAATAAAACAATGAAGTAGTTCACAATAAAATGATTAAAACAATAAAATAATCCGCCATAAAATAAAACAAATAAAATAAAATAACATACAATAAAATAAATAAGCAACAAAATTATTATACAATAAAATAAATAAAGCCAATAAAACAATACTCTAAATTAAACAATTCAAACACGATCCAAAGCGACATAATAAAAATATAATAACATGAAATAACATAAATACGTTCATTTAACACAAAATAAAATAATCATAAACTCATAATATACAATAAATAATTAAAACAAATAAAATAACATACCATAAAATCAAACAATAAAATAAATAAATAAACAAGTAGTGTACAAAAACAAAATAAAACCAATAAAAACCACATATTTTAAATTAAATTATGTCAAATCACAACTTAGAAAAATTTTCTAGTACCTCACCATTTTCCTGCCAAAAGCAATCCTCAACCCCGCTTAAATCCAGATAAAACCAAACTCAACCAAAAGTAAACACCAACTAAACCAATAGCATAAATAAAATCAAATAATATAAATTAAAATAAAATAAAATAACCAAAAACTCATAATATAAAATAAATAACTTAACTTACCCCACTTCCCGAAAATATAAATGGGCAAAATAAGATAACAATAACCGGTGATCCCAGATCACTTCTCGGGCAGAGCCGTCTCCTCAGGCTCGCCCTCCTCCTCCTCATCTGCATGAAAATCTGCGTTACCACAAAATGGTACCGCAGGTAAGTATGACCCAATTAATCCTCACAAAATAAAATGCATTTAATGCAACCAACATGCATGCATATGATGAAATATACATTTTTCTCAAAACATCATTTTCCCCGAAAATGACAATTTTCCAACACACGCCAAAATCTCATTGGCCCAAATATCCGTAAAACATTTTCCCAGAAAATGGTTTACACAAAATCCACGCACACTATTTTAGAAAATAGCCAATTTAATCCTTTATTAACCTATGCACCAAGGCCTCCCCTAAGGACCATCCTCATATCCTGGCTTCGTAGCGATGCTCAGTTCCGCGCCAAGCGCGTACATGGCCGAACACCCACTACGCACAAGCGATGCCCAGTTCCGCCCCAGCGGAAGGACCACGGAGTCGGCACGAATCTCTCGTCCGATCCCATCGTCACCCAGCGACAATCCAGGGGACGTTACTCAGTTTATTCCACTCCCGAGTAACCAGAGGAGCTCCACCGAGATAATACCCCATCTCGGCTTGGGATCGTGATACACACGCACCCAAAAATACTCTCACATAAAATCATAACTTCCCAAATCACACATGAGGATGAATGCACTACATGAAAACCCAGTTTTCTTTACAAACATGATCATGCATGAAATAATGAGATGTACATGTACCAACACAAATCCACAACCATCAATATCCAAACCAATCAAATCCAACCAACCAACCCAATCACCAATCCAACTAACTCCCGTACTCCTCGGACTCAGTCCGGCAAAACCAATCATCAGATTAAATACAGTGAAATGTGTTAGTGCAAAAATACATTAAATTCACAAGAATTCTTTGGAGAAATACTTACAGTGCAATATAGCAATTTTCGAAGGATCACGAAGTTGAAAAATGCGACGTTTGAGCAACACCACAGTGTAAAATACACTGTGGCCGTGGGTCACAAACGAAGACGCAAAAATGATAGGGTAGGGCCTAGAGAGGTCGGTGAAGCCAATGGTGGTGGTGGTTTGCCGTGGGTGGCGGCTCAAGGGGTGGTTTTAGGCCAAAAATGTGCAAATCGGAAATGGACTTGGTGGGGCTTCACCGGTGACGGATCGGAGCTGGGGTTGGGTCCATTGGGTTGCCAAGAGGTCGGGGATGAAGTGGTAGGAAGATGGTGGCCGGTGGTGGCGCGACGGCGGCGCTGGAGCTCAAAATGCGCCGCGGCTTGTAGTGGTGCGTGGCTGCTAACGGCGGCGATGGAGGAGCTGGAAATGGAGGGGGTGATCGCCGGCCGGTGGGGAAGCTGATGGGAGGGGCGGTGTCGGCCACGAGCGGCGCACGGCGGCGTTGGGTGGAAGAGAAGAAAACGGGCGGAGGAGAGGAGAGAGGGAGTCCGCGCGCAGGAGAGAGAAGTCCAGGGGAGAAAAAGAAAAAATAAAAAAAGAAAAGAAGAAAAGAAAAAGAAAAGGAAAAGAAAAAATAGAGGGAAAAGAAATGAGGTCCAATCCTCATAACTTGGGTCACAAAAATGATCCAATGGAAACGGTTTTAAAACAGCTAGTGAAATAAAATATTTCAAACACAATGATTATAATTAAAATAAATAATTAAACCCGATAATAATTTAATTTAATTCGAGAAAAAATTTAAACACATAACAATAATTAATTTAAAGAAAGCACTTCGAAAATAATTTCCGTAAACTAAAAATCATAAAAATAACCCAATTAAAATCCAATAATTTTAAAATAAGAGAATAAATTTTTTAATCCATAAAAATAATTCCTTCAGTAAAAATACACTAAAATACGGGGTGTTACACTGTCAAGGTTCTTTGTTATATCAAAGCAGCCCCTGGATAGGTAATTCTCTTGTCTTCTACATCTCAGTTGCAGCTCAAAACCTATTGTGATTTCGATTGGGCCTCATATCCTGATACTGGTCAATCTGTTACTAGCTATTGCATCTTCCTTGGCAACTCCCTTGTTTCTTGATAATCCAAGAAACAATCTGTGGTCTCCCGTTCCTCAGCTGAAGCTTAGTTTAACCATGGCAACAACTTGTTCTGAGCTCACTTGGCTCCACTACTTGCTCACTGATTTGAGAATCTCACACCCCCAAAATGTTCTCCTCTACTGCGACAACCAAGCAGGCCCTTCATATCATTGTCAATCTTGTTTTCCATGAACGCACTAAGCACATTGAGTTAGATTGTCACCTGATCAGAGATAAGATTCAAGAAGGTAGCATCACCATAGCTTATGTTGCTTCACAATCTCAGCTAGCAGACATTTTTTCTAAAGCTTTACCCTCTTATCTCCTTCACTCACACTTATCCAAGATGAGAATAGTGAATCTCTATTCTCCATCTTGTAGGGGCTATTAGACAATGAAGATGAAGCTAAAGCTGCAGGTCGTTCACGGTTCATCTTCTGGTGTTAGTCACACAACAGCTACAAGTCTTCTAGTAGAACATCCACGAGCAAAACTGAAACGTGGGAAAGGATGAATTTTCTGGTATTTTTGCTTTACTTGTATTTTGAACTCATTATTCTTTATTCTTTGTACATATTTTTTGTTGCTTAGATGGCTGCTACTTGATATAGATTTAGATAGCTGGGAGAGACTTACAGAGTGTATATGAGGCCTCTTTCCGTTCTTTTGTAATTGATTATTCATTCAGTGGAATATACAGCTATTCCTCCATGCATCATGCTCTCTGAATCTCTGTACCTTCTTCCTTAATTTCTAGGAATTCTTACATCTTCTGCGGTCACTGAAATTGGTAGGTTGAAGCTGTCTACAAGACTGGCATCATAAAAATATTTCCCACCATTCTCTGCTAGCTATGTTGATTTTCGCCAAAGACACGGACGAGGATGCTTTGGAGGCTAATTCAAACTCTGTTAATAGTTGAGGTTTCTTTGTGAACGTTATTCTAGCAGATTGAGCAATACCTAAATTTATGGACTTAAAGAAAATATAGAAACTTTTTTTTTTCATGCTTTTAAGAAAACACAAGAATTACAGACGGGGTTAGAAGACCATTTTCATATTTTTGAAAGATTTTTTAGAGTTTTGAAATTTTTTTAGATCAATTATTTATTTATTTTTTAAATTCTGATGGCAAGCTGAAAGCCCATTATCCTCACATTGTATTGATCTGTCTATATATGGAGAACTCAAAGCTTTTTTTTTTTTTTTTGTGATACAAACAATGATAAAATGTTATTATCATTTTAACATATGACAATTAAGTTATTCCCAAAGGAAAATTAGGTTAAGCTAGCGAACCCAAATCTTTCATAAGGGAGTACTGCATGGAACTAAAAAACATTTATTGCAATTAAAATAGGAGAGAATTGGCGTTCATGATATCCCTTGTGCCTTTAACTTTTTCGAAATTAATATCTCTGGCTTGGAAAATTTAGAACAATTACCTATAGTTATAGTTAAATTGGTCCTATTGTTTTTCATAAAGTTTATTACAATATTATTAAATTTTAAATTTTATAATTTTTTATATTTACAATTTTTAAAATTTTTTTTAAGTTTTTATTGATCATGTTTTAAAAGTTTTTTGTTTTTTTACAATTCATGCTAACTTTGCATTAATTTTTAAAAACTTTTAAACGTTGATTGCACGCAGTATTCCACGTGTCGTTTTCTGACCGGTGCTTAAGTGACAGTCAAAGTCCATGTCACCCTTTCCATAAGGAGAGTACTGGAATCCTGACAAAGGGTCCCAATTGAAACTTCACGGTAACCATTGCCTGTTCTTGAGCCGTAATGCTACCTTGGAGATTATAACTGCTACACAATCGGTTTGAAAAGAATTAAAATTTATTATTAAAAAACTAGTAAACTCTACTTTTTTTAAAAAAAATTATCTAGTGTTTAGGTACTCATCAACTATAAATATTATTTCTCATTCTTAAATAAGATGTATTAATTTTAAAAAAGTGAAACCACAGACTTGAAAAGTAATTTTGGCTTAAAATAATTTCTTGTGATTTAGTCTTGTTTGTTTTCACAGATGAGTTGAGATTGAAGTTAAAAAATTGGATAAAATATTATTAGAATATATTTTTTTAATATTATTTTTGTTTTGAACCCATAAATGTAAGAATGATAGAAACCTCGTGTTATGGGTTAATTTTGATCGATGCAAACAGAGAGATTCTGGTGGAGTACTGGTACTATATTGTACTCCCATGAATGAATATATGGTTGCATGTGAAGATGGAGTACGTAGCAGCATACAGACCAAAAGCACAAGAAATTTATATAATTTTCCCATTTATTTATGAATTTTCTATATGTAGTAATTCATTATCATTTGTTACATAGTCGATTATAATTATAATTATTATAAAGAGCATATCAGAACACATGCAATATGCATGCATGCATAATCTTTGATCTCATCTCATGATCAAGTACTTCATTATCATCAAGTACTTCATGAGATCATCTCATGATCTCATCTCTCTTTCAGATGGATCAAAGAGAGGGTGTGGAACATAATTAACAGTTGAAAAAATCAATTTTTATCACAAGCAGGGAAATAGGTCCTTATCAAGGCAGTAATACAATCTATTCATACATATGCTATGACTATTCTCAAGCTTCCAAAGAGGCTATGTAAAGAAATTTCAGCAAAAATGGCCAGATTTTGGTGGAGTAATGGGAGTCAAGACATGAAGATTCAATGGAAAAAGTAAAATAAGATGGGGATGGCAGGGGGTGTTAGGCTTTAGGGACATAAAACACTTCAATCAAGCCATGCTCTCTAAGCAATGTTGGAGATTACTTACAATTCCAAATTCTTTGATAGCCAGGATAATGAAGAAAAAATACTATAGAAATGGAGACAAATTGAGGGCCAAGCTTAGGGTGAGTCCATCGTATATCTGGAGGAGTATATGGGTGTAACACACTGCTCCCCAGATTTAAGAATAAAATCACCTTTCGAAATTTCTCAGGAGCCTGAATGCTACTACTAAACCTTGAATTAATTTTTTTTTTATTCTGAAGGAAGCACCAAGTACAAAGATTCATTATAATATAGTTGTTTTATATTAAAATACTGAAATCATAATTGAGAGTGCGCGGAAGCATTTATTAAAGTTTCTCAGAATCAATGCCATAAAAATCATAACTTAAAATCTCTGTAATGATCTAGGCCACTGTCACGCCTCCCTGGATTAAATCACGTCCTACAGCTATACCTTCATAAATATTCTAACCTGGGGTGTTTTAAAAACATAAAAACAAACTAAAATAAGTCGATGACTCAGTAAGAAACTCATCATCACGTAAACATACTTAATATAAAGTTTTTCATAGAATATTTCATATTGAGAACTTAAAATCATTATTGTTCATACGTACGCTATGACATGCATGACTTATCTTGGCTTATAATATTGGACCACACTTAACCTTGTGTGCTAGGTTGTGCACCAGCCCCACATTCTACAGCCGCAAGAGTAGCTGCTAATAGTATTCTAGCATACTTGGTGGACCACGCTTAGATCCGTGACTTGCATATCCACCTAAAAATAGTATTGGTACCATGCATTTAATGGTCATTTGATTATATTGATCTAATCTTATCTTACATTTGAACTTAAGATAGCTTATATGTCTTATGCACATGACATGTATAATATATACATAACTATAATATGCGGAATGAAATATGATGAATGATGTGCTTGCAAATATTATGATTAAGCTATTTACTTTATAGTGTTGCTTCCTAAAATTTTCGACACAAAATCGATCATGGTGCTGAACTAGGAGGTTTATGGGTTTTTCCAAATAACAGGTGGAATGGAGATATTTATAGAGAGATTTGGGAAAGGGTGACAACTAGTTTGAGCTGGACTCGGTTAATATATGTAGTGACACTAATCTGCTAACACTCAATCATAATCATTTAAGAAAAGAGTTTGAATTTAAAAACATGATTTGGTACTTCATTCAATGTAGGATTGAGAGTGACTAAAACTGTGTTGGGAACTTCAATGAATGATGAGTTTAAATTGAAATAAATTTATAATAGCCAATTTTTAAATTCTAAAAGGAGTTAAACTCATTTAATAAATAATAAATGAGATTTAATCTAGTTATTGAGGTTAATTAAAACAAATAATCAACCTCAATAATTTACCACTCGCGGGCATATCCAATATGGCTCATTAAATATAATTTAGGTCCAATAAAATTTAACAATATTCTAACCTTAGGATTATTGGATTGGGTCGTTACAAACTTCCCCTCCTTATAAAACTTTCGTCCTCGAAATTGGCTAGACCTCAAATAACTTAAATACTAATTCGCCACATGTTTTTCATGTCTCTTTCTTCTGAATCATTTAGTCGAACCTAATATTCAAAAGATTTTCCGATCACAATCATATTTTGGACTAATGCCTCACTAATCCTTTAGGTATACACGTTAGCACACAACGTGTCAACCATCATACACTCTGAATTCAATTCAAGCCTAAACAAATATCAATCTTAACAATGAGATTGATTTAAAAGCCTAATAATAAATTCACCCAACAATCATCTTAACTCCACATACAATAGTAACTGACGATCTCCACATAAATAAAACTCTCCACATGAAATAATAATAATAAAATTCTCCACATAAAATAACAACCTCAATAAATAGTAACGTAAGACTCTCCAAAGTTCGGGTCCTAAATCTTAGAACTCGTACTTGGTGATAGAATCGAATTACCTATAGAACATAAGATATCTTCCACCAATCATCATGAAATACCATACACCATATATAAATCTATGTCATAATTTCAAAGCCCACTAAATTCATTCCTAATCTCTTCAAATAAAACTCTACAGTTGGACTCGGTTAATACATATAGTGACACTAATCTGCTGAACACTTAGTCATAATCATCTAAGAAGAGAGTTTGAATTCAAAAAAATGATCTAGTAGTTCATTTAATGTAGGATTGGGAGTGACTGGAACTGTGTAGGAAACTTCAATCAATGATGAGTTTAAATTGAAAAAGAGTTTAACTCATTTAATAAATAATAAATGGGATTTAACCTAGTTATTGAGCTTAATTAAAATTCCTAATTACCGCTCGTAGGCTTATCCAATATGGTTCATTAAATCTAATTTAGGCCCAATAAAATTTATCAATATTTCGACCTTAGAATTACTGGATCGGGTCGTTACAATGGGGCTCAAGATTTCTGATTCTAGAAGGGATGACGTGGAGAGTGGGGAATGGAACTAAGATTAAGATTCAGGGGGATAATTGGCTGCCTACACCAAATACTTATAAAGTTCAATCTCTAGTGAAGTTATTTCATCTGGATGCACGAGTTTGCGAACTTATTGATCACCATAAAGCTTTCTGGAACACAAGTCTAATAAAGGAGGTGGTTAATGAGGAAGAAGTAAGAACTATCTGTAGTTTACGTTTGAGTAAACTTGGTTCTAAGGATAAACTGATTTGGGGTTTGAGCAAGAATGGATCTTTTACTGTTTAAAGTGCATATCATATAGTAGTATAGAAACCAAGGAGAGTGGGGGGGAGACCAATCAAGTCCTAAAAAGCTAAAAGAGGGGTGGGAGATGATATGGAAGCCGAATGTTCCTAATGCAACGAAGATTTTTATTTGAAAAGTTGTGAATGAAGCTATCCCTACTAAAAGCAATCTTTTCCATAGAACTATTTCTGATAATGCTTTGTGTCCAATAAGTGAGCAGCTGGAGGAAACAACATGCCATGTGTTATGGACCAATCGTGCAACCTCGGGTGTGTGGGTTGAATCACTTAGTTTAGTACAAAAATGGAACTGCATAGAAGAGGAATTCACCAACCTATGGGAGAGGATGGTGGGAAAGTTACAAAAATCAGGAGGAAGTTTGACAGTCCTGGTGCTGTTTTTAACATGGTTAAGGTTGAATTAGAAGAGTTCTAGCAAGCTCAAGCATCAAGGAATGTAGCAGAGGAGGAAACTAGACATGTGAATAGATTGGTTGACTGGGTAAAACCAGTCAGGGGGTATATGAAAGCAAACTGGAATGCTGCTTTGGATAGTGAAAAATATAAGACGGGAGGAGATGTAGTTATTATAAATATGGAAGGAGACTTGATTGCTACACTATGTATGGAACAGGAAAATGTAACACATCCAGTGATTGCAGAACTATATGGTCAGTGGAGGGCAATGTCTTTTTGTGTGGAAATTGGTTTAAAATGTGTAATACTTAAGGGGGATGCGTTGGGTGTAATAAAGGATATTCAGAGGCTGGAAGTTAAAACTAGACATGTGAATAGATTGGTTGAGTGTGTAAAACCAGTCAGGGGGTATATGAAAGCAAACTGGGATGCTGCTTTGGATAGTGAAAAATATAAGACGTGAGGAGAAGTAGTTATCAGAAATATGGAAGGAGACTTGATTGCTACACTATGTATGGAACAGGAAAATGTAACACATCTAGTGATTGCAGAACTCTATGCTCTGTGGAGGGCAATGTCTTTTTGTGTGGAAATTGGTTTAAAATGTGTAATACTTGAGGGGGATGAGTTGGGTGTAATAAAGGATATTCAGAGGCTGGAAGTTAATAATTTTTTGTATGGACAGATGACATCAAAACAGTTCTCAAGAGAAGAGGTAGTTGGAAATTGCAGTTCACACCAAAAGAAGGTAACACAGTGGCACATCAAGCGGCTAAGCTAGCATTACAATGTGAAGATGAGAAGATATGGTTAGAAGAGGGACTTGTGAGCTTAGAAAGGTACTTACAGATTGATAAGCATTGTAATGAATAACCTTTGATCAATGAAATGGTCAGAGTTTGTTAAAAAAACAAAAAACAAAAATTCTCTTAATACGACATTTGGATCAAAATATATCCGAATCCCACATGTTGAGTTAATTGACATCGATTGATCGCATTAGGTAAATTATAAGAGCTTAAATGGATTGAGAAAAGCATTTTTACAGGGCCTAACTAAAATATATTTTACCTATTTTAGTTAATGGTTTTCACATTATACTCACTATAACACAATTGTCTTTTGTGACAGAGGAAATCGTCACAAAAAATTACCAAAACATCACTAAAGATATTTGGTGACGGTTTGAAACCGTCACCACGATCGTCACCTAATGTGCATCACAGAAAACAATTGGTGACGGTTTACAGTTGAACCATTACTAAAAATATTTTTAGTGATAGTTGGAGATGTTCCGTTTGGTTGAACGTTCGAATGTTCTCTTTTTTTATGATGGTTGAGAACTATCACAGAAAGTAACTCGAATGTCAAATTGAACGTTCGAACGGCAACCCGACCGATTGGCGTTCGAATGAGAGAAGTTGACGTTCGTTGATTATAGTTCGAACGTATCATATTTACGTTCAAACGTTTATGCGTCCGAACGTTAATTATAATAAACGTTTCGAATATCCGTTCGAACGTTAACGGCGCAATGTTCAAACGTTACGGGTTTAACATTCGGATGTTAAGTGTAGCGAGAGGATGCCTTGACCACATTACTTAAGGGTGAAATACTTAAGGGAGGCAAGTGAGGCGTTAAAAAGAAAGGGTAGAGAAAAGATATGAATCCAAACAACTTCTTTTATTGCACTCGAATTATTACAGAGGTAGAGTCATACAAAATACTTCTTCAAATGTTTTGCATTCCAATGATGTGGCAGCTATCTTCCCTCGGCATCCTTGAGATGGTAGGTCCCTGGGTGACAATTGGATGTTACAACATAAGGCTCTTCCCACCGTGGTCCGAGCTTTCCTTCTTCGATCGTAGTGACTCCCGTTTCTTTTACGACCAAATATCCTACTTTAAAGTACCTTGGTTTGTCCCTTCTGTTGAAATATTGTTTTGTCTTCCTCTTGTTGGTGGGTGCCCTAGTTTGTGCGTTGGCCCTCTTCTCATCGAGGAGATCCAGGTTTTCTTCCAATGCCCTGGTGTTCAATCCCGTGCTAAAGTTCTGCGTTCTATGGTTCGGTGTCCCGACTTTGACAAGTATTACTACCTCACTTCCATACGCCAAGGTGAAGGGTATTTCTCTGGTTGAAGTTTTTACTGTTGTCCTATATGCCCAAAGTATCCTTGGAAGTTGCTCCCTTCAGGCTCCTTTCTTCTCCCCCAGCTTCTTCTTTAACATGCCTACTATCGGTCTTGTTCGTTGCTTCGACTTGTCTGTTTGCATGTGGGTGGCCAGGGATGAGTATTTGACTTTGATACCGAGTTGGGAGAACCAGTTCTGGTACTGCTCGGAGTCAAATTGCTTGTCGTTGTCAGCAATGATGCTTTGAGGTATTCCAAACCGACATATCACTGCTTTCCATAGAAATTTTGTGACGTTCTGGGAGGTTATCATTGCCAAGGCCTCGACTTCTGCCCATTTCGTGAAGTAGTCGATGGCGACAATGATAAATTTGGCTTCTCCTTTTCTGGGCGGCATAGGCTCAACCAAGTCTACTCCCTATTGGGCGAATGGCCAAGGTGAAGTGATGGACTTCAACTCTTCAGGCAGGTTGCTCGGAACTGGTGCATGCAACTGGCATTGGACGTATCTTTTGGTGAATTCCCGGGCATCTCTGAGGGCATGCGGCCAGTAGTACCCTTCTCTCAAGATCTTTGCCACCAGAGCTCTTCCTCCTGAATGGTTTTCATATATTCCACTGTGTATTTCCTCCATGACGTAATCCGCCTCCTCCTTCGAGGCGAATCTTAGCAGAGGTGAGGAAAATCCTCATTTGTACAGCGTTTCGTCGATAATGGTTAAGTGGACAGCTCTATTGTTGATCTTCCTTGCTTCCTCCTTGGCGATCAGGAGTTCCCCGGTCACCAAGTATCTAACAATGTCGCTAACCTACTCTAAAACATTCTCGTCTACTAAGGGTTAAAAAAAAAGGGTAATTGGTAAACCGGACCGAACCAGTGTCCGGTACCGGTTTCATTTTTCTCAAAACGAGTCAAAATAGGTCCAGCTCCGATTTTTCTTTTTCTAACATTGGACCGAACCAGACCGGACTGGTTCATATATATATATATATATGTTTTTTAATTATTTATATTGTATAAAGTATTTTTTATATTATATATAATATGTATAATTATATGTAAAATAATTTTGTATTATATGATAAATTATTAATTATTATAATTTTAAATTTTAAAATCTTATATCACTATAGTCTATTGTAGTAATAGTTATACTAATACTATATCATTATATATTATAATATACTATAATATATCACTATATTATATATTATAATATATATTATAATATACTACAATATATTATCATTATATTATTATATACTATAATATACTATATTATATATACTATATAAAATATTAGAAAAAGGGGACCGAATAGAACCGAAACCGGTAAAACCGGAAGTATTGGTTTAGGGGTGTAACCAGTGCGGTATCGTTTCTTCAAATCTCAAAACTGGTATATACCGGTTCAGTTCTAAAATATGTCCAAAACAGGACCGAACCGGACTGGTTACACCCCAACCGTCTACTTCCAGAATCTCAGCCCTGATGCCTGATGTCTCTAAGGTCAGTGTGATGACATCCAAGGGTAAAGTCTCCTCTTCCTGTGCCAATGCCGCTTCGTGCTAGTCAATTAGCATTCCAATTGTCAGATCTTGGGATGCAGTTGATTCGGAAGTAGAGAAAGTGGTCGCGCTTTTCGCCAAGTACTCTCCAATTACTTGGCCTACCACCATTTGTGAGTCTACTTTCATCTTGACTTCTCTTGTCCCTAGGGCTTCGGCTACGGTGAGTCCTGCCAGCACTGCCTCGTACTCGGCTTCATTATTTGTAACCTTAAATCCTAGCCTTATTGTGTAGTATGTTTCGGCCCCGTTGCCTGTTACTACATACACTCCTAACCCTCCTCCTATTCGGTAGTATGAGCCATCAACGTACTCCTGCCATGGGCTCCCTTTAGGGATCTCTGGTACTTCTTTTGGGAAATTTGTGAACTCCATCACGAAATCGGTTAGGATTTGTCCTTTCATCACTGTTTTGGGTGTATGGCAAATGTCAAACTCACTCAGCTCAATTGACCACTTGACTAGCCTACACGAGGTGTCTGGTCGTTACGATACCTTTTGCAGGGGTGATGTCATGATGACCTTTATGGGGTGCGCCTGAAAATAGGGTTGTAGCCAACGAGCAGCCGTTACTACGGCGAAAGCGATCATTTCGATCTTCGGGTATCGAGTCTCAGCTCCCCTCAAGGCTCTACTTATGTAGTATATGGGTTTTTGCACGTTCTTCTCTTCTCGTATTAGCGCCGCTGACACAGTGTCTGCTTGTCTAAGTAGTGGGGGCGCATCAAATATTCTTTTAACTACTCAAAGGCTTTCTCCCACTCGGTATCCCACTCTTGGACCTTCCACAAGACTCAGAAGAAGGGTAAGCATTTGTCAATCGATCTGGAAACGAACATGTTGAGGGCCGCTATCCTTCCCGCTAGCTTCTGTACTTCATCAGGTTTCTTGGCGACTTCATTTCATCGATCGCCCACACCTTTTCGAGATTTGCCTCAATTCCTCTTTCCAACACCATGAAGCCTAAGAATTTCCCTGACTGTACCCCAAATGCACATTTCGTTGGGTTGAGTTTCATCTTATATAGTCGTAGTACTCTAAAAGCTTCTCTCAAGTCCCTTACATGCTGCTCGAGCTCCATACTCTTAACCAGCAAATCATCGACATAGACCTCCTTATTCCTTCCTATCTGCTCCTTGAACATCCTGTTCACCAGTCTCTGGTAAGTTACTCCTTCATTCTTTAAACCGAAGGGCATGACTTTGTAACAGTACAACCCTTGGTCAGTTATGAACGCTATTTTTTCTTGGTCGACTTTGTTCATAGAGGATCTGATTATACCCTGAATAGGTGTCCATAAAGCTTAGCATTTTGTGTTCCGCGGTGGAGTCGACAATGAGATCTATTCATGGTAGGGGAAAGTTGTCTTTCGGGTAGGCTTTGTTAAGATCAGTGAAGTCTACGCACATTCGCCATTTTCCATTTGCCTTTTTCATGAGTACTCCTTTCGAGATCCATTTGGGGTTCTGTTGCTTGGAGCCGATCAACCTCCTTCGCAATAACGGCATACTTTTCAGAGAAAAAATTTCTCTTCTTTTTGTTTGACCGATCGTCCATCTAGGTTGACATTCAGTCGAGGTTCCATAACTTTTTCATCAATACCGGGCATATCTTTATGGCTCCAAGCGAAGATTTCCCTATGTTCAGCAAGGAGCTACTTCAGTTGTTGTCTCTCTTCCATCTTCAATTTGGTCCCAATTCTTATTGTGGCTTCTGGGTGGGCTGGATCGAGAGTCATGAGCTCTAGAGGCTCATCAGCTTCACCCTGTTTTAGACCATCTTCGTCCCTGGTCTCCACTTCCATTATCAATGCTTTTGGGGGGGGGGGGTGGAAGGTGGTCGCCATGTTGCTCGATCGCCTTCTCCTGTATGTAGCATTCTCAGGTGAGCACTTGCTCGCCCGTGAACTTCTCTTATCCTTGCCTTTGTGGAAAACTTCATCTTCAAGTGATAGGTGGAGGTGATCGCCTTAAGGGCGTTCAACGTACATTGGCTAATGATGGGGTTGTACGCTGAGTGCATCCTTACTACAAGAAAATATGTCATCGTGGTTGCAATGCAAGGGTCCGACCCTACTGAGATGGGCAGGGTGATGGAACCTATGGGTTGCACCGCCTCTCCTGATAACCCTTTTAGGGTGGTCGGAGCTGGGCACAGCCGGTCCTGGCTGATTCCTATTTTTGTGAATGCGTCCTAGAAAAGGACGTCTACTGAACTGCTATTGTAAATGAGTATCCTCCGGGTGTTGGAATTTGCTACAAGCATCGTCACTACTAATGCGTCATTGTGTTGGTATGTTGTTCCTCTACAGTCGTCATCATTGAAGGGTATTGTGGGTATGGGTTGCACCCTAGGCTGCTTAGTCGGCCTCTCTACATTAGGACTTCTTTGTATCTAGCCTGTCGAGCATAAGCCTTTCGAACGGAGGAAGTGGGGCCACCTCCAGTGAACCCTCTGGCGATCATGCAGATTTTGCCTAGTGGCGGGTTTCTTCTGGGATGCTTTTCACAGGATCCCGGGGGTGTCCTTTCTCTTCTCAGACTTTCAATCCTTCGGTGCCTATGCTCTCAATCTTTTTTTTTTCATTTGGTCGCCCTAGTGGAGTAGTATTTCGGGCGACAAGTTGCTCAAGCTTGCCGTTATCCCGTATCTCTTCGATCCTCTGTTTTAAGGTATGGCAGTCCTCCATTTGGTGTCCACTCGTGTTGTGGTTAGTACAGAACCTCTAGGGTTGGTGTCCCTGGTCGCCGCTCTAGGTAGGTTCTCAGGTGTTTTCTTGGACACTCATGATGGAGTATCAAACTCAAGAGCCGCTAGTTCCCCTCGCATGGCTAGACGTCTCTCGCCTACCCTCGTGCTGGCCTTTCTTTATCTTCGGACCACTTTCCCGATCTCGCTTTAGTGTTCCCCTCCTCGACCGTTCTTCCGATCATTCCATCTCCAATCTTATGAGCATTTTTAGGGCTCGTAACGTATCATCTGCATGGACAAAGTCGTCGGCTCTATCCATGAACTCGCGTAGGATGACTAGGGTTTTTCGGGCCAACTTGGCCATAAAATGGCTCCTCGGCCAAATTCCTCCTAATAACGCAACCAATAGGATCTTCTCATCCTCATCGCCAACTATCATTATTTCATGGTTAAACCAAGCTAGATACTCCTTCAAGCTGTCATCCTCCTTTTGCTTCACAATGAGGAGGTACGTAGCCGGTCGTCTATAGTACTGTGGAAATGTAGGATTGTCGTTTTCTTTTTCTGTAAAAAGTTCTAATTTTGGGGGAGATTGAGATTGGCTCATTGACACCTATATAATATCTCATTTTCAGTCTAGTGAGATCGAAACATAGAGAAAATACTTCAACTTTTGAGAATTATGATTGGAATCCATGATATTAGAGGCCGTTCTTGAATTTATTTCATCTTTATGTCATTAGCAAGGGGATAGATCGCTCGGGTCATTGGTTTTGGGCCAAAAAAAATTATTCCAACATTCTATGATTTAAAGATCAAGGCCAACGTACGAGTCCAACTTCGAAAGCCATTTTAAGATGGCGGAACAAACAGAATTATCAAAATTATGGATGCAAATGAAACCATAACTTGTTATTCTAGTCACGACTACAAAATTATCGTTCGTCCAAAAAGTTTAAATTGATAAGAATAGGTAGATTTAATCATTTATATTCATTTAACACTCTCACTCACTTGTAGGTTAGACTTCCCTTCAATAAATGGGCGCAACACGTAAAAAGTCTAATTAAATAGATAAAGTATAGAGTCAGGACTTGAATTCAAAACTTTTGTTCTGATACCAGGTGAAAACAATACCACCCAAAAGCTTAAACGTAAAGAAAGTGGTAGATTTAATCATTTACATTTGTCATAACAAAAATTGGGTCAATCATTATATCCAAACAGCATAGGCAATTCGGGCCTATGCGTACAAATGTGTATGATACATGCCTTAGGTATATAATCTTAAAAATAGAGCCACAATTCGGGCCCGGGATTGAGCCCATATATAAGATCCGAATGGGCCGATCGGCTCTAGAGGCCCAAGAGGAGAGACACAAAGCAAAGTGTCCTAAAAAGAGGACGAGAAGCAGTGCCACCTGGCCCTATGTGTGACTGACCGTTAGACACATGACCAACCTAGACATACCAGGCCAACCTAACACCCAAGCTGGCCAACCGTCAGGGACATCCTCGTCCTTGACATAACCACTCGGACGGCGCAGGACGGCGAGCGAGCTTGTCCAAGGCCAAACCGCATTTAATGGAGCATGAACGAGCCTTTCCAAGATCACGTCGTATTTAATGGAGCAGGAGCAAGCACGTCGTGGCAGGGCCATGCCGCATTCAATGCATCCTGAGGGATCGCATGCCCACCTGGGTGTCAGCAACAACCCTGATCAGGAGTAGCAAGTCTGATGGGAAGTAGGAGGCCGGCAGGGACACTCGATCCCAGTATAGAGTCACACACTGGTCATCATCACCTCGGGGTCCACCTTGACCAAATATGAAGACCCCTCTCTCTGCTGAGAAGGGGGTTACTTACACTCTTGAATATTTTTCTGCTTATTCTCTCTAGCTCTCACTTTCTCTCTTCATCTCCAGCCTTGATCTAACTTGAGCGTCAGAGGTACTACTAGCCCAAGCCTCAATAACGTGGAGTTGCCCATGCCAATGAAACACGACCTCATCAATTTTATTCAAAGTTTTAGGTGGTCTACTTCCTTCCCTTTACACGGTTTCAAATGCAAGTCCTATTGCGTAAAACAAACGTCCAGATCTCACACCCATTAATTTTCTGTATGAACTCAAGACTTTTAAGATTTTCTAGCGTGGGAGAATAGAAGTTGTCGAGAAGAAGTTGTCTGTACGAATTGAGAAGACTTTTGAACTCATAATATTTTTATTTAAAATAAATAAATAAAATTTAGTTTTTGTGTTTTTTTTCCCTTTCTTGGCAAGTAAACTTTCATTTCAATAAAAACTAAGATTTTCATTACAAATGTCTTAAGCAGGAAATTAAAAGAGAATATTTATAGATGAAAAAATCTATTTATCATTCATTTTTTATCATACTCTAATCATCTCATGATGTGGCATTAGATAATACATTCACAAGTGAAAAAAAAAATAATCTCTAATCATCTAATACCACATCATAGGATGACAAATAGCATTACTCTTTACAAATTATATATACATAGGGTAGTGAGGGAGGATCTTTCCCACTATAGAAATTCAACAAATATTGAGGAATTTTGATCAGTGAGATATTTCCAAACATGTTGTTGGAATGAACCCACTGCGCAATGGAATGCGCTCATCGATTGTTTGTATTTTGATTGTTTCTGAGGCTTTGGAATCTTTGAGGAGATACCTTGTTGTTCTTAAGTGGCTTATAGTAGTGTGGTAATGTAGGATTGACGCTTTTCTCTATAAAAAGTTTTAATTTTGGGAGTAATTGAGATTGTCTCATCGGCATCTATTTAATAGAGGCATGATATTAGAGGCATTTCTTGAATTTATTTCATCTTTATTTGTTAGATAGAGGAAAGATCGCTTGGGTCATTGGTTTTGGGCGAAAAAAAAAAACTTATTCCAACATTTTATGGGCAATGTACATTTAATAGAATTACCAAAATTATGGATGCAAACGAAACCATAACTTGTGGTCATAGTCACGACTGAATATAACTTGTGGTTATATTCAGTTAACACTCTCACTGATGTGTAAGTTAGACCTCGATCCCCTCAATAAATAGGCTCAACATGTAAAACATTTAATTAATAGGTAAAGTGTAGAGTCCATACTTAAACTCAAAACTTTTATTCTAATATCATGTGAAAGTAGAACTACTCGTCCCAAAAGCTTAAGCCTACAGGAAGTGATAGATTTAATCATTTATATTTGTCGTAACAAAAATTAGGCCAATCATTATATCCAAACAGCACATACAATAGGCTAAAATTGAGTTGAATTTATTATTTAAAAAAATCAATTTATATATGTACAAATGTGTATGATACATGCCTTAGATATATAATCTTAAAAATAGAGCCACAATTCGGTATATTATTACAAAGAATTGACGAGTGATAAGGTGATTTTTTTTTTTGTCTATTGTTTTATACTCTTGAATATTTAAAAAAAAATCAAAATAGTATTAAAAAAACACTTCTTTAATTATTAGGTGAAAAAAAATCGAAAACTTTTGTTGGTGGATAAAGTATTATTCAATTACTAAGGAAAACCCTACTTTTCTTATTTTTTATTTTTATTTTTTTTCTTAATAATTAAGTAAGTATTTTTAATAATGTTGTGATTTGTTTTTTAAAAGAAAAATAAAAATATTAAAAAATACAAGTAAAAAAAAGTACAATCAA
This sequence comes from Juglans mandshurica, assembly GCA_022457165.1. Classification (NCBI taxonomy): domain Eukaryota; kingdom Viridiplantae; phylum Streptophyta; class Magnoliopsida; order Fagales; family Juglandaceae; genus Juglans; species Juglans mandshurica. Next base: position 23,142,916 of record CM039625.1, on the reverse strand, counting down.
CATGCAGCAGCTTCGCATTTCAAATTAGTATAAGATTTTATTTTATTTTGTACGAACTCAAAGACTTTTGAGATTTTCCAGCGTGGGAAGACTTTTCAGAAGACTTTTTGAACTCATAATATCTAGCAAGGTTGTAGGCAAAGAAGTGTTTATCTGAGATATTTCTTTGACCCAATTCTGAGATATTTATGTGAGGAAGATGTGATATCGGGAAAATTGGTGAAGCCCACCAAGCCATGTGTACGTTCCATATTAATTAAGACCTATTCAAACATCTTTTTGGGCAAGTCAATAATATCGTTTCAAGAACATAGAACCCATACAACTTCTTATCCCCCTGTAATTTTACGGACATGAATTTCAACTCGAAGGAACTTTGGATGTTAAGATTAATATTTTAGATTATCTGTGAATAATAGTAAAATAATTTATAAATAACAGTGAAATAATAATGAATAATTTATAAATAGAAGATTACTGTTTGTAAATAGTAGTGAACTAAATTTTAAGTAGCTACACACAGCCTTAATCTCACATGTCATCCAATGTTACCTATCTGTTGCTTTGTTCAATATATATGAATTTTGATCCACATGCATATAAATCAACCAATTAAGCAAGTACATTTGTTAGGATTTCATATAAATTGACCGTCAAACATCAACTCTTAGCTAATAAGTTTCATTCTATCTTTCTTTTTTACGCGTTAACACATTTGTCTACTTTTTTCCTACTATATGCACATGATGAGTAATGATGGATATAATATATGTGCATGCATTTAAATTTGGATTTATTGATGTCATGTTTCGCGGCTTGCGCAATAATGGTTGATGTTGTAAAAATCGCACAAGAGGCCGAAGGGAGAGAGATTCATTCCTGGCCCACTAGGTTGATCAGTTTTGTTTGGAACCCTCGACAGTGTTATGCTGTAGCTGTACAATGGTGATGCGTACGTCCATAACGGTGAATGAAAAATAAGTGCCGACAAAATAAAAAAAGATAAACACCAAGATTTACGTGATTTAGCATCAGGCCTATGTCCACAAGCATTTGGGGGAGGGGAATCCACTATAATATATATGTTTACTGTCTCTCCTATCTCACTGTACAAGGATTGCTAGTGGTCTGTTGGCTGAGTAAATTCTTCCTGGAGCTTGCTATAGGTTGAAGAAGAAGTTAAAGATATGATCGCGCCCACGTTCAAGTTGTATGGGCATCCCCTTTTGTACGCTCCTCCACTTGCAACAGTTGGTAGTTGCGTGTCTGACCCTTCACTGCACATGCCAACCTGCCATGAGGTGGCTAGTCTCCCTTGCGTGTTTTAGCTTCCCTTCACTTCTGACACTAGTGCTATCAGACCACTAGCAATCCTTGTACAGTGAGATAGGAGAGACCGCATGAGACTGTAAACAGATATATTGTAGTGGATTCCCCTCCCCAAACGCCTGTGGACGTATGCCTGATGCCAAACCAGGTAAATCTTGGTGTTTATCTCTCCTTACTTTCTTGGCACTTATTTTTCATTCACTGCCATGAACGTATGCATCACCACTGTACAACTGCACAGGAACACTGACAGGGGCTCCAAACAACACAATCAAGGCCCAGTCAACCTAGTGGGCCAGGAATGAATCTTACTCTCCCTTCGGCCTCTTGTGCAATTTTTACAACATCAACCGTTCTTGCCCAGGCCGTGAAACACTACATCAACAGTGGCACCATTTGTGGGATTGTTTTTCCTATAAATAATGTGTCCTTCGTATGACAGCAACAACGCGCACTCAAGCCTCGCGACGTGAAGAAGAACAACTTGAAGCAATGGAAGAAAGAGTTGACGAACAAGCTGCGACAATACAGAAGAAGAATGCAACGAAAGTGGGAGAAGGACAATTTTTCGGTGCATTGAGTAAACTCTGAATGATGAATGAAGCATCCTCTAGTTCATGGTAAGGACCAATCACGTAAAAGTCACACTACTTGGACACTAGAAGGGAAACACAATGCACGTAGCACACAAGCACTGCACGTGCACAGTGCTAGGATAGTGCCATGCATGCATGCACGTCCATCATGCATGCATGCATGCCGCTATGCACTCATAGTGCACGGGGCATGGCGAGGTGTGCCCAAAGCTCGCGGCTCCACGTCGCAAGCCCAACTGACCCGCCGGCGGTCACCACTCAGACCGTCACGAGGGTCATGAACAGTGCACCCCATGAGCACCACGCCGTGCGCATGGAGACCATGTCATGGCCCAGCCATGACGCGGTGGAAGAGGGCGCTGTAGCCCACCATGTGGTGCGTCTGCATCGTCTGTCTCCTACGGTGCATCGTCGGCCCACCCTCCCAGCTGTGGTGGCTCAGCCGAGATAGCCGCATGTGTCGCCTCGTGTGTGGAGGAAAACATAAAAGCCCAGCTGTGCCGACTCCTGGTCGAGCTGCTTACAACCACCAGAGGGCTTGCAGGCCCAGTCTGCTACCCATAGTGTGGTTCCCGAGCACCCCAGTCGTGTGTGTTGGCGCACATTGTGTGCACTGTGTTTCAATTGGGACACTGACACCTTTTGCCACACTTGAGGTGATCCCCTGACCACCATGGCAGGTGGGAGGGCCGCATCCAGTAGCAGGACCCCCACAAACTCCCCTAGGACACCCTTCCCGATGGCCAGCTCCACTTCCTAGTGCTCAAATAGGACTGCAGTGGGCTCTCCTCTACTCCTGGCCCTCCACAGCCACCCCATGGTGATCACCTCCACGACAGTCGTTCACTAGCACGAAGACCCATCTACCCAAAAGCCATGCACCAACTCGAGAACCACTAGCTCAGGAGGCATCAACTCTACAGCCCAACGGCTTGGACACCACTCACCCATTGCTCAGACAGTAAGCACGAACCAGGTTCGCACCGCCCGGACATCACTCACACGGGAACTTGCCTCAGCTCGCCAAACCAGCAAGGCTCTCACAGACCATACCACTTGCCATGGTCGGCACACAGGACTCAGCCATCGATCATGCATGGTGGAGATTGGTTCAAAATCCAAACTCTTTAGCTGCCAAAACCCTCTCAACAAAGCATTATCCATCTGAACATTTCTTGCAAGCAAAAGTCAAATGGACAACTTCCTTTATTTGGAGAAGCATCATCTCTGCCATGCCTCATATGGCACATAGGGAATGGAAGAAGCAAGAGCATTTGGAAGAATAAATGGATCCCTCACCCTACTTCCCATATGATTCAAAGCACTCTCCAAGATTTTGACCCTGAGGCAAGAGTAGCTTCACTTACTGATCAATCCACGCTAACATGGAAGATTGACATGCTGAAAACACTCTTCTCTGAGGAAGAAGCCAATACAATCCAACAAATTACAATCAGCCTATGCCACAGCCCCGACAAGATAATATGGAATGGAACAAAAAATGAGATCTTCTGTGTCAAAAGCGCATACAACTTGCGAGTGGCCATCCACAAGTCTAACAAGGGGCAATCCTTTTTCACAGCCTGCTCTAAAGAACATTGGAGATGGATCTGGCAGCTACCCATCACTAGGTCTAAACAACTGTTCCTATGGAAAGTTTGCCATAATGCTTTACCAACAGAAGCCAACCTAAGGAGGAGGTGGTTTGTCGAAGACTCTTCCTGCCCCATATTGCTGAGTGCTATTCCAAAAAGAAAGCTAACAATTAATATTAAGGACATAATAAGTAATTATTATTTAATAGAGGTTGGTTTGGAGCACTGCAGCAGGGTTCGACGGCGACTTTGGAGTGGCTGGAAGTGGCTAGAGACGTGACTGGGCTCCTCTGGTCAAGGTGGTGCAACACCAAAAGAGGGAGAGAGAGTTCTGTCAAAGCTTACCGAGAGGGAGAGAGAAGGGTGGCAACAACCGTGGCTTATCGGGATGGAGTGGGTGCCACGGGGTTGTGCTAGTCCGCGTGTTCTGTGGCTAAGGGTGGCTGGGCTATGGCTCACGGTCGAGCCCCTGCCGTCCTTTCAAGAAGCCTTATGTTTATTATGTTTACTGTATGATGTGTTGCTTATTGAGTATTCGACTCATTTTAGTTTGTTTTTATGTTTTTTGAACTATCCCAGGTGATGACATTTATGAGGATGAGACTGCAGGACATGACTTGACCCCGGGAGGCGAGGCAGAGGCCTAGACAGATTATGCTATGACTATTTTTATGGTTTATGGTTTAAATAAATTATTCTGCTAAGCACATGAAACTTCCGCAGACTCTATTTTGGATTTTAAATATTTATTAAATTTCATTTTATTTATGGAATATTTCGCATTTGGCACGTTATTAAAAATAAAAGTTTTTAAGTTCAAGTTTAGCAGTAGCACACCTTCTTCCCGAAAATTCTAAAATCTCTTTATTGGGGAGCGGGGTGTTACAGTTGAGAGGAAATATCCTCGCCCAAACTGAGAGCCATGTTTTGCCACTATTGGGTCGCAACACCACTGTCAGCAACAAAAGATGACACCAGAGATCTAGCCTCCACCTCCCAGTGATGCCCAGCGCCACCGCCCAAAGCCCCTTGCATGCTGCGTGGTGCGTAAACCTTTTCCCCGCAATCTCTCTCTCTAAGATTTAGTTTCTCTCTCTCTCTCTCTCATAACTCTTTCTCACTCTCAGTTGCATAGCCGCCACTCGTCGAAGTTGATGCCGTTCCCAGCCACCAGACCCACCGTCGCGACTGCCTTCTTACTCTCTCAGTGAGCATCCCACCACCCAACCCGAATGCATCCAACCCGAATGCATGCAACCCGTAAAATTAATTTTAGGTGGGTTAGTTAAATTACAAAAATGCCCTTTGTATTGTTTTCCCAAAATGCCCATGCCCAATATGTTGTTTTTTTTCAAAAATACCCATGTCTATTTAGGATTAAAAGATGAGAATATTTTAGTGTTAGGAAGAATCTAGGATTTAGGATCGGAACTTTTTGTGATATCTCATATGATATGGATAAGGGTAGGTGGTGTATGAAATCCCACATTGCTTGGAAAGGAGAAGTTCTTCCTCTTTATAAGGTTCCAATGAGGCTCCAATTGTATCATTGACTAGTCCTTTTGAAGTATAGGTCAGGTGATTTGGGTCTTCCATTGGGGCGTTACAAATGGTATCAGAGCCTATCCAAACCAGAAATGTGGGAGTTGAACCATGCCACCTACAATGGATAGGCCCGACGAGGACGTCGGGAAATTAAGGGGGTAGATTGTGATATCCCATATGATATGGATAAGGGTAGGTGGTGTATGGGATCTCACATTGCTTGGGAAGGAGAAGTTATTCCTCCTTATAAGGTTCCAATGGGGCTCCAATCGTATCATTGACTAGTCTTTTTGGAGTATAGGTCATGTGGTTTGGGCTTTCCATTGGGGCATTACAATAAATTTTTTTATGGGCTTTAACTCATTTATTGAGTTTAACAAAATTATCCGTAATTTATCCCTAAAAAATATAAGATCGGGTCGTTACAGGCTCCTGCCATGAAGGAAGCTGCCCATGGTGCGCCCCCAACCATGGAGACAAATTCCCCCTCTTCCCCAATGCATGCGACCCCTACTCATCATGAGGAGCCTGAGCCGGACACCCCCCAAGTACAAGAACCTATTAATGAAAGGGCTTCTAGTCCCTTGTCCACGCTGGGGCCTTTCCCTGAGATTGACATCGAGACCTTCTTGGTCTCAGATGACCAGATGCAATAGTCTGCCTCCCCAGCTCAGGCGTCCCCCCAAGTTGGAGCGATTGCTTCTGCAGTGAAGCAAACTCCCACGATGGTGGAGTTATATTGCACCTCGACTTCCATCGTTCACGAGGAGGCTACGATGCCGGATGATGTCTAGATGGGGAAGTCGACCCTGGGGTCAGGTCACCAGTCAGTTGGGTCAGGTCACTAGTCGGGGGGGCCTTCTTCTTCTCGTGGGGCCCCAAATTCAGAGGGACCCACCGCCACTAGTGGGGCTCAACCAAGCCAGGGCTTGGCTTCTCCCGAGGTCATTCCCTGGGAGCTTACATGTAACACCCCGCTCCTTCCTTCTTATGTACGCTTCTTCTTTCTTACGTACGCTTCTCTCTTTCTGACATACGTTACTTCTTTCTGACGTAAGTCAATCTTACGTGCAGAAATTATGTGAATTGTCTGCCCCTTCTATCTAGTGATTGCAAGTCTCGTTTGGCGTGCCGAACCACGATGGCGTGTTTCAAAAGATATCTTGTGACTTCTAGAGCACGCCCAATATTTTAAATGTGTTGAAAATATTTATAAATAGTATTTTTAGTGCTATTGAATTAAGTTTGATTTTAAATACGAAAATTATAATATTCTTGAAGAGCTCTAAAAATATTATAATTGTTAGAAATCATTTTAATATCTTTATTAAAATGATTTCAACTATTAAAGATATTATGAGATTTAAATTATGTTGAATGCTTTAATTAATTTAATGGTTTTATTCTCTTAAATATGTTAAGTGTGACTTCATCATTTTGTTAATGATGAAGGAATATTATTTTATAAACTAAAGTCAGTTTAAATAATATTCTATCTTTATTACTTTTAATACTTTTAATTATGTTAATGTTTTATGCATTTCAAACCAATGCTTTAATCCCCCATCGTGAGATCATTTTGTGGCTCCCAAGACGAAGGGATTGAGTTAAATACCCAATCCCTCTCTTTCTCCCTCACTTTTCCCCCAGTTCTCTCTCTCTCTTCCCTCTCCCCAGCGTATGTAGTACGCAGCTCCTCTCTCGCCTGATGCTCCATCCCACAGCCCAGTGCCGCCGTGCGCCGGCAGGCCTAACCACCACCAACGTCAGCCTCCTCTCACGCTGGCGACCCCTCACCGGCAAAGCCAACCCCCGTTGCGTGGCCACCTTCTCCACGCATGCAAAAACCTCTCACGCACGGTTTCACCGTGCTCAACGCCTAACGCCGCCGTCACAGCCTCGCCGCTGGCCAACAGCGCACGTCCAACCATCACCGGTGACAGCCCCACCAAACCCAACCCCTCATGGCAGCTTTCTCCCTCTCTTCCCAAAATGGGTTTACCACATGGGTTCCTTACTCGTTCACCACTGTGCGCCGCCGTACACGGCCACCCACGGTCGCCAAGCACTGTTGCGATCTTCCCCTTCCCTCCCCCTTCCTCCTCCACGTGACCCGAGGCCCATAGCCTCCCTCCACCGTATGGCTTCCTCCCCCTCAAACGCACGGGTTTCACACCCTCCACCACCGTGCACCGCCACCCACGGCGTGTAACCGCCATCTTCAGCCTCCTTAAGACCACACCTAGCTATCCAAATGACCAAACAATAACTGTACGTAGTTTAGCCGCCACGTACGACCCTTCCGGTGTCATCAACCGTGACGATCAACGAGCAATGCACGAGTTATCTCATCGATGGTATAACCCTCTATCCTTTGTTGATTATGTTATTAGTTGATTGGTTAGGTTGTGAACAATGCTGTTAGTATTGTGGGGTTTGCTTTGTAGTGTGGTGATGTGATGTGATGTGTATGTGAAGTGTTAGGCGTAGTTGGGAAGTGTGCTGTGAAGTGTTGTGGACTGTGCTGTGTAGTATGGTTGTGGGGTATATCTTGTAATGGTGGCGTGGTGTGTGTGGAATGGGAAGAGTACATGCTGAGTGTACTCTGTGTGGTGTAGTGTATGTGACGGGAGTATACATGGAGTGTACTCCATATGGTGGAATGATGCACCGTATGGCGGGTATGCCATAGTGGTAATGTGGCGTAGCATGTGAGAAGGGAGTATGCATGGAGTGTACTCCATGAGGTGCACCAATACACCTTGAGGCGCATCACAGAGATAAGGATGGTTGAGTAGTGGATGGGCGTAGAATGTTGTGAGTAGTGTCGGGAGCTGTGGAACAGTGTCCCAAAGTAATGATGGTGTAGCCTATAGTTTGAGGTGACGGGTGTCACCATGAAGTTGACTCATGGCTGGAAATATGGGTGAAGTAGCAGGACAAGTATAAGAGTACATAGCGGAAGCATGATTGGGCAACGTCACTCCGTGACGTGGTTACTGACAGTCGTGCTTGCGATGGGTGAAGAGTTAGAGTAGGAATGGCGTAATGGGATTGTGACGAGATGTCACGATGTGTCAGAAGTACGTAAGGAACTGTACTCACGATGAGTTAGGAATTGACGTGGCAGGGTGTTGGGTGACGCGACAAGGTCACGGTGTAGCTTGGGAATAGTCTCGAGCTGTATGATGTGACATAAGGCGTAGTTGTGAATGGAGTCATGTCATGTCAAGTGTTGGGATGAACTGTAAAATGGGACGAGTAGCATGAGGAATCATACTAACCGGGTTAAGAGAATGTTGGTATCGAAGTATGGCCCTTGTCCCCATGAGCAGGTGATCAACATGTTATATGTTGGTCTCAGGTGATAAAAGGGTAAGGTACATGTATAATCTGGTTAGACATATGTGCCGGACGGATTCACCATATGTAATAGGTAATCTATCCTGAGCATAGTTGCATGGTGCTGAAGCCTCAGAGTTGACTTAAAGTCGTGTGACTTGTATGGATGAGAATGAGGATTAGTATGAGCTAAGGTGCATGAAGATAGTGACGGGTGTATTGTCTAAGGATGGGATGCGTGGATTAGTCAGTCTGAGTCATGCATCGAAACGTGGTTAATGAGAAGAGTAAGACGAAAGTCCTAGTGTCTTAACCCTAAGGTGAATCATGGGTTCACTTTAGTGGATGAGCACTCGAGGCAAGACCTTGAGTTGGAAGATGTGGTGACGGCAATGGGTCCCCGAAGGTCTTGTCATAGTAAAGGACATGAAAGAGCATGGTATAGAAGGAGAGTGCTCTAAGTGAAGTGTAGCTCTGTTTATAGTTTAAGTTACTTATGTACTAGATAGAGAATGACGCTAAGGTTATGTGTATGCATGTAGGTTGCCATCTGACACGCGTATGAATGGACTGCATGGTAGGAAAGTAACATGGAGTCCAGGTAAGTGCTATGTTCATACCCTTCTAGAGGTTTCTAAAATAAAAGAAAATGAAAACGAAACTCTTTTCCTTTAAGATGCTTAAGAAAATACGAAAGACGCTTTACGAAAGAAAACGCTAAGTGTTCAAATGTATAAGTACGTAACGGCCCCTCCTTGGCAACCCCTATTTACGCACCCAAAGTATTAATCATACGCATGTGAATGGATGATTATACGGTGTATATATTATACGTATTTTCTAAGAAAATCCAGGAACTGATATTTTATGATCCCAAAACTATGCATTTCTCATCAAACGATATTTTCTCACGAAAATGAATGTTTTCTCATGAAAAGCAAAGAAAGACATGAGAACTGAGGCTTTCATGGATCCTACGAACCGACGCTTTTATGAATGCCATGAGGTGATATTCATGGATACCATGAAAGACGACGTTTAAGGTGATACTTATGGATACCATGAAAGACGAAGTTTAAGCTCATGTTCTAAACGATGCTTTTCCATGAACTGATTTGTTAAATAAAAGATAGAACTGAAATGAAATGAAAAATGACTGAAAGGACTGAACTGCAGCTCTTTAGAGCTGACATGAATGAATGAACTGAAAGGACTGAATGAACTGAACGTTTCACGTATGAAAATATGTAACGGCCATATGAATGAATGAAAAGGGGTATCCAATGAATGAATGGGCAGATTGCAATGCCGGACAGTAGTACTGGCAGTGCACCCAGTACTGCACCCTAACGGAATGGGATTCCAACCCGCGGCCAAGGGCGAATCCATTGGCCATAGGGCCGCTAACCCTAACACACGGGGCGTAACAGTGTGTACTAGCCTATGAAAGTGATAAGAATGAATGGATGTATGCATGAATGTATGAATGCACCTAAGCATGAGAGCACGAACTCTTGAATAAATGAAAGCACTGACGGGAGAAACGTTTTACGACAAGAAAGCCTTTTAAAAGAAAAACCCCGTCCAGTGACGTTTTCAAATAAACGCACGTATGTACGTAAGCATGCACGTAATAGTATGTATGTATGATGAATGCATGAATGAAAACCTATGTTGTTATATTTTAACTGTATGAAGTAATGCTTACGAGTCATCCACTCATTTTAGTTTTTATGTATGTCCCTCCCCCCACAGGAACTGAACGGTCAGGCCGGACACAGCCCATGGGGAAGGAACACGGAAGTCTAGGCATGGATTTTAATTGCACGAGAGACCCTTTTCATGGTAAGAATAATGTTTTCCGTTGTAAACCTCTTTTACATTCAAAGCACATTTTGTTTTATAAACGTAGAGTCTCGCACCATGTGTATGCAAGAAAAAGGTTTTAAATAGAGCGGTAATTCTTGTCGTCCTTGTTAAAATTATTTTATAAAAAGTCTCACCACAAGGACAGACATTACATTACAACTCTTCCGATGCTGACCAGTGATGGGCCGTCCTCTCATCTAGCAGGCGGGAGTACCCTAGAGACTGGTCCGGATTTCGAGAGGGCCCGGCCTGAGGCGGGCGAGTGCGAGGCTCAGAAGCTCAGGCCCCACTTTGTTTCAGGTATCAACAATTTTCGCGTCTTAGCTTTTCTTTTATACCATTTTTTCTCTAACTTATTTTGTTCCAGGCCGTTGACCGGCTAGCGGATATGATTGTGGGTGAACGGGAAGCCATCGATAATGATTATGCTTGCATACATGCATGCGTATATGTATGTATATATTATACACCTTGTTGTTTATAACTATAAAATATAAATTATAGATGCAATTTCATTTCATATTCCTTCAATCTATAATAAATACTTTTTTATGGAACTTGATAATTGGTCATGTTAAAAATTGTAATTTAAATAAAGTAAGGAATCCCACAGTATATTTTTGTTTATGTATTTTTCATTATGTAAAAGAGTGATTCATTAATTAAAGAAAATATAGAAACTTTTTTTTTTTGGTACTTTTAAGAAAACTCAAGAATTACAAATGGGGTTTGATTTCATATTTTCGAAAGATTTCAAGAGTTTTTGAAATTTTTTCATATCAATTCATTTATTTATTTATTTTTCAAATTCCAATGGCGACCTCAAATCCCATTATACTCAGATTGTATTCTGTCTATGGAGAACTCAAAAGCCTTTTTCTTTTTTGTGATACAAACACTGATAAAATGTTATCACAATTTAGAAAACAGTGATAAACATATGAAAATTAAGCTATTCCCAAAGGAAAATTAGGTTAAGCTTGCGAACCCAAATCTTTCGAGCCCAGATATAGAAAAATGTCCAAATCTTTCATAATTTCTTTCGCCTTTTTTATTATCATTTTTTTTTTAAATTATTGCAATCAAAATAGGAGAGAATTGGCGTTCATGATATCCCTTGTGGCTTTAACTTTTTCGAAATTAATATCTCTGGCTTAGGAAATTTAGAACAATCACCTATAGTTATGGTTAAATTGGTGGTATTGTTTTTCTTAAAATTAATTACTTTTTTAAATTTTTATTTTTTCTAATTTTTTAAGTTTTTATTGATGTTTTAAAAGTTTTCTTGTTTTCTTACAATTCATGCTAAGTTATTGCTAACCTTGCATTAATTTTTAAAACGCTTTTTTTTTAAAGCAAATTTTCAAAACTCTTAAATGTTGATTGTACATATTATTCCACTTGTCGTTTTCAGACCGGTGCTTAAGTGCCAGTCAAAGTCCATGCGAGCCTTCCCGAAAGGTGAGTACTGGAATCCTGACAAATGGCCCCATTTGAAACTTCACCGTAACCATAAGGTTGCGTTTGTTTGTTGAGATTAGTTGAATTTTTTATGAATAGTAGTGAGTTGAGATTGTTGAATGAGTTTGGTAGGGTCCACTTAAGATGAGTTTAAAATATGTTTGGATGTTAAGATGAGTTTAGATATATTTATAAGAAGTTGTAAAAAAAAGTCCCACCATTAATTTTATACTGTTCAACTGACAGTAAAAACTTTTCTTTTCTCATCTGGCTTCGAACACAGCATTGAGGGAGAGAGAGTCAATGGGTCCCACAAATTAAAGAGAAAGAGAGAAAAATAGAGAGAGAGAGTGTTAGTGGGTCCCACAATTAAAGAGAGAGAAATAGAGAGAGGACGTGCAAATAAAGAGGAAGAGAGAGAAATAGAGAGAGATAGTGGGTCCCACAATTAAAGAGAAAGAAAGAGAGAGTCAGTGGGTCCCATTAAGGAAAGAGAAATAAGAGAGAGTTCGGTCAATGAAATCTTAAGATGAAGTAGTTTAAAATGAAGATACATTGTGTTTGGACGTCGGAAGCATTCTAAAAATGAACTCATCTGAGATGAGTTCATCATCCAAACGAAGCAAATGCCTATTATTGAAGAGTAATGGTACCTTAGAGCATCCTAATCTCATTAGCTTTGTCAAATGTGGGGATTAGCTAAAATTTATATAATTTTTTTTAATAAACCTCTGTATTTCATTAATGAATAAAGTAATACAATTTGTATTGATATCTCTGTTTAGACATCCCACTATACAATCTGGGATAGTCTCTAGCCAAACTTTTTTTCCTTCTAAAAACAAAGCTCTTTTTGCTAAAGTATGAGCAACTATATTTTTCTCTCTATAAGCAAATTGGATAGACCAGTTTACACTATTTTTGAAATAAAATCTGACATCTTCAACTAAGGAACCATAAGAAGTAAGCATTTCTTCTTTACTGCACACTGCCATAACGATCTCCTTTGCATCCCCTTCAAAATTTGCTTTCTGAATATTAAGAGTATTGCATAATTCTACTGCTTCCCTCAGTGCATAGCCTTCTGCAACTACTACCTCTTCAACATTTTCTTTCTGATCACAAACAGCTGCTACAAGCTTCCCTTCCTCATCTCTAACAATGATGCCAATACCCATTCTCCTCTTTTTCTGATCCAAACAGGCATCCCAATTCACTTTGAAATATCATTTTTCTGGTTTTTCCCACCTCTAATTATTATCCCTTCTATTTTGTACTTGTCTGTCTAATTTCTCAGAGTTCCTCACTACTTGATAGTCTCTTACAGTATAGCCTTGGCAGATAACAATAAACTCATAAGACTTTCCATTCTATTTTCAAACACCACTCCATTTCTCCTCAACCACACCTTTCCTAGAGTTACTGCTATTTCCTCCGGTTGGCTTTTGTTAAGAGAAGTAATATACTTCTCCCACAGTAGGCAAAAGTCAGCTTCATGTCTGCCCCACTTTTGAACACAGCTTCTCTCGCTTCCCCAAATATCATTTGCTGAGTGACACTCCCATAAAACATGTATAAGAGTTTCATCTTCAGTTTCACACATAGCACAAGTTTTATCCTTTACCATTCCTCTTTTAAACAAGTTTGCTGGTAGGTAGTAAGTCATTCCCAGCTTTCCATAGCAACATTTTTGTCACAACAGGAACTTCTAGATCCCATATCATTCTCCACCTTTCATCACCTTCAACTTCTCTAGAACATTCACCATTATTCTTCTCCATTTTTTCCTTGAGCACAAAGTAGGCACTTCTCACCGAGAAGATACCCTTTTTTGAAGGCCCTCAGACCAGCTTATCTGTTACTCTACCTCTACTCAAAGGAATGATTAGTATTTTCTCAGCCTCTTCAATTCTAAAAATGGATCTAATCACCACTTCCTTCCATTCCCCTTTCTGCTGATCAATTAGAGCTTCAACTCTTGCACCCTCCTGCAACACAGAAATTGTTGATTGCACCATAAAAGAAGATGGACTTGGAAGCCACTTGTGCCCCCATATCTTGATGTCTCTTCCATCCCCCACCTTCCATCTAATACCTTCTTTTAATAAATCCCTAGCTAAGCTAATACTTCTCCATATAAGGGATGGCTGTGAACCCAATTTAGCTTCCAAAAAGATGGATTTTCTGTAATACTTCTCCTTGAAAATAGTAGCTGCCAAGGAATTAGGAAATTTAAGGAGCCTCCATCCTTGTTTTGCAAGAAGGACTGTATTGAAACTCTCCAAATCCCTAAATCCCATACTGCCCCTACCTTTCTACATTCCCATCTTTTCTCATTTTCTCTACACAATTCCCTTACCCCCTACAGTGTACCCCACCAAAACTTTGCAAATAAACCATTGATCTCATTACAGAGCCTCTTTGGTAGCTTGAAAACACACATAGTGTACGTAGGAATGGCCTGCAAAACTGCCTTGATCAATATCTTTTTACTAGCCTGTGAAATAAAATTGTTCTCCCAGCTATTCATTTTCTAGCAGATTCTTTCTTTGAAGTTCCTAAAGGTATTAAACTTTGATCTTCCTACCGTAGCAGGAAGACCAAGGTACTTCTCATAGGTTCTACAAACAAAAGAATTCTCAACATCCATAATGGCCTTCTTATCAACTGTTTTGGTGTTACTACTGAAGAAAACAACAGTTTTGTCTTTGTTAAGAGATTGGCCTAAAGCCTTTTCATATAATAGCAGCACCTCTTGTAACCTTCTCCACTCCTTTAACCTTGCTCTACCAAATAGGATACAATCATCTGCAAAAAGTAGATGATTGATATTGGTACCTCCTCGAGCTACTTGCACCCCTCTAGTGATATTCCTTCTCTCATAATGATTAAGGAGGGAACTCAAACCTTCAGCACAAATAAGTAAAAGATAGGGTGACAAGGGATCACCTTATCTCAGCCCTCTTAAGGGTTTAAACATGTTCCATGGAAAACCATTTATAAGGACAGAGAAAGAAACTGATTTACCACATTTCATAACAAGGCTCACCCACTTCTCACAGAACCCCAACCTTATCATGACAGCCTCCAAAAAATCTCACTCTACACGATCATAGGCTTTAGACATATCTAACTTCATGGCCATACTCCCCACTTTTCCTTTCTTTCTAGTTTTCATGGAATGCAATAACTCATAAGCCACCATTTTATTGTCATTTATCAATCTACCAGGGAGAAAAACACTTTGGTTTGGGGATGTGATTTCAGCTAAGACCAATTTGAACCTATTAGAAATAGCTTGGAGACTATTTTATACATGACATTACATAAACTAATGGGTCTGAAATCACTCACATTTTTTGGGTTTCTTGACTTTGGAATCAAGACTATGTGTGTGTAGTTAAGAGAAGGATCAAGAGGTTTACCATTAAAGATATCCACTGCTGCTTTACAAACTTCACCAGAGACTAAACTTCAATGACTTTGGTAGAAACTTGGCCCAAATCTAAAATATCAAAAATATCTCACATTGAATTAGGTAAATCTAAAATAATTTAGATTATTGTTACAGTGGTTGGTCAAAGATGAAGAACTACAATTGATTCACCAAACATTAAAATACTAATTTCTCACTCTAAGCAAACAATAAAATATTAGTTTCTCACTCCAAACAAAAATTCATATTAGTTTCTCACTCCAAACAAAAATTCTATTTGGTTTGTAATGAAGAAATTTAGATAAAATATTAGATGAGTTTAATCAAATATTTTTTTTATTAGCATTAAATGACTTTTGAAAATATGATTTTTAATATTAATTTAATTAGAATATGATTATTATTAACATTTAATTGGTAGAGCTACCAAATGTGATAAAAATAAATCAAATAAAAAAATTATTAAATTAATAATTTTTTAGTATTATGTAAAGTGAATAGATAATCCAATGTAGGGATTGAACTTAAATGGAATAAGCAAATGCAAAAAAAATGTAATATTCGCTAAATTTTGAAGATGGATTTGGCAAAGCCAGTGAGGATGCTCTTAGAGTTTATAAGTTTTGTAAATTTTTTTTTAATAAAAGTAGAGTTTATTATTAAAAAATTAAAAAAATTTATTTTATTTTTAAAAGAATTGTGCAGTGCTTACGCATTTCGCGACTGTAAATATCATTTTTTATTCTTAAATGAGATGAACCAATTTTGAAAAAGTGAAACCACAGACTTGAAAAGTAATTTTCACTTAAAATAATTTCTTGTTGAAAGTGTTTCTCAATCCAAACTAAACCTTAGTTAACAATCATTTGTAATTTTGTATCAGTGTGCAACGCATATATCAGTGTGCGCACGGTCGCGCATCTCTGCTCACAAATAATTAAAAAAAACAAATCGTCGTGTTATGGGTTAATTTTGATCGATGCAAACATAGAGATTCTGGTGAAGATGGAGTACATATCTGCATACAGACCAAAATCAAAAGAAATTTATATAATTTTCTCATTTATTTATGAATTTTCTATATGTAGTAATTCATTATTATTTGTTACACAGTCGATAATTATTATAAAGAGAAGCTCAGAACGCATGTAATATGCATACATGCATAAAGTCTTGATCATCTCATCTCATGATCAAGTACTTGGGCAGAAAGTGATAACGTAATTAGGTGCACCGGAGCAGGTGAAGGTGCTGTTCACATCATCATAAGCGTAGCTATACGCTTGAGGGCACTGGTTTTCGAAGATCAAGGAATAGTTCGTTGGAGGACATGTTTCTGGAGTGCTGTAATCGCCAGTGCAACAGTATTGTGGCTGATTTAACGCTGTGCATGCGCTCTTGCATGCGATCACGCTTCCATCGCTGGCTTTCAGTTGCAGCTCTGCTGGGCAAACTGCGTTCACATTGGCCGGGCAACTCGAGGTCTGGCAATCACCGCTCCCGCCTTCTGTGCTCACTGAAACAGGCAGGTTGAACCCGTCGACAAGGCTAACATCGTAAAAGTCTTGCCCACTATTCGCTGCTATGTTGATTTCTACCAAAGATGCCGGGGGGATCGCACCATTACCATTGCATGCAACCTGTCCAGAGGCACAATCCGCAGTAGCGCAAGAGAACCTTCCTGAGGTGTCCGTGGTGCAACCTGTTCGTGCCCAAAAACGGCCTATCCATGGAGCTTGGGCATCCAGTGATGTGGATGCTCCAGATGCTAACTCAAATCCTGTTGTTGATAGTTGAGGTTTCTGATCAGCGGTTAGGGTTCCTGGCCAGACTGTATTGGGACAATTGTTTGTGAAAGTTATTCTAGCGGATTGAGCACCTGCAATATTCATATATATGCATCATCAAACAAAATAATTCCTTGTCACCATGTATATATGTCGATAATGAAAGCCAACATATCCATCTCTGCAAATGAATTCGATCGTAAATCACACATGCATGCTTATCACCATGATACATGTGCATATATGACATAGTACTTATGTAAACAACAAATTTTGGTAGGCATGTCATTTTATGATAGGATAAGTATACCACATGTGTGTTCTTCGACAGTAACTAATAAGTATTCATCATAAGCCTAGCTAGGACAAGTACCATACGAGAGAGAAAGAGAGATTGTTCAATAGAAAAACATAAATAAAATGTGATCATCCATATATCTAAAATACATTTATATATATATATATATATATAATCCATTTTCCAATAGCTAAAGCCTTGAAGAAATTTATCATGAGACATACCAGACAGAAAAAGGGAGGCCAAGGCAAGGCAGGAGATCATGAGTGAAAGGGTCTTCATGATTGATGGATAGATAGGCGAAGTAATTAATTTGATGATCTCAATGTATATAATATGCAGAGCTGAGCCGGTGTGGTAGTACTACTGCTACGTACTACGTTATTGGTGCTATATATATACACATATAAAGGGAGGTTCGCTCATACACGGAAGACTCAGTTTTCTTCGTTTAGGCCGAATGGCATGTTTGTCAAATGTTTTAGTGTTATGGCTCACCGTGTCTAATTTTCAACCAGTAATATTATTGCGTGACAAGTACTCATTACAAGAAAAATGACATTTGTGATCATTCTTTTACAACGAAAATGACTATTTGCGATGAAAACAGACTCATATTTAGCTAAAAATAAACAATCACAAATAAACAATTTTCTTGTAGTAACTTTATACTGCGGAAAAGTAAAAGCTTTGAGTTAATTTTGGAGACAAGTCAAACTGCACACCTTCTTGGTCTTGTGATCAATGGAATGGACAAAATTCATAGTCTTATAACTTATTTATTTATTGCATCGCATGAATTTTCTTCGGTACAGTAATTAATTTATATGGCTGCAACATGACCGCCTAGCTAGTCCATATATCGCCTCAAATTAAATTCTTCCTTCTAGCTAGATTGGTCAAGAAACCGTATGCAAGTTACCTTAATTAATATTGACTAAGGTGGCTTGCATCTTCTTCCACCTTAATTATCGGAATTCGAACGAATAATAAGTGGTCTAAGTGAAGAAGGAATTATGCCTTTTCCGGCACTGTGAAAACGCCGCAATAAGTCATCAAATCGTTGCAAATGATTTATTCCAACGATTTTTTCCTCGCCGCGCAATGGTTGCCAAAAATTGGATGGTATTTCTTTTTACCATTGATTTCTCATTATCATCGCTAATAATAATTTTAGCAACGCCAACCATGTTGACGCAAAAATTGATAATTGCTTGTTGCAAACAATGTGCCCACATTTATATAGACTAATGGAAATGCTCTATCTCGACATTATATAGTCGCTGCAAATATGAAAACTTTCGCCGCAATTGAATATGTAGTATTGCATCCATCACAAAATCGTCGGTACTTTATTCCATTTTTGTCGACCAAATTTGATGTAATAGGCTACTAAAAGCACCGCTAAAGGTTTTCAACATTTCCAACACTAATGTGATTGGTTGCAAAAGAAGTACATTTGACATGTTTTTGTTCCCCAAGAAATGGTTCACCTACATGCAATAGGCTGCCTGAGCACTAGCATTGGACTCATCAAACTTATCTTCAAATTTTGATGAAAAGTATATGTTTTCCATATATCTAAAATCTCATTCTCCATAACTCCACATTGGATTGGCAATTGAATTCATCAAAATAATAATATAATAATATTTTTATTTTTTTTCATATTTTATAATTACACTAATCATATGTTAATTAATAATTTAATTTGATTCTTACATTATTATTACAAGAAGAGGGAGGAGGGATGAGGGAGGGAGGAGCCGAAGCTCCAACCCCCCTCCTCTGGTCTGGGTTTTTTGAGAGGAGCTGCTCTAGAGAGAAAAGGAAGAGAGTGGAGGTGTGTTAGGGTATTGAGCTTTTTCGAAGTCGAACTCTACTTTGACAAAGGATTTATGCAATATTGCATGTATCCTTTAATTGTGACCCACTTATATTGACTACTACTCCTATCTTGAATATAAACATTCTTATATCACAATCTCATCTGGTAAGAAATATTACCAAATTATCCTAAATAAGATTTTCTTGTGCTAAACATGAACATTCATTCATAAACTGTTAAAAATCCTTGATCAGTTTTCCAGGAATTGATCAAGGATTTTTAACTATTACATTCCAAATCTCAGATTTACAAACTTAAATCTCAGGCCTTAGCAAATTCCAAATGTAATACAATATTAACATAATCAACTAAATCCAAAATGGTCCATAAAACTTATAGGCAGTAATATCCACTGGCTTGGCAGGGCTGGGTGAGACAGGATCAAATCATTTCACACACACGGCAGTGCTCCACTTCACAATTTATCTACCACCATGAAATTGTTCATGTTGAATTGTATCCCAACAAAAAACTGCCCAATGAAACAGAACCATCTCTAACATGCTTCCAGGTTCAACATCCCTGAACCTTCATCCAGTCCTCACACATACATTTTGGTCCAGCCTCATTTAGAGATGAGATGAGTTGATATTAAAGTTAAAAAGTTGAATAAAATATTGTTAGAATATATATTTTTAATATTATTTTTGTTTTAGGATTTGAAAAAGTTGAATTCTTTATTTTATTTTATGTGAGAATTTGAGAAAGTTGTAATACTGAGCTGAGATGAGATGAATTAAGATGAACTGTGAAAACAAACAAGGTAGCGTGATAGCTATTTTAGTTTAATAGCTGGATAAACAACCACCTAGTAGGAAGTTTACTCCTGAATTAGTGCAATAAACCTGACAACATTAGACTCCAAAATATTATTGATCTTGGTGAATCCTATGGAATAACTAACACACCACCATAGACTTCAGCTAAAGAGCAAGAGGGAAAACCCATTCGACATACACATCAGCGACCATATGTGCACAACTAAATAAGAGGTACAAATATTTCTAAACTATGAAAATAATAGATATGATTGGTATCATTACCTACAAGGGTAGCCCGCCATATGTGGTTTGCAGTATATGTTACCAATGTTTAATGTGATCATGTAATTTTTCAAACAACTCCAAACGTCAACAAAATTGCACAGATTCACATAACCACCTATAGATATGTTACACACAAGTCACAACCTGTAATATCCCGCTTCTTCTTCTTACGTAAGCTTCATTCTTTACGTAAGACTCCTCCTTTCTGACGTAAGCAAATTCTAAGGACGGAATTATGCAACAGTCTGCCTTTCTCTCTGGCGACTGTGAGTCTCGTCATGCGTGCCGAACCACGATGGCATGTCTCTTAAGATATTAGGTGACTTCTAAAGTACGTCCAGTGTTTTAAATGTACTGAAAATAATTATATGAGATATTTCCAGTACCGTTGAGTTAAACTCGTTTTTAAATGAGACAATTATAGTATTTTGAAGAGCTCCAAAATATTATAATTGTCGCAGATCATTTTAATATTATTTATTAAAATGATTCCAGTTATTTAAAACATTAAAGGATTTAAATTATGTTGAAGGCTTTAATTAAATTAAATGGTTTTATTCTCTTAAATATATTAAATAAGACTTCATCATTTTATTAATGATGAAGAATATTATTTTATAAACTAAAGTTAGTTTAAAATAATATTTACCTTAATTCCTCTAAGTGCTTTTAATTAATTAACATTTACGCATTTTCAAATAAGTATTTTAATTCATCATCACTAGATCGTTGCATAGACCCCAAGACGAAAGGACTGGATTATAAACCCAGACCCTCTCTCTTTCTCCCTCACTTTTTCCCCAGCCCTCTCTCTCCCCTCCCTCTCTCATTCGGCGTACGTAGTACGCAGCCCCTACGCCCGAAGCTTCTCCCTCGCAGCCCGACGTCGCCGTGTGCCGGTGACCATCACCTCCACCACCGTTCACCTCCTTCCACTCCGGCGAGCCTCCCTGTGGCAATCTCTTCCTCTCACGCTCTCTCTTCCTCTCCCTTGGAAGTGTGAAGCCCGAACGAGCTCAAGGCCACTGTGCCGCCATGCGCCGCCCAATGGCTACACCGCTCCCACGGTGACCTCCCCTCCCACTGGCCATCATCCTCTACCGAAGCCAGCCCCTGTTACGCAGTCCTCCCTCTCCTTCCATGGCAAGTACCCGAAATGGGTCTCTAACCCATTTCCTCTGTACACGGCCACCCACGGCCACCCAGCACCACCATGGACCTCCCTCTTCCTCCCCCTTCCTCCTCCACCTGACCCGAGGCCCATAGCCTCTCTCCACCACACGGGTTTCCCCCTCACGCATGCACAGGTTGCATGTCCTCCACCGTCATCAGCCTCCTCAGGCCGCCACCAAGCCAAGCCAACCACCCATGGCCCCGATCTGCCACCCATGAAAGCACACTCTCTCTCACTCTCCCACGGCTTCTCCTCCACAGTATGGCCTAATCTGCCACCGTGAGCCACCGTGGCGCCACCACGAGATCCACCGCATTTCCCTTAGCCGAACCCTAGGTCCAAACCACCACTTTATGTGGTGGGTAACCACTGCACGTGATGGACAGTTACTACGTGTGATTGACCGCCACTGCACACGGCTAGATCCGCCGTGTTATGCTCTTTGCCATCATCACAAGGCCACCACAAGCCCTTGCAAGACCACACCTAGCTATCCAAACGCCTAAACAGTTAACGTACGTGGGTTAGCCACCACGTACGATACTTCCGATGTCATCGACCTAGACGGTCAATGGGCAACGCTCGGGGTATCCCGTCAATGGTATAACTCTCTAACCCTTATTATTTATATGTTAGTTGTTAATTAGTGGATTAGGTTGTAGACTGTACTGTTAGTATTAGGGGATTTACTGTGTAGTATGGAGACGTGCGGTGTAGCGAAGTGTTGGGCATTCTATGTAGTGCGCTGTGAGGTGTTGGGTGTATTTGTGAAGTGTTGTGGACTGTGCTGTGTAATGTAGTTGTGGAGTTTGTGCCGTAATTATGGCGTGGTTGTGTTGTGTAATGCAGTTGTGGGGTTTGTGCTGTAATTATGGCGTGGTTGTGCTGTGTAGTGTAATTGTGGGGCATGTGTTGTATGGATGGCGTGTCATTGAGCAGAATGGGAAGAGTACACACTAGGTGTACTCTGTGTGGGGCGTAGGGTGAGACGAGGAGAGTATATGTGGAATATACTCTCATGGCATATTGTGGAACGAGAAGAGTACACCTGAGTGTACTCTGTGTGGTGTAATGTGCATGCAGGGAGTACATTGGAACTCCAAGTGGCGGAGCGATGCACCATGTGGCAGTTATGCCATAATGGTGATGTGGCATGTGGAGCAGGATAAGTATGAGTAGAGTGTACTTCGTGGCATAGTGCATGTAAATGGAGTACACGTGGAGTGTACTCCATGTGGTTTAGTGATGCACCATATGGCGGGTATGCCATAGTGGTGAAATGATGTAATGTATATGGAGTACATGTGAGGTGTACTCTGTATGGCATAGTGTGTATAAAGGGAGTACGCGCGAGGTGTACTCCATGTGATGGAGTGACGCACCATACGGCGGGTATGCCGTAGTGGTGATGTGTCGTAAGTGCATGGAATATATGCGGAGTGTATTCCATGTGATGGTGTGACGCATCATACGGCGGGTATGCCGTAGTGGTGATGTGTCGTAAGTGCATGGAATATATGCGGAGTGTATTCCATGTGATGGTGTGACGCATCATACGGTGGGTATGCCGTAGTGGTGATGTGTCGTAACGTGCATGGAATATACGCGGAGTGTATTCCATGAGATGGAGTGACGCACCATACGGCGGGTGTGCCGTAGTGGTGATGTGTCGTAACGTGTATGGAGTACACGCGGAGTGCATTCCATGTAGTGGAGTGACACATCATATGGCAGGTATGCCATAGTGATGATGTGGCGTAGCGTATATGAAGGGAGTATACGCGGAGTGTACTCCACGAAGTGCAGCGACACACAGTATGGCGTGTCACAGTGATAAGGGTGGTTATGCAGTTGATAGGCGTAGAGCGTGGTGAATAGTGTCTGAAACTGTGGAACAGTATCCCGAAGTGGTTATGGTGAGGCTTGTAGTCTAAGGTGACGAGTACACAGCGGAAGCATGACTGGGCAGCGTCACCTCGTGACGTGGTTACTGACAGTCGTGCTTGCCATGTAGTGAAGCGATAGGGTATGAATGGCGTAAGGGGAACGTGACAAAATGTCACGATGTGACGAGAGTACGTGGGGAACCGTACTCTTGATGAGTTAGGAGTTGGCGCATGGAAGTGACGTAACAGGATGTCAAATGACGTGACAAGGTCACGGTGTAGCTTGGGGATAGTCTCGAGCTATATGACGTGACATGAGACATAGTTATGAATGGAGTCTTGTCGTGTTAAATGTTGGGATGAACTGTAAAAAGGGACAGATAGCATGAAGAGCCATGCTAACCGGGTTAAGAGAAGTTTGGTACCGGAGTATGGCCCTTATCCCTCGAAACTGGTGATCAACGTATTATATATGTTGATCTTAGGTGATAAGGGGTAGAGTACATGTGTAATATGGTGAGACACATGTGCTAGATGGATTCACCATATGTAATGGGTAATCAGTTCTGAGTATGGTTGCACGGTGCCTAAGCCTCAGAGTTGGCTTAGAGCCATGTGATTTGTATGGATGGGAATGAGGATTTAGTGTGGGCTAAGATGCATGAAGGTAGAGACAGGCGTATTATCTTGGATTGGTATGCGTGATTCCATCGGTCAGAATCATGCATCGGAATGTGATTATCAGAAGAGTAAGACGAATGTCCTAGTGTCTTAATCCTAAGGTGAATCATGGGTTCACTTTAGTGGATAAGCACTCGAGACAAGACCTTGAGTTGGAAGGTGTGGTGACCGTAAGTGGTCCCCGAAAGATTTAACATAGTAAAGGACACGCAAGTGCACGAGGTAGAAGGAGAGTGTTTCAAGTATAGCGTAATTCTATTTATAGTTCAAGTTGCTTATGCATTAGATAAAGAATGACGTTAAGGTTATGTGTATGCATGTAAGTTGCATGGAGTCCAGGTAAGTGTTACGTTCATACTCTTCTAGAGTTTTCAAAGATACAAGAAACGCTTTTCCCTTAAGATGCTTATGAAAAGAAACGAAAGACGCTTTAAGAAAGAAAATGCTAAGTGTTCAAACGTATAAATATGTACGGCCCCTCCTTGGCAACCCCTATTTATGCACCCAAAGTATTAATTGTACGCATGTGAATGGATGACTATACGTTGTATCTATTGTATGTATTTTCTAAGAGAAAATCCACAAACCGACAAGATGCATGAAAGGCACGACAACGAATGCTTTTATGGATCCCATGAACCGACGCTCTCATATGCGCCGCGAGACGATGCCCGTGGATGCCATGAGAGACGACGTTCGAAGGTGACGCTTATGGGAGCCACGAAAGCTGACGTTTAAGCCCATGTATGTTCTCAAATGAAGTTTTCAAGAACGAACTGTTAAAGAAAGGACAGAACTGTAATGAACTGAAAAATGAAAAGACGATTTTCGGACTTACGCCCCAAACAATGTGAATGCTTTCTCATGAAAAGAAATGTTTTCTCATGAAAGGACTGTTAAATGAAAAGAACAAACTGAATGAAAGCTCCAGCTCTCTAGAGCTGGCATGAACGAATGCATGCAAAGCAAGAAAGAAAGAACTGAAAGCATGAATGTATGAAGATACGTAACGGCGACATGACTGAATGGAAAGGGTACCAATGAATTGGCAGATTGCAATGCCAGGTAAGTAGTGTTGGAAGTGCACCCAATGCTGCCCCTATGAAAGGGATTCCCAACCCGTGGCCACGGGCGGAATCTGGGTCCAAAGGAAGACCACTAACCCCAAACACACGGGGCGTAACGGTGTGTACTGGCCTATGAAAGCGATAAGAAAGAATGGATGTATGCACGTATGCACGAACGCACGAATGCACATGTATGCACAAGAGTACAAGAGCATGGACTCTTTAAGAAATGAAGGCACTGACGGGGGGAAACGTTTTATGACAAGAAAGCCTTTTTAAAAGTAAAATCCTGTACAGCGGCTCTTGAAGAAATGAAGGCACTGACGGGGGACACGTTTTAAATAAAGGAAAGTCTTTTGAAAGAAAAGCCCCGTCCAGTGACGTTTTCAAATGAATGCACGTAAGCACGTATGCATGCACGTAATAGTATGTACGAATGATGAATGCATGAATGAAAACCTATGTTGCTATATTTTTAACTGTATGAAGTAATGCTTACGACTCTTCGACTCATTTTAGTTTTTATACATGCCCCTCCCCCACAGGAACTGCACGATCAGGATGGACACGACCCATGGGGAAGAGCACGGAAGTCTAGGCACGAATTTTAAACGTACGAGATGTCCTTTTATTTCAAGGTTAATGTTTTCCGCTGTAAACCTCTTTTATGATCAAAACACATTTTAAACTATAAACGTGGAGTCTCGCACCCTGTGTATGCAAGCGAAAAGTTTTAAACAGGACGGTAATTCCCGTCCTTTTTATAAAAAAATTTTGTAAAAAGGTCTCACCATAAGGACAGGCGTTACGCCGTTACACAACCACATACTATATATTATAACTACTTCATGCACTGCTTTAAACATCCTGTTTCATTCCCCCAAAAAAGTTACCATGCCCAAAAACACCCTACTCTATGTCCTAGACCTCCCAAAATACAGAAGCTGCTGCCATTTCATTACGTTGCTCGAGTTCTATTACATCCATCTTGCCAACCATGATTTGCGTCTGCACAAAAACTTCCTATTTAGCACAATGAGAGTGTATTCAGTTGGACAGAAACATTACTGTAGTTCTGAAGACTATAAAGAAGGGTTGTTTTTATTAATATTCTCACATAAAGATCTTATGTCGTCGATGTCACGAATTTGTCATTCTTCCTAGACCAACAGACTTCCTTATAGAACTCTACCAGGTTTGTGGTAGTCGAACGCTATCAAATATTTGATAGATATTACAACTTCAAATAGGAGGAATTATAAAGTTAAAACTGCTATTTAACGATTCTTTGGCTTAATTGGAAGATGGTGGCGAAAGTACCAGAGATTTGACTTTGGGGGAGTCATATCGATCTATACGATAATGATTATGCATGCATATGTGTATGTATATATTATACACTTTGTTGTTTATAATTACAAAATATAAATTGTAGATGCAATTTCATTTCATATTCCTTCAATTTATAACAAATATTTCTTTTATATATGGAAGTTGATAATTGGTTATGTTAAAATTTTTAATTTAAATAAAATAAGGAATCCCACTGTTTAGGGATTCAAATAATTGGTTATGTATTTTTCATTATGTAAAAAGCCTGTTTTTTTTTTTTTTTTTTTTTTAGGGATTCAAACACTGATAACATGTTATCACAATTTAGAAAACAGTGATAAACATATCATGACAATTAAGCTATTCCCAAAGGAAAATTATTCAAGACTGGTTTAATTGGGTTAAGCTTGCGAACCCAAATCTTCCAAGCCCAGATATAAAAAAGATGAATTCTTCTTATCAGTCATTATTCTTTATTTTTATAAGGTGTGAAATAATGAATAGTAACTGATGAGAAAATTTTTTCTATAGAAAAATGTTCAAATCTTTCATAACGTAATTAGGTGCATCGGAGCAAGTGAAGGTGTTGCTCACATCATCATAAGCGTAGCTATAAGCTTGAGGGCACTGGTTCTCGAAGAACAGGGAATAGTTCATGGGAGGACATGTTTCTGGAGTACTGAAATCGCCAGTGCAGCAGTATTGTGGCTGATTGAACGTTGTGCATGCGATCACGCTTCCATCCCCAACTTTCAGTTGCAACTCTGCTGGGCAAACCACGCTCACATTGGCCAGGCAACTTGAGGTCTAGCAATCACCGGTCCCACCTTTTATGCTCACTGAAACAAGCAGGTTGAAGCCATCGACAAGGCTGACATCGTAAAAGTCTTTCCCACCATTTTCTGCTATGTTTATTTCTACCAAGGATGTTGGCGGGACAGCACCGTTGCCATTGCATGCAACCTGGCCGGAGGCACAATCCGCAGTAGTGCAAAAGAACCTTCCCGAGGCATCTATGGAGCAACCAGTTCGTGCCCAAAACCGGCCTTTCCAGGGAGCTTGGGCATCCAGTGATGTGGATGCTCCAGATGCTAACTCAAATCCGATTGTTGATAGTTGAGGTTTCTAATCAGCGATTAGGGTTCGTGGCCAGATGGTATTTGGACAGCTGTTTGTGAAAGTTATTCTAGCGGATTGAGCACCTGCAATATTCATAGACATGCAACATCAAACAAAATAATTCCTTGTGGCCATGCATATATGTCGAACATGAAAGCAACATATCCATCTTAGATATATGCAGCAAATGAATTTAGTCAAAGATATACCATTTTAGGTAATAAATCATACATGCATGCTTATCACGATGATACAGGTGCATGCATATATATATGCTATGACATCGACATGGTACTCGCGTTCTATTATAACATGTCATAGACCTACTTATGCATATACACGTGTCATTTTATGATAGGATGAGTATACCACATGTCCATTCTCCGACATTATCCAAAATTTATTCATATACACGTGTCATTTTATGAATGCTTAATGACAAAATAAATAAAAGCAATTAATATTTTTATTCATGCTAAAACGTTGAAGAAATTTCGATATATACTGATGATCATCATGATCACGAGGCATACCAGAGAGCTAGGAAATAGAAAGCCAAGATGAGGCAGGAAACTGAAAGGCTACCCTTCATCACTGCTAGATAGATATGCATGCATGCAGAGATGGGTGTGGTAGTAGTGGTACGTACTTATGAACATGGGATCCATACTCAAAGTTATATATATATATAGAGGCTCCATACTGGGTTTCTTTCAATCAACGCCGGTAACTGAGGTCGCGACCGTGACCTTCGTGTACGTCGATCGGACATATACGTTGGGGCTACGAGAAATTGCAGTAAATGTTATAAAGACTATTTTCTATGTTTATTTCTTTCCGTCAAATTTGAAACAAGAACTTCATCATGATGAGTTGTTTGTCAATGTTTTAGTGTTATGGTTCATCGCGTCAAATTAATTACTAATTTTCACTCTAGAAAACTTTATACGCGGTAAATTTAAAGCTTGGAGTTTCAGGACATCGCAAGTCAAAGTTTAATTTGCAATAGCAAGGGATTTACTTCTAGGTCTTGTGATCGATCGAATGGACAAATTCATTGAAGTGCACTGGCATTAACGTCCTAGCCAAATGTTAGTGCAGTATAAAAGTTGGCTAAATCGTCTTAAAAATGTTCTATATTGGCTAGCTAGAACAATCAATATGCATGGACTTTTGCTACCATTGTTCAACAAATATCTACTCTATTATAGTAAGTGTCTATCTAACTGTAAACAGTGATTTTTTCTTGTTTTGTCCCAAATAGACAAGTCTCATACAAGCCCTTGTAAAAAATTGGATCCTACTTAAAAAAAGTGTAAAAAAAATATTTTCTTTATTAGTGATCACTAATAAATATTTTCTTTATTTATGAGAGTACCCACTTTTTTTTTTACAAATAACTTGTATGAGACTTGTCTATCTGAGACTTGTACCTAGCATTATTCTTTGCACAAACGGCAATGCTAATACTCTTATAATTTATTGCATCGCATAAATTTTCTTCATATATAGTTAGTACCCTAAGCCTCCTTAAATTAAGTTCTTCGATCCTTCCCAATTAGTCAAAAGCCCATACGTACTTAGTCAATAAATTAAGGTGTTGGCCTGATTTGCAGAACTCACATGCAGTCTTTAAAATGGAGGTCTGGAGTTCGAAACTTCCATCTCCCAAATATATCAAATTAAATATATATATATATATATATATCAATTATAAGTATATTATGAGAATATTCACCACTAATTCATATAAATTTCTTTATCACATTTCTTCTATTTTTTTCATACACTCTTTATGGATCTTAACATTGAAATTTTTTACTCTTCGTCATCTGATCATGATTAGTTGGTATTAAATTTAAATCTTGCTATAGAAAAGCGATTGGGTAGTAAAAGAGGCTCAACATCTATTTAGTAATCAACCTCTCTAGAATAATAAATTTCCAATGATCAGATATCTTTTTATGATAAATTACACTCACATTTTTTATTTTTTATTTTAATTAAGTAGTGTATAAGATTGAAAAGATAAGAGAAACTAAACTGGTGATATCATTTTTCCTACATTTCATCTAGTAGCTAGATTAGATCTCGGAATTCATCCCAAGGGTAAAGAAAGCGAAACCAATAAAAATAACATTCATGCATATGTGTGATGTTACTTTCCATAGATTCATTGCCAAAGCTCAAAGAACAAATCTATTGAGCAAAAATGTAGCCAACTGGTTGTAGAATTCCTTAGCTAAACAAGTTCTTCTCAAACAAAGCCCAAGCCAAAAAATCTAAAATGTCGTGGGTGTAATTAGTGCCAGTGTTAAGGCCAGTAGAAGAATAAAACTCATTTAACTAGGAATTGATTAGAGATAAAGCTAGAATGAGACATCAAAGCTGAGAAATGATGAGATATACATGTGGGGAGGAATGTTCTTAAAAGGGAAAAAAGAGACACCAAAGTGGGAGATCGACTAGGGAAGAAAAAAAGAAGGGGCCATGCAAGGAGATCCCAAGACCATTTTTGCTACAAGACTGCATGAGATCAGTGATTGCAAAGAGATTAGTAAAAATAGAGAACTTGTAATATTAAACTCTATTTATAGATTTTGCACACCAAGACCCATGAATGTAGGTCATAGTGCTGAACCATATAAAATTATTGTCTCATTTATTTTCGGTCATTATCATTAAGTTAACCATAGATAAACACTTTAGACATTGTCTCTATCAAACACCACAACAATGAGAGAAGAGGATCAAACGACCATTCTATTGAACTCTCGAGGCCAAAAAAGGCATCAATAGTTTGGCACCGTTTATCGAATCGAATAGTCATTCTTCAAATAAAGGGTCGCATGATCCATGAAAAAGCAAGTGGATGAAGATGAAGAAGTCACTTGGTAAGACGAATATAATTATATTCAAGCGAATTTTACGTTTCGATCCTTTTGATCGAAAAAGACATTTTTATTTCGGCGAACGTGCATCGAGTTATAATTTGCCGGAATTGAGTATATACAACGATTAATGAACTCAAAATCATCGATTTTGAGCGCTGGAAAAACCCTTTTTCCTTATAGTGTAAGCACGAGGACTCAAGTATTTGATGTCCGCCTATGTGTTTCATATTGAATCTGCGAGTCGGAAGGTGCGGGGCCCTCCAGTTTCTCCAAACACCTGATCACACACGAATGTGCGTATGGAGGAAAAGTCCAAAGGCAGCGCATGGAGCCCACCATCACCATATGCACAAACGTGCATGCACATTGCATGCTTATGAATGAAGGCCGCAAGGGCGAGAGCCCAGCTACCACTGCATGTGTGTAATGTGAGTAATATGCATGCAGGGATTGCAATATCCCAATCAGAACTGGGTTCGTCGACTAGTGTGCACGTCTGATTGGCGGGAACGGACTCGAGCATTTGTAGACCCTACATCTGCAAGTAAAGCATGCCAACGTGCGCCCATGGTTGGGGACCACTAGGCAAGACCTCGACTCTACAAGCTCCTCAAAAGCGGATGGTGCTCACCACCCTCGCAAGCACCATGAGGCACAAGTGCTCATGGATGGCGAGCATGGTGAAAGAACAGAAAGGGCTGCCACCTCAGCGAGCACCTTGAAGGGGAAGACAATGCTTGAAACCTCGACAAGCATTGTGTTAGTATTTTTTTTAATAATATTTATTTCTTACTGGTTGCTCGCCTTTGCTTTTTGGTCTTTTACGTTGTGTTTGATGGGGACTGATAATTAAATTGCCGTTACTTTGGGTTTAATTTGGCTTGAGGCCTTATTAGTTGTTAACGTCGGCTTTTTAATTCTGAGTCCGTTAGTGTTTTTTAATCTTTGTCTCTTATCAGCTCTTTGTTAATGGTTAGTGCAATCGGTTTTTCTTTAATTGGCTGCTTTTAATACCTTTGATGGCCAACATCTTTTTCACTTTTATTGTTTTTGCCTGTTAGTTTCTTTTTACCTCCTGGACCGTTTATGGTCCATATGGTCTATTTATGTATATATTTGAGTAGTCTTACGGAGTATATGTGTGTGGAATATTTGACAAAAAGTGTGATAAACAAAAATATACTTATGAGTATTTCCATTTTTGAGAGTATTTCCAGATAAAAGAGAGGTGTTATTTTTTAGTGGAGCTTTGGGCTCAACCACTTGTGCAGAGTAGGATTGAGTCATACGACGATCAGTTGGGCTGTTGTATCCTGGAGGAGTCAAGTCAAGAAGATTTCTGCTGCACCGGTTAATCTGAGACTTTGTACACCGCAGAGGGCTTGAATCTCCTTAAAGAGAGTTATATTTCCGTGCCTCAGTCCAAACTGGCTTCGTTTTATTTTTAATTACATTGTAATTTTTATTATATTATTGTGTATTTCACCAACACATTGTGAAAGCATAGAAAGTGCTCGTGGCAAGCACGGGTGAAAGCAGAGAAAGTATTCATCACCTGAACAAGCATCATGAAGGGGAAGACAAATGCTCGCTGCCTTGGCGAGTACTATGAGGAGCATGAAGCTTGCCATCCCAGTGAGCTTCATGGAAGTAGCTAGATGTCACCACTTTCGCGAGCTCCATCGGGGCAAAACTAGACCGCCACCTCGAGCAGCTCATTGAAGCCGATGGAAGTTTGCCACCCAGAGAACTACATGCAAAGGTGAACATCACTACATGCAACCTCGAGAACTAGTGGGAGAGCAGTTTCCTCGCAACTAATGTGGGTAGAGTTGCATGCCACTGCCACAAAGCTCCTTGGCCCTTTTCACTGATGCTTGTAGCCATGTCGCCATGCAACGGACCAACTAAACTCTATGCAATGGACTCATGAAGCTTGTGTGTGTGGACCATTGAGCTCATAAAGACGAGAATCTTTGTGAGTAAGTTGTGTGGGCTAAACATTCAGATAGGGAGTCAAATTTCATCCCTAAGGCCATTGAGAAAACAACTGAGTTTATAGTGATATGATAACTCCCTTAATTTGATGGATAGGTTTTGAAACTGGATTTTATACTCCTCAATAGATCCAGTTTGTTTCAATCTGGTGAGGGCCTCCTCAACGTTTACGTTTTAACTTCTGTTGGATTTACACAACAAAAAGGCATAAAGTACACAAAAACTTTTTCTCCTATGGTAAAGTTGGTAACAGTTCGGGTTTTGTTGACTGTGGCAGCACTACAAGGATGGCATCTTTACCAATTTGATGTAAACAACGTATTTCTCCATGGAGATTTTGAAGAGGAGATTTACATGCGTAAACCCACCGGATACAACAAAGGAGGACCTCACCAAGTCTGCAAATTGCTTAAGAGCTTCTATGGCCTTAAGTAAGCCTCTAGACAATGGTACTTAAAATGTAACGCCCCGACCCCGAGGGTCCGGAGAGTTAACTCATATGACCTGAAATCATCTCCAATAATATTTTTTAAAAAATAAACCAGAATCTCCATAACATATTAACCTATTTGTTCAATACAAATATCCATATTCCTACTTAAGGGCACATCAGTGGTGTCTCATTGATATACATAAACTTTTACACAAAGACTAGAAATATCCAGTACTCAACATACCAAAGCCACATAAAATATCAACGCTACCAAAAGACTCTCCAAAAGTCATTGTACCCTAAGGCACTTAGTCTTCTATGATCCACAAAACTTGCAAGTACTCCCTATTCTTGATTTTCAGCTGTTGCATCAAAATTATCTGAAACATATTATGGAGATAGGGGTGAGTTATCAACAACTCAGTAAGCAGAGAATATATACTAGTATGCAAACATGAGCATTTACAGATTTCAAAATACAGAACAAAACACTTTTTATTTTCAGAATGCAGAGTCAAAACATGTTATCAATAATATCAGAGCAAAAGTTTAAAAATATTCTTATTCAAAATTTCTTTGGCACAGCATAACTGAAACATCATATCAGAATATAATTCCATGTTTAACCCCCGCGGTAGGATTGTGCAAACCCAAGCGGCCAATCGAGCAGAAACAGAATGTGAATCTTCCTCTTATCATTCTTGGAGCCCCGAGTGTGCACATAGGAAAGACCACGCAGAAAACCACTTTGTTTCCAAAGTGGGTGCACCAGAAACAGAAAAGTTCGTACCAACCCAAACAGAGGCCACAGTTTTACACCCGTGGTAAGGTCAGAATAGAAACAGAATGTCATGCCAGAGGTTTTAGAAATCTCATCTTATCATATCAGTGTATATAACAGTTTCAGAACATAACAGGATCATATCACAAAAATATAATTTATGCACAAAATTTCATATTCGCTCTCTTTTGC
Organism: Juglans mandshurica; assembly: GCA_022457165.1. Taxonomy (NCBI): domain Eukaryota; kingdom Viridiplantae; phylum Streptophyta; class Magnoliopsida; order Fagales; family Juglandaceae; genus Juglans; species Juglans mandshurica. Next base: position 23,109,167 of record CM039625.1, on the reverse strand, counting down.
ACAATTCGGAAGCAAAATGTGAAAATAAGCTCATGTTTGCACTTGTCATGACAGAAATTATTTCCTTCTTATACAGAATTTCATGATTAATTTAGAACAAATAACTGAGGTCGTTTTCAAAATTTCCTTTCATAACAAAACATGCACATTTTCGAAATTGATCTCATTCTATTTTATTTTTATGCAAAGGCTAGCATAGGAACCCCGCTTACCTGGACTTCTTAGCTTGTCAAAAATTTCCTCAAAAGTACCGAACAAATATTAATCTTCACCTCTAAGATAATCACGTAAATTTTCATAAATTTCCAATCAATTTCTTATTTCGATATTCAAGCCTAAAACTTCTAAAATAATCCATTTTTAATTCCTCAAACCCAAAATTCTCATTATTCTTAAAATACCAACTTCATTGTCTAAATTCACCAATACCCAACTTAGTAACTCCGACTAAAACATTAAATTCTAACCTATTTGTGATTGGGATCTTACGATAATTTATAATACTAAATACATAAGTATATTGAAATCATTATAAGTAGAAACTCCTACTTTTGTTTAAATAATAATAAAATATATATATATTGTTTTTAAAAGGATTCAAAATAATATTTTGTACTTATTGATCATTCCAAAAAAAAACATTATCAGTATCTACTTAATAACCATTCCAATAAAATATCATTCTCTTAAAAATACTAACTTAACAAGATAGACCCACATGTGCCTAATTCAAAAAAAATATATATGAGAATCACACGCGGCCCATGTTTTTAATTTGAAAGAATATATAAAAATCAATTGATGTTCTAAACAAAAAGGCTGAAAAGGGTAATAACACCCTTCATCTACAACTCACCCGAGACACCTCCAGTTTCCTTTTTAAGTAGTTATAAATCACAACACAAAAATGAAACTAGTAGAGGAAGATAAAAACGTGAGCGACGGCGAGGTCCTACTCATGGGAAAAATGGAGGCAGTGGCACTGCGAGAGCGCGACGGATAAAGGGCTAAGGTGGTGGTGAAGTCCTCGAAGACGTCGCACGGGGAGAGAGAGAGAGATAAAGCTGAAACCGAGAGAGAGGCACACGGTGAGAGAACGAGAGAGAGACCGAAAGGAAAGGACCATCAACCGAAAGTGGCGTGAGCTTACCGTGAGAAAACTGAGGCGGCGTACAGCGGCGTGCGGCGGACCTGGGTGATGGGGAGTCCTCGCCGGCAAATTCTGTGGAGGCACAGTGTGGTGAAGCTCTCGGTGGGGGGTGATTGCAGCGGCTGAAGGTTGCTCTATTTTGGATAGTTAAAACAGGGGACTTTCGGGGCTTGTATTGGAGGCTACAGAGGCATTGGGAGGCGGCTTCGTGTGGCTGAGGTTCCGCGTGGACTGGGTCCAGGGAGTAGCGACTCGTTGGCTGGGCTGGTGCTCTGTTTTTCGGGGGTGCAACAGAGGTGGTGTTTACACGGAGAGGGTGGTGGCGCACGGCTTGAGTGGTGGAATTGAGAGGCGGAGGTACAGGCGCGAACTGTGTTTGGTGGAGTTACAGCACGTGGATTTGCTTTGGGTGCGGCGGTTTACTGGATGCAAATCGAGCCCTTCGGTTGGTGTTTTATGGAAAAGGTGGTGGCTGGTTGCGGTCTGTACTAAGGTTCACAATGGGGGTGGAGACTCAGATAGGTTTAGATGGCTGAAAGTGTGAAGAGAGGGCAACGGCACTGAATCTAAGTTGAGGATGCTTAACACATTTATATAAGATATATATAGTATAGAGAATGAAAACCTAGTGGAGAGGATGGAATGACTGCATGAAAAAGGAAATTTGAGTCTGGAAAAACGATTCCACGGACTGGGTTCTTACGTCTAAAAAGAAAAGAAAATAACATAACATAACATAACATAAAGTAAAGTAAAGAAAAAAAATATACTTAGGCCCACGACTTGGACTCTTAACGAGATTATTGCATGGCTTTTATCTAAAGTTTTGGGGCTCTATTCAACCTAAAATAAATATAATTATCCCATAAATTTTCTGATGAACACCCACTTGATCCATTAAAGACTTTAAAACCTAATTATATATCAAACCTATAGAAAAAGAATTATATACTGCCAAAAAATATCTCAGGCTCAAACTCTCTTCTAAAAATTTTACTCGTAATCCCAAACGATTTTTCATAACTATAACCCAAAAATTTTGTAAAGTGGCTTGACTGGCCCTGGTGTTACACAAAATCCTTCTCATCTCTCACTAAATTTGGTTTTGAGCAAACCAAGGCCGACTATAGTCTTTTCACTAAACTAGATGGGAATTCCTTTACTATCATTCTAGTCTATGTTAATGATATTATCATGGCTAGTAACTGTAAAGACCTTGGTTGTTTGCGATATTTTCTTGGCTTGGAGGTTGCTAGATCCCCTCAAGGGATCCACCTATGTCAAAGGAAGTATGCTTTGAACATCTTAGCTGACTCAAGTACACTCGACAATAAGCCCATCAAACTGCCTCTAGATCACAACTTCAAAATAAGCAAGGATTATGGTGATCCCCTTCCAGATCCAAGTGTCTATTGTAGGCTGATTGGTCCTTTGCTGTATCTCACTATCACCAGACCTGACATCTACTATGCTATTCAATTTTTAAGCCACTTTATGGATCGAGCTACCACCACTCATTTAACTGATACTGACAAGGTTCTTCGGTATATTAAAGCAGCCCCTGGATAGGGCATTCTCTTGTCTTCTACATCTCAGTTGCAGCTCAAAACCTATTGTGATTTCGATTGGGCCTCATATCCTGATACTCGTCGATCTGTTACTAGCTATTGCATCTTCCTTGGCAACTCCCTTGTTTCTTGAAAATCCAAGAAACAATCTGTGGTCTCCCGTTCCTCAGCTGAAGCTCAGTATTAACCATGGCAACAACTTGTTTTGTGTAACACCCCGTATTTTAGTGTATTTTTACTGAAGAATTATTTTTTATTGTTTAAAAATTTATCCTCTTATTTTAAAATTGGTTGGATTTTTAGTGAGTTTATTTCTACGATTCTAATTTGCTGAAAATTATTTTTATGTGCTTTCCTAATATTTATTTATTGTTATGCATTTAAATTGCTTTTAATATTTAAATTAATTACTGTGGGATTTAATTATTTCAATTTGACTTTACCATTACGTTTAAATTATTTTAATTAACTTGTGGTTTTAAAATCGTTTCCGTTGGATCATTTTTGTAACCCAAGTTATGAGGATTGGACCTCATTTCTTTTCTCCTTATTTTTCTTTTCCTCCTTTTCTTTTCTTTCTTTTCTTTTTTTTCCTCCTTATTTCTCCTTCCCTCCCGTGCGACCCAGCCCCCTCCCTCTCTCCCGTCCGATTTCTCCTCCACCCAGCTCGCCGTCGTCGCGCCGCCGTGCGCGACACCGCTCTTCCGTTCCCCTCCCCAACGGCCGGCGACCCTTCCCCGTGAATCTCAGCTCCTATCTCGCCGCTGGTAGCCCCCACGAGACCCACGAAGCCGCGGCATTCTTTGAGCTCGCGCGCCGCCGTCGCGCCACCTCCGGCCACCAACTCTTTACCACATCATCCCCAATCTCTTAGCAATCCAATGGACCCAACCCCAGCTCCGATCCGTCACCGGTGAAGCCCCACCAAGTCCATTTCCGATTTGTGCATTTTTTGCCTAAACCCATCCCTTGCGCCGCCACCCACGGCAAACCACCACCACCATTGGCTTCACCGACCTCCCTAGGCCCTATCCTATCATTTTTTGGTTTTCGTTTGTCTCCGTTGAAAAGTTGGTATTTGTGACCCACGGCCACAGTGTATTTTACACTGTGGTGTTGCTCAGACGTCGCCTTTTTCAACTTCGTGATCCTCCGGAAATTAGTATATTGCACTGTAAGTATTTCTTCAAAGAACTTTCATAATTTAAATGTATTTTTGCACTAACATATTACACTGTATTTGTTTGACTTGCCGGACTGAGTCCGAGGAGTTCGGGAGTCGGATGGTATTGTGATTGGAGTTGTTTGGTTGTTTGATTGAATTGGTTATTGGTTGTTGATTTATATGGATCAGTGTTGGTGCATGTACATATCAATATTTCATGCTTGATCATGTTTGTAAAGAAAACTTGGTTTTCGTGTATTGCATTCATGTGCATGTGTGATTTGGAAAAGTTATGATTTCATGTGTGAAAAATTGGATTTGTTTGGATTGATTGATTTGAGAAAAAAGGGAAAAAGACTGTAGGGATGGTGGTAAGCTGGGACGGTGGTAGAGTCCCACTTGTGATTCCCGCCTACAGTGCTCTGTTATGTATCTATTGTATGGAAAGAAACTGTAGGGATGGTGGTAAGCAGGGACGGTGGTAGAGTCCCGCCTGTGATTCCCGCCTACGGTACACGCGGTAGGGATGGTGGTAAGCAGGGATGGTGGTTGTGTCCCGCCTGTGATTCCCGCCTACGGTGCACGCGGTAGGGATGGTGGTAAGCAGGGATGGTGGTAGAGTCCCGCCTGTGAGTCCCGCCTACAGTGTCCGATAAATGGTTGAGTTTTGTGTAAACCATTTTCTGGAAAAGTATTTTACGGATAATTTGGGTCGAATGAGATTTTGGCGTGTGTTGAAATTAATCGTTTTCGGGGAAAATGATGTTTTGAGACAAATGTATATTCTTTTTATGCATGCATGTTGGTCGCATTTAATGCATTTATATTACGTTGTTATTTTGGGTTATACTTACCTGCGGTACCGTTTTATGGTATCGCAGCTTTTGATGCAGATGAGGATGATGAGTCCTAGGCTTTGGCTCCGTTGGGAGAGCGATCTGGGATTGCTCTCGTGCATCGATATTTATTATACTAGTCTTTTATGTATTTACCTTTTGTAATATATTTGGGATGACTGTATAACTTTTTAAAAATAAATTATTTTAGACACCTGTATTTAAATTTCTGGTACTTAGTTGATTTATTATATTATCCGTTGCGATTTTTGTTGTGCACTTTTGTATGTTGCATACACTTGGGCCCATTTCATTGGGATGCGTGACCCGTGTTGTCACCATCCTGACGTCACGATTCCTGTTCTTTTGAACGTGGGAGTCGGGGCATCACATTCTGAGCTCACTTGGCTCCACTACTTGCTCACTGATTTGAGAATCTCACACCCCCAAGCTGTTCTCCTCTACTGCGACAACCAAGCAGGCCCTTCACATCATTGTCAATCTTGTTTTCCATGAACGCACTAAGCACATTGAGTTAGATTGAGATAAGATTCAAGAAGGTAGCATCACCATAGCTCATGTTGCTTCACAATCTCAGCTAGCAGACATTTTTACTAAGGCTTTACCCTCTTATCTCCTTCACTCACACTTATCCAAGATGGGAATAGTGAATCTCTATTTTCCATCTTGCAGGGGGCTATTACACAATGAAGATGAAGCTAAAGCTGCAGGTCGTTCATCTTCTGGTGTTAATCACACAACAGCTACAAGTCTTCTGGTAGAACACCCACGAGCAAAACTGAAATGTGGGAAAGGATGAATTTTCTGGTATTTTTGTTTTACTTGTATTTTGAACTCATTATTCTTTATTCTTGGTACATATTTTTTGTTGCTTAGATGGCTGCTACTTGATATAGATTTAGTTAGCTGGGAGAGAGTCACAGAGTGTATATGAGGCCTCTTTCTGTTCTTTTGTAATTGATTATTCATTCAGTGGAATATACAACTATTCCTCCATGCATCATGCTCTTTGAATCTCTGTACCTTCTTCCTTAATTCTTACATCTTCTGTGGTCACCAAAATTGGTAGGTTGAAGCTGTCTACAAGACTGGTATCGTAAAAATCTTTCCCACCATTCTCTTCTAGCTATGTTGATTTTCGCCAAAGACACGGGCGAGGATGCTTTGGATGCTAACTCAAACTCTGTTAATAGTTGAGGTTTCTTTGTGAACGTTATTCTAGCAGATTGAGCAGTACCTAAATTTATGGACTTAAAAGAAAATATAGAAACTTTTTTTTTTCATACTTTTAAGAAAACACAAGAATTACAGATGGGGTTAGAAGAATATTTTCATATTTTTGAAAGACATTTTAGAGTTTTGAAATTTTTTTAGATCAATTTTTTTATTTATTTTTTAAATTCTGATGGCGAGCTCAAAGCCCATTATCCTCACATTTTATTGATCTGTCTATGGAGAACTCAAAGCTTTTTTTTTTTTTTTTGTGATAAAAACACTGATAAAATGTTATTATCATTTTAACATATGACAATTAAGTTATTCCCAAAGGAAAATTAGGTTAAGCTTGCGAACATAAGGAGAGTACTGCATGGAACTAAAAAACATTTATTGCAAATTAAAATAGGAGAGAATTGGCGTTCATGATATCCCTTGTGCCTTTAACTTTTTATTAATTTATGGCTTGAAAAATTGAGAACAATCACCTATAATTATAGTTAAATTGGTCCTATTGTTTTTCTTAAAGTTTATTACAATATTATTAAATTTTAAATTTTATAATTTTTTATATTTACAATTTTTTTAAGTTTTTATTGATCATGTTTTAAAAGTTTTTTGTATTTTTACAATTCATGCTAACTTTGCATTAATTTTTAAAAACTTTTAAACGTTCATTGCACGCAGTATTCCACGTGTCGTTTTCTGACCGGTGCTTAAGTGACAGTCAAATTCCATGTCACCCTTTCCATAAGGAGAGTACTGGAATCCTGATGAAGGGTCCCATTTGAAACTTCACGGTAACCATTGCCTATTCTTGAGCCGTAATGCTACCTTTTTTTTTCTATTGAAAAGGAGCATAGAGCTCATTCATTCATTAAGCAAGAGATACGAAATAGATAAGGGAGGATCTTCAATGTCTACAATAGTTTCAGATGAAAAGAGAGCCTTCCTAGCTAACACCTGAGCCACTCTATTGGCTTTTCTATAAACATGCTTAACAGACCAGACCTCATAATGAGAGAGGAGTTTTTGTGTATCTTGGGTGACCATAGCCATTTGAGACTCGTTCTTGTCATTTATCAAAAGAGCCGACACAACCTGTTGAGAATCCCCCTCTAAAACAACCTTCGAGAGCCCAAGCTACAGACCAAACTTTGCTGCCTCATACGCCCCACAAGCTTCAGCTAGTGTATGATCCGGATACAGGGGTCTACTCATTCTCAGAGCAGCAATCATAAGACCTTTGTGATCCCTAATGATAACCCATATTCCAATTCTGCCTCTATATTTATCCACCGCAGCATCCCAATTCATTTTGCTACACAAAATGCATACAGGGGTCGACACAACCTGCCTCTACCTTGGAGATTATAACTGCTACACAATCGGTTTGAAAAAAATTAAAATTTATTATTAAAAAACTAGTAAACTCTATTTTTTACAAAAGAATTATCTAGTATTTACGTACTCAACGACTATAAATATCATTTCTCATTCTTAAATAAGATGTATTAATTTTAAAAAAGTGAAACCACAAACTTGAAAAGGAATTTTGGCTTAAAATAATTTCTTGCGATTTAGCCTTGTTTGTTTTCGCAGATGAGTTGAGATTAAAGTTAAAAAAATGGATAAAATATTATTAGAATATATTTTTTTAATGTTATTTTTATTTTGAACCCTTAAATGTAAGAATGATAGAAGACAAAATATATATTGCAGCCTACTGTGCGCTGCAGCCACACCACACTTCACTGATTAAGTGTAAAAAAAAAAACACAGCACTGGTGTGCTGCGGCTACGGGCTGCTGCCTAGAATAACTCATGATAGAAACCTAGTGTTATGGGTTAATTTTGATCGATGCAAACAGAGAGATTCTGGTGGAGTACTGGTACTATATTGTAGTCCGATCCCATGAATATATGGTTGCATGTGAAGATGGAGTACGTAGCAGCATACAGACCAAAAGCACAAGAAATTTATATAATTTTCCCATTTATTTATGAATTTTCTATATGTAGTAATTCATTATCATTTGTTACATAGTAGATTATAATTATAATTATTATAAAGAGCAGATCAGAACACATGCAATATGCATGCATGCATAATCCTTGATCTCATCTCATGATCAAGTACTTCAAGGGCAGAAAGTGATAACGTAATTAGGTGCACCGAAGCAGGTGAAGGTGTTGTTCACATCATCATAAGCGTAGCTATAAGCTTGAGGGCACTGGTTCTCAAAGATCATGGAATAGTTCGTGGGAGGACATGTTTGTGGAGTATTGAAATTGCCAGTGCAGCAATATTGTGGCTGATTGAACGCCGTGCATGCGCTCTTGCATGCGATCACGCTCCCATCCGCGGCTTTCAGTTGCAGCTCTGCTGGGCAAACCGCATTCACATTGGCCGGGCAACTTGAGGTTTGGCAATCACCACTCCCGCCTTCTGTGCTCACTGAAACAGGCAGGTTGAACCCGTCGACAAGGCTAACATCGTAAAAGTCTTGCCCACTATTTGCTGCTATGTTGATTTCTACTAAAGATGCCGGGGGGATCGCACCATTACCATTGCATGCAACCTGTCCAGAGGCACAATCCGCAGTAGCGCAAGAGAACCTTCCTGAGGTGTCCGTGGTGCAACCTGTTCGTGCCCAAAAACGGCCTATCCATGGAGCTTGGGCATCCAGTGATGTGGATGCTCCAGATGCTAACTCAAATCCTGTTGTTGATAGTTGAGGTTTCTGATCAGCGGTTAGGGTTCCTGGCCAGACTGTATTGGGACAATTGTTTGTGAAAGTTATTCTAGCGGATTGAGCACCTGCAATATTCATATATATGCATCATCAAACAAAATAATTCCTTGTCACCATGTATATATGTCGATAATGAAATCCAACATATCCATCTCTGCAAATGAATTCGATCGTAAATCACACATGCATACCAAATGTGTGTTCTTCGACAGTAACTAATAAGTATTCATCATAAGCCTAGCTAGGACAAGTATCATGCGAGAGAGAAAGAGAGATTGTTCAGTAGAAAAAAAAATTAAAATGTGATCATACATATATCTAAAATACATTTATATATATATATATAATCCATTTTCCAATAGCTAAGGCAAGAGCAGGAGATCATGAGTGAAAGGGTCTTCATGATTGATGCATAGATAGGCGAAGTAATTAATTTGATGATCTCAATGTATATAATATGCAGAGCTGGGCCGGTGTGGTAGTACTACTGCTACGTACTACGTTATTGGTGCTATATATATACACATATATAGGGAGGTTCGCTCATACACGGAAGACTCAGTTTTCTTCGTTTAGGCCGAATAGTATACTTAGGTCCGGATCGACTATCGGACAAGAACTTAAACAGAAATTCCTCCCTAACAAATTCATGTTTGTCAAATGTTTTAGTGTTATGGCTCACCGTGTCTAATTTTCAACCAGTAATATTATTGCGTGACAAGTACTCATTACAAGAAAAATGACATTTGTGATCATTGTTTTACAACGAAATTGACTATTTACGACGAAAACAGACTCATTTTAATTGGAAATAATAATTTCGCTAGAAATAACTACTAACAAATATGCAATTTTCTTGTAGTGACTTTATACTGCGGAAAAGTAAAAGCTTTGAGTTAATTTTGGAGACAAGTCAAACTGCACACCTTCTTGGTCTTGTAATCTATGGAATGGACAAAAATTCATAGTCTTATAACTTATTTATTTATTGCATCGCATGAATTTTCTTCGGTACAGTAATTAATTTATATGGCTGCAACATGACCGCCAAGCTAGTCCATATATCGCCTCAAATTAAATTCTTCCTTCTAGATTGTTTCTTATAAAGTAATTAATTAAATTCTTCCTTCTAGATTGGTCAAGAAACCGTATGCAAGTTACCTTAATTAATATTGACTAAGGTGGCTTGCATCTTCTTCCACCTTAATTATCGGAATTCGAACAAATAATAAGTGGTCTAAGTGAAGAAGGAATTATGCCTTTTCCGGCACTGTGAAAACGCCGCAATAAGTCATTAAATCGTTGCAAATGATTTATTCCAACGATTTTTTCCTCGCCGCACAATGGTTGCCAAAAATTGGATGGTATTTCTGTTTACCATTGATTTCTCATTATCATCACTAATAATAATTTTAGCAACGCCAACCATGTTGACGCAAAAATTGATAATTGCTTGTTGCAAACAATGTGCCCACATTTATATAGACTAATGGAAATGCTCTATCTCGACATTATATAGTCGCTGCAAATATGAAAACTTTCGCCGCTATTGAGTATGTAGTATTGCGTCCATCACAAAATCGTCGGTACTTTATTCCATTTTTGTCAACCAAATTCGAAGTAATAGGCTACTAAAAGCACCGCCAAAGGTTTTCAACATTTCCAACACTAATGTGATTGGTTGCAAAAGAAGTACATTTGACATGTTTTTGTTCGCCAAGAAATGGTTCACCTACATGCAATAGGCTGCCTGAGCACTAGCATTGGACTCATCAAACTTATCTTCAAATTTTAATGAAAAATTCATGTTTTCCATATATCTAAAATCTCATTCTCCATAACTCCACATTGGATTGGCAATTGAATTCATCAAAATAATAATATAATAATATTTTTATTTTTTTTCATATTTTATAATTACACTAATCATATGTTAATTAATAATTTAATTTGATTCTTACATTATTATTACAAGAAGAGGGATGAGGGAGGGAGGAGCTGAAGCTCCAACCCTCCTCTGGTCTGGGTTGTTTTAGAGGGCTGCTCTAGAGAGAAAAGGGAGAGAGCAAAGGTGTGTTAGGGCATTGAGCTTTTTCGAAGTCCAACTCTACTTTGAATGTGCATTAAGGAACCTTACAAATTAAGTACCATAATATGGACAAAGGATTTATGCAATATTGCACGTATCCTTTAATTGTGACCCACTTATATTGACTACTACTCCTATCTTGAATATAAACATTCTTATATCACAATCTCATCTGATAAGAAATATTACCAAATTATCCTAAATAAGATCGTCTTGTGCTAAACATGAACATTCATTCATAAACTGTTAAAAATCCTTGATCAGTTTTCCAGGAATTGATCAAGGATTTTTAACTATTACATTCCAAATCTCAGATTTACAAACTTAAATCTCAGGCCTTAGCAAATTCCAAATGTAATACAATATTAACATAATCAACTGAATCCAAAATGCTCCATAAAACTTATAGGCAGCAATATCCACTGGCTTGGCAGGGCTGGGTGAGACAGGATCAAATCATTTCACACACACGGCAGTGCTCCACTTCACAATTTATCTACCACCATGAAATTGTTCATGTTGAATTGTATCCCAACAAAAAACTGCCCAATGAAACAGAATCATCTCTAACATGCATCCAGGTTCAACATCCCTGAACCTTCATCCAGTCCTCACACCTACACATGCATTCAGTGATATATACAGTTTTTCCTTCATGCATCATGCTCTCTGAATCTCTATACCTTCTTCTTTAATTTGTGGGAATTCTTACATCTTCTATGGTCACCAAAATTGGTAAGTTGAAGCCATCTACAAGATTGGCATCATAAAATCCTTTCCCACCATTCTCTGCTAGCTATGTTGATTTCCATCAAAGACGCGGGCGTGGATGCTTTGGATGCTAACTCAAACTCTATTGTTGATAGTTGACGTTTCTTCGTGAAAGCTATTCTAGCAGATTGAGCAGTAGTACTTGCATGCATGTCCAACACAGAAAGCCAACATATCCATGAGTCTGGAAAAATAAATGCTTGATGACAAAATAAAAGCAATATTTTTGTTCATGCTAAAATTATCATCATCCTTAAGAAGGCCAAGACAAGGCACAGGTTTCAACACATCTGGCTTGGAAGATAGACTTGGCGAAATCTGAGATTTCTCAAGAATTACAGATGGGGTTAGAAGAAGATTTTCATGTTTTTGAAAGATTTCAAGAGTTTTTGAAATTCTTTCAGATCAATATATTTATTTATTTCTTTTTCAAATTCTAATGGCAAGCTCAAAGCCCATAATCCTCACATTGTATTCTGTCTATGGAGAACTCAAAAGCTTTTTTTGTTTTCTTTTTTTTTTTTTCTTTTTTTTGTGATACAAACATTGATAAGATGTCATCACAATTTAGAAAAGAGTGATAAACATATGACAATTAAGCTATTCCCAAAGGAAAATTAGGTTAAGCTTGCGAACCCAAATCTGGGATCTTCACTACAAGAAAAATGGGCTTTTGTGACCATTTAATTGCGGCGAAAAGATTATTTGTGACCAAAACAGACTCATTTTAGCTGTAAATAGTGATTTCGCTAGAATTAACTGGCCACAAACAAAAAGTTTTGTAACACCCCGCTCCCCAATAAAGACATTTTAGAATTTTTGAGGAGCCAGTGTGCTACTACTAAACTTAAATATAATAGATTTTCCTTTTTTTTTTTTTTAACAATACGCCAGATGCGTAAGAATTCCATAAAATAACAAATTTCATTAAATACTGAAAATCCAAAATAAAGTCTGCGGAAGCACTTATTAAAAATACGGAAGTCTCATGTGCTTATCAAAATAATTTATTTAAACTCTAAACCATAAAAATAATTATAGTATAATCTGTCTAGGCCTCTGCCTCTCCTCCCTAGGTCAAGTCCTGTCCTGCAGTCTCATCTTTATAAATGTCATCACCTGGGATGGTTTAAAAACATGAAAACAAACTAAAATGAGTCGAATAATCAATAGCAACACATCATACAGTAAACATAATAAACATAAGGTTTCTTGAAAAGCGTGCATATTCATAAATACATTCATAAATAACATGAGCATGAACAATAACTTATCTTTCACTTATTATAGGTCATTTCCCACTGTTAACCCCCGTAAGTTAGGGTTAGCGAATCTAAATAGATTCTGATTCCGCCCGTGGCCGCGGGTTGTGAAATCCATACATAAGGAAGACAATACTGGGTGCACTACCAGCATGCACGACCTGACAATGCAATATGCCCATAACATTGGTACCGTTTTCATATCATAACATAGGCCGTTATATTTTATCAAATCATACTTGCATACTTGTCATTTCATAGATTTCAAAAGAAATCACATACGTACTTGTCATATCATATCATAGATTTCAAATGAAATCGCACCAGAAGATTTATAAATATCGTGATATATGATTCCTCACATAAATTCATGCATTTCATAAATAATTTCATGAAATAACCCTCACATAAAATCATATTTTCATAAATAATTCTATGAAATAACTCACATAAAATCATGCATTTCATAAATAATTCTATGAAATAACTCTTACATAAAATCGTGCATTTCATAAATAATTTTATGAATAATCTTTCACATAAAATCATGGATTTTCATAAATATATCATGATTAAGTACGTAAAGAGGAGCTTCCAAAGAAGGGCATACATGTAAAATATTTTTATAAAAGACATGCCATTTACTATACATACGTGTAAGGGTATGATCATGCTACTTACCTTGCAACGCTAAACCACTATTTTCGGCACGTAATCGGTCGCCTATAAAATAAACACGTAATTTGCATAAATTTCTAATTAAACAGGAAATTTTATTGAAAATCTAAACTATTAAAAATATCCTATATTTTCTGAATCTAAAATCTTCCTATCACTGAATTATTCTAAACTGATAATCTTTGGAACAAAAAGACCTAAAGCCAGTTGAGGAGTTTTACAGGGCTAAGACGTGGGGTGTGTCATGTTTAGAAAGAGCTTTCGTGAGTTTTTTATTGAGGAAAAAAAAAATGAAGGATATATGGTAGGATTTCTCATATGAGTTGGTCTCCTAATAGGATTCGAATTTATTAATTTAGAGGATAAGGATGAGTATGAGGTTAGGATTATAAGATCAAGAGATGATATTTACGGATGGAGATAGGAAGAAATGATATTTAAATTCAAATTAAACTTAAAATCTAAAAATAATAATAAAAAAATATTTTTAGTTATAAGAAAAATACTTAAACTTTATCTTATGGCCTAATCTTAGGATCGGGTTGTTCCAAGTTTTCTTGTAGTGCTTTCAAGCCAAGATATAGAAAAATGTCCAAATCTTTCATAATTTCTTTCACCTTTTTTATATTATTTTTTTTTTAAATTATTGCAATTATAATAGGAGAGAATTGGCGTTCATGCTATCCTTTGTGGCTTTAACATTTTCGAAATTATTATCTCTGGCTTAGAAAATTTAGAACAATCACCTATTAGCTAGTTATGGTTAAATTGGTGGTATTGTTTTTCTTAAAATTAATTACTTTTTAAAATTTTTATTTTTACTAACTTTTTAATATGTTTTAAGTTTTTATTGATGTTTTAAAAGTTTTCTTGTTTTCTTACAATTCATGCTAACCTTGCATTAATTTTTAAAACGCTTTTATTTATTTTTTTAAGCAAATTTTCAAAACTCTTAAATGTTGATTGTACATATTATTCCACGTGTCCTTTTCAGACCGGTGCTTAAGTGTAAGTCAAAGTCCATTTGAGCCTTTCCACAAGGAGAGTACTGGAATCCTGACAAAGGGCCGCATTAGAAACTTCAAGATAACCATAAATACAAGTAATGGTACGTTAGAGCATCCTAATCTCGAATAAACGAAGAGATTGACTAAAATTTTTATAATTAATGTAAAAAATATCTCATAATGAATTAAATAAATCTAAAATAATTTAGATTATTGTTATAGTGATTGATTAAAAAATTATAATTGATTTATTAAATATTAAAATATTAATTTTTCACTCTAGACAAATATTAAAATATTAGTTTCTCACTCTAAACAAAAATTCTATTTGGTTTGTAATTAATAAATTTAGATAAAATTTTATATGAGTTTAATAAAATATTTGTTGTTATTAGCATTAAATGAATTTTGAAAATATGATTTTTTAATATTAATTTAATTAGAATATAATTATTATTAACATTTAATTGGTAGAGCTACAAAATGTGATAAAAATAAATTAAATAAAAAAATTATTAAATTAATAATATTTTATTATCATATAGAGAGTGAATATATAATCCAATGTGGAGATTAAATTTAAGTGGAATAGGCAAATGTAAAAAAAAGTAATATTCGCTAAATTTTGAAGATGGATTTGGCAAAACCAATGAGAATGCTCATAGAGTTTATAAGTTTTGTACAAATTTTTTTTTTAATAAAAGTATAGTTTATTATTAAAAAATTAAAAAAATTTATTTTTTTAAAAGAATTGTGTGGTGTTTACGCACTTCACGACTGTAAATAGCATTTCTTATTCTTAAATGCTATGTACCAATTTTGAAAAAGTGAAATCGCAGACTTGAAAAGTGTAACACCCCGACCCCGAGGGTCCGGAGAGTTAACTCATAAACCTGATAATCAACTCTGACAAGGCTAGAGTACTTCCAAATTCAAGAATATATCCATTTTCCCAAACCTCAAACCGAACGTAAATATTTCAATTAAATAAATCAAATAAACTCATTTATCCAATATTCAATCCAACAACCCAAATAAAATCAACTCTCCTTCATGTCTCAAATAACAATTAGAAATAATATAACATTAACATAGTCTCCATAAACAGTCTAAATCCATTGAAGCAAACTTAAGAAAGATAATTAACCTCCAACACCAACACTAATATTATGAGATACCCAACAATAAAATAATGCTAATCTTCTCCATAGACCCTAATATTGATCTTCAGCTGAGCCATCGATGTCATCTGAAATATTATGAAGATTAACGGGGTGAGTTATCAACAACTCAGCAAGCAGAGAGCATATACTAACATGTAAACATGAGCATTTATAACATTTGATAAGCCGAACAAAACATTTACTTTCAGAATACAGAAACAAAACTTGTACAAAAACATTAGAGCGAAATTTTCAGAAAAATAAACTTATTCCAAAAAAAGAATCCGTTGGCATTTCTAAACTGAAACATTATAATCTTATCATCGTTTAATATCACATCGGGACAATACCATGTTTAACCCCCGTGGTAGGGTTATAAACCACCATTATACCCGTGGCTGGGTCATATTCTATGTTTCACCCCCGTGGTAGGGTTATAAACCACCATTATACTTGTGGCTGGGTCGTATACCATGTTTCACTCCCGTGGTAGGGTTATAAACCACCATTATACCCGTGGCTGGGTCGTATACCATGTTTCACTCCCGTGGTAGGGTTATAAACCACCATTATACCCGTGGCTGGGCCTTAACAGAAACAGAACGGATTTCATCGAAAATCCGGTTACCAACATTTACAGAATCAGAACTTCATGCCAAGATTTTCAAATGATACATCATGTCTAAACAAAACACTGAAAAGCTTCAGATCATTTCACATGTTCGAGATAAACATAAACAAAATATTATAATTTGTTCATAACAAAACTTTTAGAATTCCTTATTCGCTCTTTTACATAGTTCAAAAACAAAGTGCATAAAACTAGCTCATGTCTACACCAGTCATGACTGAAAACACTTTCTCTAATATTGAATTTATGCGTATGCAGAGTAAACATCTGAGGTTGTTTTTAGATCATTTTTTTTCAAAAACAAGCACGTTTATTTTCAAAGTCAACCTCATTTTATTTCTTTTATGCAAAACTAGTATATGAACCCCGCTTACCTGACTTCTTCGTATTATCAACACTTTGAGCCGGAACTCTAATAGTAACACCACCTAAACAAAAAGAACATATATCCAACATTTAATAACCAATCTAGTAGACTGCTATTTATTGAATAATAAATCAAAAAAGTCCCTTCACAGCTCCATAACTATCAAACAATTAAACCCGAACAACTCTCTCTCAAATCATTCACATTTAAAACTCAAAACAGCCACCACTTTCTATTAACATAATTATTTCCAAGACCAACCACATCAACTCCAATAATTAAAACATAATCCAACCCAAACTTCACTTCCAACCTTTGAATAAAACAATTTCAGTGCACACATCAATACTAATCATTCAACAATTTCAAAACTTGCACAAAAGTTCAATAAAACTAGTTCCAAAACACCCATCATCTTACACCAAAAAGTCTCAAATAATATTTCAAAATTGACTCACAAAACACCCAAGATTATATTCCTCAACATCCTTAATTATAACACACTCCACTGCTCCAACAATTAAAATACATCAACCCAACATAAAAGTCACAAAATTTTTTACTGAAAGAAATTAATGGTCTGCGCAAAGTAGGGGTGCTACCCGCCCCCTACGGGGCGGGGGCACCCCTTCCCCGCACCCCGCCCCGCATGGGGCGGGGGGTGGGGTTTTCACCCCCGTCCCCCGCCCCCGGGATGCGGGGGCGGGGTACCCCGCCCCGATGGGCGGGGTGCGGGGCGGATTGGAATCCGCCCCGCCTATTTTCACTTAAAAAAAAAAATTATTTTTATTTAATTTAAAAATTATTTATAAGTGTAAAAGTAATTAAAAATACATTTTTAGATCCAAATTATAAATTTAAATTTTGTAAATATGGCTATAATTTAAAAACTATGTAATTTTTAAATTTGTTAGTGCATATTTTGTGTAAATTGTAGTGTATTAGTTTTTAAATTATGTAGTTTTTAAATTTGTCAATGCATATTTTATGTAAATTGTAGTGTATTAATGTTTAAACTATGTAGTTTTTAAATTTGTCAATACATATTTTATGAACAAGTCTAATAAATTGTGATATATATTTATATATACACAATTTTTAAAATATAAATATATATTTAATAATATATATATATATAAAAATGAGGGCGGGGCGGGGCGGGGGAAATGCGGGGCGGGGTTGGGCCCTCCCCGCCACCCGCCCCCGCTAGGTGCCCTAGATGCGGGGCGGGGGGCCCCGCCCCCGCATGGGCGGAGCGGGGTTGCCCGCCCCGCCATGCGGGGGCGGGGCGGAAGCGGAGCGGGGCAGCGGGGGCGGGGCCCCGCTGCCCACCCCTAGCGCAAAGGGGAAAAATGACTAAGTGTAATGCACGGCCAACCAAGTGTGTGTGTGTGATAGACAAACCGAAGGGAAGAATTACAATGGTTTATGGAATGTGTGATAGCAAGTATAAGAATAAAATTAAGAGTAATATTGAAGGGTAGGCGGATTAATTACCGAAAGTAGAGATAAACAATTACTCCAGAGGAAGAACTGATGATAAACAATATTCGAAACTCACGAAAAACTGCACACAGCCGAAACCCAAGGAAGAAAAAAAAACTGCAAAATCATCTAAGAGGTACAGAGTAAACAATGGGTGGAAGAAGAAAAACAGGAAAAAAAAAAACAACAAGCTCACTACCGTGCAACCAAGTCCACGGCGAGAATCTTAAAGACCCACGGAAATCGCAGCACCAATCGAAACCTGTAGAGAGGAAAACTTTCTGGGTGATTCAAGTGAAATGCATGTGTGATGCGGAAGAAACTTTCTGTGGAGAAACTGCACAAACCGGCACAGCGTGGGAACGAGGCACACGGGATGTAGCAGTTTTCGGAGGCAGAGCAGTTGGGAAAGAAGGAAGAAGAAGAAAGGGAAGGAGAAGAAACCGACAAAAGGAAAGGAGAAGAGAAAAGAGAGGGATCACTTACCCAAAACGGCGCCGTCCGTGTCCCTCAGCACATGCACGCGGGCTGGGCTTCATGAAATGGGTTGACTCCAACGGGCTGGGCTTAAAGCCCGGTTGTTACAAAAAGTAATTTTCACTTAAAACAATTTATTGCGATTTAGGTTAGGTTTGAATAGTGAATTGAAATAAAAGTTGAAAGTTGAATAAAATTTATTTTTTAATATTATTATTATTTTTTGATTTGAAAAAGTTGAATTGTTTATTGTATTTTATATAGAAATTAGTGAAAATTTTAATGATGATATGAAATAGATTGAAAGTGTTTTTCAATCCAAACTAAGACTTAGTTAACAACCATTTGTAATTTTGTATCAGTGTGCGACGAATATATCTGTATGCATGCGAGCGCGCATAAAAAAAATCCAATTTTGAGTCAGTCATTTGGCCGGTAAACCATGAAAGCCAGTGTTGCATCAAGTCATGTTGTATGTGAACCTTTAAATGTAAGAATGATAGAAACGGCCTCGTGCTATGGGTTAATTTTGATCCATGCAAACATAGAGATTCTGGTGAAGATGGAGTACGTAGCTGCATACAGACCAAAATCACAAGAAATTTATATAATTTTCCCATTTATTTATGAATTTTCTATATATAGTAATTCATTAGTATTTCTTACATAGTCGATTATTGTTATAATTATTCTAAAGAGAAGCTCAGAACGCATGTAATATGCATACATGCATAATTCTTGATCATCTCATCTCATGATCAAGTACTTCAAGGGCAGAAAGTGATAACGTAATTAGGTGCACCAGAGCAGGTGAAGGTGATATTCACATCATCATAAGCGTAGCTATAAGCTTGAGGGCACTGGTTCTCGAAGATCAAGGAATAGTTCGTTGGAGGACATGTTTCTGGAGTGCTGAAATCGCCAGTGCAACAGTATTGTGGCTGATTTAATGTTGTGCATGCGCTCTTGCATGCGATCACGCTCCCATCGGCGACTTTCAGTTGCAGCTCTGCTGGGCAAACCGCGTTCACATTGGCCGGGCAACTGGAAGTCTGGCAATCACCGCTCCCACCTTCTGTGCTCAATGAAACAGGCAGGTTGAAGCCGTCGACAAGGCTAACATCGTAAAAGTCTTGCCCACTATTTGCTGCTATGTTAATTTCTACCAAAGATGCCGGTGGGATCGCACCATTACCATTGCATGCAACCTGTCCGAAGGCGCAATCCCCAGTAGCGCAAGAGAACCTTCCTGAGGTGTCCGTGGTGCAACCAGTTCGTGCCCAAAAACGGCCTATCCATGGAGCTTGGGCATCCAGTGATGTAGATGCTCCAGATGCTAACTCAAATCCTGTTGTTGATAGTTGAGGTTTCTGATCAGCAGTTAGGGTTCCTGGCCAGACGGTATTGGGACAGTTGTTTGTGAAAGTTATTCTAGCGGATTGAGCACCAACAATATTCATATATATGCAGCATCAAACAAAATAATTCCTTGTCACCATGTATATATGTCGAACATGAAAGCCAACAAATCCATCTCAGCAAATGAATTCAATGGTAAATCACACATGCATGCTTATCACCATGATACATGTGTGCATATATGACATAGTACTTATGTAAACAACAAATTTTGGTAGGCATGTCATTTTATGATAGGATAAGTATACCACATGTGTGTTCTTCGACAATACTAACTAGTAAGTATTCATCATAAGCCTAGCTAGGACAAGTACCATACGAGAGAGAGAGAAATTTTTCAATTGGAAAAAAAAAATTAAAATGTCATCATACATATATAATCTAGACTACACACACAGATTATATATATAACTCATTAGTACCGATGATCGATCATGAGATCGACGAGATATATGCCAGAGAGAAAAAAGGAGGTGAAGACAAGGAAGAAGATCATGATGAGTGAAAGGGTCTTCATGATTGATGGATAGATAGGTGAAGTAATTAATTTGATGATCTCACTACAAAAGAAGTAGGAATTGCCGGCGGTTATATTATCGGCGGTTGTTTATGCGCCGGTAAAAATATATTATTGCCGGCGCTTATTGTTTACGCCGTTAAATAATTGAATTTTCCGGCGTTTATATTGTTACGCCGGTAATAATATCTAGTTTTGGCGGTGTTTACAAAAACGCCGAAAATATATCAATTTTACGCCGCTAAATTAGTTGTTTCCCGGCATTTATATTATTACGCCGGTAATAAAATATAGTTTTGGCGGCGTTAACAAAAACGCTGAAAATATATCAATTTTACGCCGGTAAATTAGTTGTTTCCCGGCATTTATATTATTACGCCGGTAATAAAATATAGTTTTGGTGGCATTTTAAAAAATGCCGACAATTGATCAAGGGACTTAAATA
Source organism: Juglans mandshurica (assembly GCA_022457165.1). Lineage (NCBI taxonomy): Eukaryota > Viridiplantae > Streptophyta > Magnoliopsida > Fagales > Juglandaceae > Juglans > Juglans mandshurica. Next base: position 23,088,145 of record CM039625.1, on the reverse strand, counting down.
ATAATTTTTTATGTTTAACTCACTAATTATTTATTCAAAGAATGGGTCATGAACCAAACTAGTAAAGGGCATCTTGCTAAGATTCACATCTTATAAAAAGAGTAGTAAAACTAATGCATAATTCAGCACTTCACCTAACACCTGACTTCAAAACTTTTATAATTAGTTCCAATTCCAACTTAGCAAAATAGAGCAAACGTAGATATATGGCATAACCATTAGTATTATCTCAATTAAAGAAAGTTGCAAATACAATAAACTAAAATATTAATATAATTTGAGATTCTTCACTTATAATCCCCTCAATCCTCGTCCTCATCGTTCTCTTCCTCTTCTTCATCTTCCTCTTCTTCGTCTTCGTCTTCATCATTCTCCTCTTCTTCATCTTTATCTTCCATTTCATTCTCTATTTGATTTTGTCTTGAAGCCTGAAAATAAATTCAAATGAGAGTTCAAAAATTTCAAAATAAGATTGATTGATATCAACTAAACATATGTGAGGTGCTCACCTGTGCATGCACGAATGTGTTTACGAAGTTTCGTAATTCAGTTAATTCGTTCCGCATTTTATCAAGCTCTTCCTTTAATTTACCATCTTCTTGCGTTGAAGTTGGTAATGAATGTTGACAAGTTTGCCTTGTAGGAGTTGGCCCAAACCCCAAACCACGCACACGTCCAGGCCGTTCTGGGCCCATAACTTTAGAATAAACATCATCTGTTGCCCAAGTCATGGTTTCTCCAGACCCCATTTCTATCTGCCTTATGTCCTGTGTTAAAAGTTCATCTATCTCAGCCTGTAATAGATAATAAAAAATACACATTCTTCATCTTATAAATCCATTAAAATTAAAAAGTAATAAATTTGAAAAACATACAACTTTCTTCCTCGTCTCATCATTGTAGTGGGTGTCATCCTTTCTCTTATGTGTCGTGACAAACAACTGGGCTCGACTTGGCAATGTCCCAGTTGATTTTTTCTGCGTCCAAAATTTTAGATTAAACACATATATTGGAAACAAAGAACTAACAAATATTCAATAGTAAATAAATACTAATTACATAAATACCGCATCATGGGCATATCTTGCATAACTTTTTGATCCTCCGCTGTGAACAACCACCTGCTTCTTACGACACTCCTTATTTTTATTACATTTTGACTACAACATCACAAAAATTATGAGAATTATGATTAGAATAACTAGTTGGTTGACTTTCTAAATCTATAAGAGAAATGCGCGCGTTTTTACCTTATATTCTGGATCGAACCAAAGATTGGCCAACTCCGCTAGTTGCGATAAATCCACCATATCAGGACTTGCCCTTGCCACAACTTGTGCTGCAGAGGTGTCTTTTTCATGAAGTAACTTTTTCTTCAATTCGTGTTTGTAGTCTTTCCATTTCTTCCCCAGGTCCTTCAGTATCCATTATTTGAATGCATCCAATTTGTCATCAGGAACTTTAAACTTGCCCTACAGTCAAAATAAAGTTACACAAGTATATGTCTTGATTTCTAACAAAATTTTCAAAATATACCTATTTAATGAATAATAAGAGTTTAATACAAGTTTTATACCATTATAAGACCCCACGCTTCCTCCTTTATGGTTTTAGGCACCGACCTCCAATCCTTGTAAATTATTGGAACCAACTTATTAGTTCTCGCTATCAGGCCACCAAACCTTACCACCTTTGAGTCTTGTTTTTTAATGGGTTGACCAAGATTATTGAGCTCCATATCAATTCGTTCCCCTTCTGGAAGATGCCAAATGTCATGAATCGAGTGCAATGGTCTTTTTACTCTACCTCCATTACTATCTGCAAAAATGGATTTAATGACATTGTTACTATTTTGTAAATGTGCATTCATAGTAAAATAAATAAGAAGTAAGAAAAACAAAAACATACCAACAATGACAACAAAACGATCTCCAATGTCAGAAAACAAGTCGACATTTTCTGCTTCCGAATGTGGTTCTATTGGTACAGGTGTGCATGGTTGGGTCTCTCTGTGGATCTCTATATGTCTGGGTAGTTGGCCTCCCATTTGTATCGATGTAGAAGGTTGGGTCCCCTTCTATGAAGATAATGATGGCTGGGAAGGACAATCTACAGAAGGTGATGACTCCACCATCCTATCAACGGAAGGGGGAGGCCCATCGACAGAGGGTAATGAATGGGCCGCCCTATCAAGGGATGGGTATGATTGCGTCTCACTATGAACAGCTGGTATTGAATTAGATTGTCTTCGCAAGTGTGGCCTGATAGTCTTTGCCTTCTTTTTTGGACCCATTGTACCTATACAAAAACAAGTTTACATATATGCAAATCAATAGAAATAATAATATTTAGAGCATGATATGAGATAGAAGTAAAGTTATAAGAGATATCATGTTAAAAAGTCTAAATATATATTTCTTACTCAACACTATTGAGTAGCTTCGATCGTCATTCCATCTATGTCATTTCGCATCCACACAACATCGTCAGTAGCAGGTTCAATAGCTTCATCGTTGGAAGTGTTACAATATTCATTGACTAAATACTCATCCTCATCCTCGTCAGTCACTTCCTCTTCACCAGTGTCATACACGTCTCTTGGTTTTGTCTTAACGACGACAACCCAATTTGGACATCTTTCATCTGCCACATAATATACTTGAGATACTTGGGAAGATAAAACAAACGGATCATCAGTTATCCGATTACCAGTATGCACTAGGTGAGAAAAATTTACAAGACTAAACCCAAACTCGTCCTCCTTGAAACCTTTACCCCTAGTAACGTCTGCCCAATCACATTTGAATAACACATATCGAGATCCATCATAATACATAATATCAATAATGCGTGTTAATTGGCCATACCAAGCAGGGCCATCTTCAGTACACACACTAACACCACAATTCTGAGTTTTCTTCCCATTTTCGTAATTCCTAGTGCGATATTTTGTGCCATTGATAACAATTCGCTTAAATTCTTTGGCAACTTGCATGGGACCTTTAGAATGCATTACGACTTTATGGCCCAATTCACTTCTTCCATTGTCATCCATTTTCATTACCTGAAAGGTTGGATTATTAGAATTGAGTAAATGACAAAAACTAGCGAGACATAACAAATTATGTGATATACTATTGAATGGCGTGTAAATAGTACGTAGTCTTGAAACCAATTACAAAATTGGTCTTGGTGCCTCTTCTGTAGTTCGTCATTCGATGCATGCCTATCATCAATTGTATTCCTCAATATTTCCAAGTGTATTCTATATATGTTCACGACATCACAAATGTCTGTTATAATTACACAAATATAAATGAAATATAATTTAATTTGTACGTATTAAGTATTGCAACTCACATGCAGAATGGAGTGAAATCATCAGAGTTGAAGAGAATATAACGATGTGCTTGAGTCCACGCCTTAAAATCGAGGCGAACGTCAAGAACTTTCCCTTTAGAATCATCCGGGTTTCTAGATGTTTTATTGAAGACCGTTTGACCGGATTCTAAATAACGAGAACAAAATGTCAATAATTCCTCCAGCAAATATCCTTCAGCAATGGAACCTTCTGGCGCAGCTTTGTTACGCACATGAAACTTAAGTCGGTGTAGGTACCTATAAAAAAAAAATCATGAGATGACTTTTACTATTTTTTTAAAAACATCTTTTACTTTAATAGATTTATGTGTTTTTAATTCAATAATTATAGCATACCTTTCAACGGGATACATCCATCAATAATGCACGGGTCCTCCAAGTTTACATTCTGCAACTAAATGTATAATCAAGTGCACCATAACCGTGAAAAATGATGGCGGAAATATCATTTCTAATTGGCACAATATGTAGGGTATTCTAGATTCCAATCGGTCCAAATCTTCAAGCCGCATCGTTTTCGAACAAATTCCCCTGAAGAATCCAGATAGCTCGATTAAGGGTTCTATTACTTTCTTAGGTAATGACCCACGTAATGCAATTGGCAAGAGCTGTTGCATCAGTATATGGCTATCATGACTCTTCATGCCCACTATAGTATGGTGTTCAAGCTTGACACAATGTGAAATATTTGAAGAATAACCATCTGGAACTTTTACATTTTTTACGACCTTCAACAAATCTTCTTTCTCTTTGTTACTCATTGTGAAAATAGCTGGAGGCAAAATATGTCTTGTTTGCAGCTGTGATAACCGGATAAAGTTGTGGTCTCAAACCCATCTCTTGTAAGTCAAGGCGTGTCTGTATGCCATCTTTTGATTTCGTATCAATATTTAACAGTGTGCCAATAATATTATCCACCACATTTTTTTCAATGTGCATCACATCAAGATTATGACGCAATAAATTATCTTTCCAGTATGGTAAACTAAAGAAAATACTACGTTTCTTCCAAGAGTGTTCCTTAACAGTAGTGGACCCCACAACTCTATTTCTTTTACGATTTGTTTTAGCATTGCATCTTTCATCATCTAATTGTTCCAAAATTTCATCAGGCGGCGTGGGCCGTGGCTCTCGGTTTGCACTGCTATGGAGTGCTCTGTTTTGAGAGTCCAAAACAGAGGATTTCGATCACTCGGTGGAGGCCGTGACAGAGGAACGTGGTGGCCGTAGTCACCGCATGTGGAGGCCGTAGTCACCGCATGTGGAGGCCGTGAGATTTATTAATGGTTAAGACGTCTAGTCCCGGTATAAAGGGAGGAAGGCTGCTGTGGAGGAGGAGATGTGATGATCAGGGGCGACGTGTGGAGGCGTTGCTGTGGGAACGTAATGCACGATCTGTGAGTGGTGATGGAGGAAGGTTAAACGGCAACCCTAGCTTTGTTGATGCAGAACTTGAAACGGCAACCCTAGCTTTGTTGATGCAGAACTTGAAACGGCAACCCTAACACGCAATGACGAAATTAGAGGGATATTAAGATTTTTGATAAGTATATATTAGCATGCAACAATATTGATCTTCTCTGTTATTAAAAACATTAATGTTTCCAACTTGGATAAACATCCACCCAAACGCGCCCAAGCCAAATTCAAACGAAGTCAACATTTTTTTATCTAAGATAGGCTCGGGAAGATCTCATTAAAATACTTGTGGAGAAGAAAAAAAAAAACAGGCATTCAAAGGTATGTACATAGAAAGTTTAGAAAATAAATACATAAATACATTCTAAGAAAAAATTGGAAATAATTAAACCAATTACCACAAAGTTTTTTTTTTTTTTAGCAATGGGAAGGGACGTTCTAGATTTGTAATGGAAGAGTTCTAACTTTAGCATCTTAAAAAATTTAACTTAATATTTATATCCAAAACAACACAGATGAGAGTTTCTAGACGACGGGTTGCTAAAAATCTAATCTTCTTTTTCTTTAAATTTGAAAAAAGATTTAGATCACAACAATATTGAAGCGGCCTAAAACTGATTAAAATATATTATTTAATAATTACTGTTATTAATGCAACATGAAAAAATGAATAATGAAATATAAGTGCTGCTGGAGAGAAAGGCTACTTGGGAAGAAATAATAATAAAAAATAAAAAAATAAAAAAAAAAGATTATAATTTGGTAGAAGCCAAAGCTGAGGGAAGAGAGAGAGAGAGAGTGTGTTTGCAAGAAAGAAAATAGAAGTAACATTTGACAGCCTCACGCCAACCTACATGCCACTTTGCTAGGCCTAGAGGCTTAATTCAAAATTTAAGGATGTAGCTTCTTTATTTTCTATAAGTAGAGCTTAGTGGGCTTTATTTTAAGGGTTTATGTCCTGATAAAAGACTGGCTTAATTTAGTTTTAGACAAATAAATGGTTCTAGTAAATTTGAGTGAATTACATTCCATGCATTATAACTTGAAGCTTAAATTAGGATTAAGGTTTATTGGTCAAGTTGTATATATCCGTGTTATTTCAAGCTCTGTTTTTGCATTAGTTTAACTACATTAATCTATTATTTAAAACTAGGAGTTAAGAGTTTGTTTAAGGTCTAGTGGTCAAGTTTGTTTATATTTGCTGTCGAAGATCTTAAGCAATTTCTTGATAATTCGATCTACAAGCATTAGCCAGCTTGTACTCTGGTTAGGCATTAATAGTATTAGTAGTATTGATGTCGAAGATCTTGAGCAATTTCTTGATCACTATATATAGTATATATGTTTATATATATCATTAAACGTATTAGTATTACTATATCACTATAATTAATAGTATCATGAGTGATGTAGTATTTGTATAACTAATACTATAGTGATTTATATAATAATTTATATATACATTTAAAGTATATTACTAATAGTAATAGAATGTTAGTATAAGATCATAAAATATAAATTGTAATTAATATATATACATTATATAACAACATATAAAGATATATGTTTGTAAAATATATCTATAATTTATAAAATATAAATTGTAATTAATATACATTATTACATAGAATTTATTAAGGCATAAAATTTTATTAATATATATTTTATTTAAAGTTTATGATCAAATAAATATTCATGTAGATTATAATAACATATATATATATATATATTATATTAAGATAAAATTATAATAACATTATAATGAAAACTTATGAAGCGCCACTGCTGTTGATAGTATGAAGCGCCACTGCCTAATGAAAACTTAAGTTGGCGCCTCCCCTCAAATTTTCAGGAAATTTGAACTTCCCGCTCACGGCTTGCAACCCTACAAATTATAGTATTTCTTCCTCTTATTCCCTCGTTTATCAGCCAACAAGTTTACACATGTGAGATGCCGACTAGATCGAACCAGCAACCACGTCCTGCATATATAAGTCGATGCACCTGCAGTTGTTCTGCAAACCTCTGTTTTAAGCAAGACGAACAGAGCAATATTGTTCTCCAAATTAACCGAGCCACCGAGGGCCATGTCTTGCTGCAGTTGGGCCACGAAACCACGGCAAGCAGCAACAGAAGACGCCGGAAAACAAGCCTCCACCGCCCAGTTGATGTTCAGCACCACTGTCCGCAACTCCCACGTCATTTTACGCGTAAACCCCCCTCAGATCATGCTTTCTCTCTCCATTCTCTCTCTCTTTCTCATCACATTATTAATATTTCTCCCTTCTACAGTACAGTATTGTCGCTTCCCAGCCACCTTGCGCCGCCGCTTCGTAGCTGCTCTCATGCATGGAGAGTCTCCGTCGCACATGAGCCCCTGTTTGGTTCTTCTCTCATGGACTTAACGCCTCTCTCATTTTTCATCTGTCTATGCTCTTCATCAATCTTTGCTTCTTCATGTTCATGCATGCTTGTTTGTTGATGTAGTTTGTAGTTTGTTGAACTCTCTGTCCCTCTGATAATTATTTTTTTGTGTTTAGAGCGTATCAGCGTATCATGCCTTACAATATTTTCGACAAAAAGAATTGGCCGGTTGGTTGGATCTAATTAATACAGTGAATTAATTATAGCAAATATATGTATGTTTGGAAAAGGGAAATAAAAAGATCATTGCTTCTTATTTTGTTAATTTTTTTTCACTTTCCATCAATTATCTGACAATTTCCGATGTCTCTCGCTCATGCATACATAGGGAAGTTATGGTACTAGAAGCACTTCTGCAATATTGTTTGTGAAAGGAAGAGATGAAACAGACTTTTACAAGAGGCTGGGGAATGAACTCGTGGAAAGTCGTGCAACTTCTGTTTGGCTAATCTCATATATATATGTAACAAAGTTTCAAAATGATTTGTGAGTTAAAATGCTCGGGGTTTCATCACATGTAATGATTTTATATATAGTTGTTATTAAATGACTTTCATGTGATTTGATTTGTAATTTTTTTATATTATATGAATAATGATCCATTATATCATATTTATTATTAATTTATATATTATATATTTTTATTGTGGTATATACGATTATTGGTGCGTTTTAATGCAATGCGTTGACAACGAACTAGTAGCGGTGTTTACATTACGCCATTAATATATGGATTGCGGTGGCAACGTACTCGTGGCGGTGTTTAGATAATCATTGTTAATTTATTCAATGTGTCTTCAACGTATTATTAGTGGCATTTAAATAAATGTCCCCAATTTATATGATGCATCGGTGATGTAATAGCAGCGGTATTTATGGTAACGTCGTTATTTTAATTAGTGGCGACGTTTATATTAATGTCGTTAATTTAATAAATATGTCTCAACGTATTATTGGTGGCATTTAAATAAATGCCGTTAATTTATATGATGTGTAGACAACGTACTAGTAGCGGCGTTTATAGTAACGCCGCTATTTGAATTAGTGGCGGCGTTTAGCTAAATGCCGTTAATTTATTAAAATGTGTCCCCCCAACGTATTATTAGTGGCGTTTAAATAAATGCCACCAATTTATATGATACGCCGGCATTGTACTAGCAATGGCGTTTTTTTGTAACGCCGCTATTTGTATTAATAGTGGCGTTTATCTAAATGTCGTTAATGTATTCAATGTGTCGCCAACATACTATTGGTGGCATTTAAATAAATGCCGCCAATTTATATGATGCGCCGGCAATGTTCAAGCAGCGGCGTTTACTGTTACGCCGTTATTTTATGCAATGGGATGACAACGAACTAATAGCGGCGTTTCGATAAACGCCGTTAATTTAGGAAAGCTGGCGGCGTTTAAAGAAATGCTGCTAAAGTGTATACAAACGCCCTACTAGTTTTTCAAGTACTGGCATTTGACAAAACGCTGGTATGTGAAAATAGCGACCATCCACTACCGGCGGATGGTTACGCTGGCAAAAAACCGCCACTAATCATTTTGCGGCATTTTTTTGTAAAGGTGCCGGTGCTTATGGAACGCCGGCAATCCTTGTTTTTTTGGATCTCAATGTATATAATATGCAGAGCTGGGCCGGTGTGGTAGTACTACTGCTACGTACTACGTTATTGGTGCTATATATATACACATATAGGGAGGTTCGCTCATACCCGGAAGACTCAGTTTTCTTCGTTTAGGCCGAATGGTATACTTAGGTCCGGATCATGTTTGTCAATGTTTTAGTGTTATGGCTCACCGTGTCTAATTTATTGCGTGACAAGTACTCTTGATTTGTAACACCCCGTATTTTAATATATTTTTAATTGAAAAATTATTTGTTATTAATTTAAAATTTTATTCTCTTGTTTTAAAATTGGTTGGATTTTTAGTAGGTTTATTTTTATGATTTTAATTTTATGAAAATTATTCTTAAGTGCTTTCTTATATTTGATTATTGTAATACATTTAAATTGTTTTTCATCTTAAATTAACTTATTGTTGGGTTTAATTATTTAGTTTCATTTTAATCATTACGTTTGAATTATTTTATTTTACTTGCTGTTTCAAAATCGTTTCCGTTGGATAATTTTTGTGACCCAAGATATGAGGATTGGACCTCATTTCTTTCCCTACATTTTTTCTTTCCTCTTTTCTTTTTCTTTTTTTTCTTTTCCTTCTTTTTCTTTTCTTTTTCTCCTCTCCTCTCCCGCGCGCCGCACGACTCTCCCCCTCTCTCTCTCCATCCATTTCTTCTTCCACCCAGCCGCGCCGCTGTGCGCGACACCGCCCGGCCCACTGTCCGTCCCAGCCACCGATGACCACCCCTCTGTAATCTCAGCCCCAATCGCGCCGCCATTAGCTCCCACACGCATCACCAAGCCACGGCACTCCTTGCGCCGCCGTCGCGCCACCTCCGGCCACCAACTTCTCACCACATCATCCTCGACTTTCTAGCAACCCAATGGACCCACCATCAACATTTCCGTTTTGGGTGTTTTTGCACATCAACCGCCTATTACGCCGCCACCCACGGCCAACCATCACCACCATTAGCTTCACCGACATCCCTAAGCCCTACCCTATCAATCTCGGGTCTTCATTTGCACCCGTTCAAAAGTGGGTTTTTGAGACCCACGGCCACAGTGCATTTGGCACTGTTTTGTTGCTACGTTGCCGCTTCTAGCACCTCCGTGATCTTTCAAAAATTATATTATAGCATTGTAAGTATTTTTCTCGAAAAACTTTTGAGATTTAAATGTATTTTCGCGCTTGTAACGCCCCAAACCCGGGTGGCTTGGAGAATTACTACTTGTCACTCATAATCATGTCTCCCAACACATTCGAAGAATAATCTCCAAAAACTTATTAAATGAAATCAATCTCAAACCTTCTCAATAATCTCATTACAAACTCCACAAAATCTTTAATGCAATAATAATAAATCAAAGGGGTCCATAACCTCCCAGTAGTCATAACAACCCAACCAATAATTTCATAAATCTTACTGAAACCCAAGATATTACTAAAACTCAAAGAGATTAAAACTCAGAACACCAGAAGTCCTTCTTCTACCAACATCTCCTCAGCTTAAACACAAACAGCAATCTAATCCAGGTCCTCATTTGGACTCTCCACATCATCTGAAAAATATTATAATGATAGGGGGTGAGTTATCAACAACTCAGTAAGCAGAAATGATATGCTAGCGTGCAAACATGAGCATTTACAAAGTAGAACATGCAGAATAAAATATTTTCTAGAGTTAACATGCAGAACAGAACATATTTTCAAAAGTAACAGAGCGATGGTTTTAAGACAAGTAAAACCCATGGTACTTTGGCATAACATAAACTGAGTATCATCATCAGATCAAAACAGAGCATCAAACAGAGCAGAGACCATGTTTCACCCCCGTGGTAGGGTTGTGCTAACCCCGGTGGCCAAACCAGGCAGAGACAGAGGTGAAATCTTTCCTTTATTCTTCTCGGAGCCCCGAGTGTGCACACAGGAAAGACCACAATAAAACCACTTTGTTTTCAAAGTGGGTGCACTCAGAGACAGAGAAGTTGGTACCAACCCAAACAGAACAGAGCATACCATAGCAAAGCAGAGCAAAGTAGAGACAGAGTCAGATACGAAAACCGTTACACCATGCCAAAGGTTTTCAGATGTTATATCAACATAATACAGAGTACCAAAATAGAATCTGAACAGTTTACACACGCTGAACACAAAATCCAGAACAAATAAATGCACAACTTTTCATAATTCTCAATATCGCTCTTTTTCAGATTTCAGAAATCACATGACAGAATTTAGCTCATGTCTACACAATGCATGTCAGAATATATTTTTCCTTTTTCACACAAGTTTCATGAATAATGCAGATAAGTGACCGAGGTTGATCTTTATTTTCACAAGTTCCCAACACAACACAAATTATGCAAGTTTTCATAAAATCAACCTCAGTCTCGTTAGCTTGTATAAAACCCTGCATAGGAACCCCGTTTACCTGACTCCTATAGCGCATTATCTAGGACTTGTATACAGTCTCTATCCGTCTCGTCACCTATTCATAAAAATAATATAAACTAAATATTAAAGTCTAACAACACAAAATTGATCTTAGACAACTCAAGACCCAAACTCTAGATCATAATTCAGCAAGTTTAATCAACCTCTAACAGCCAAATAACAATCTGGACAGCCCTCACTTCGACCCAAAATATTCTATACCAATCTCAGTATTGTCCAATACAAGCATCAAGACCAATGCCAATTCAAATTCCAATAACTCACACTTATTCCAACAGTTCGCAATCCCAAAACAATTACTAACAATTTAACCAACACCAAACTAAGCACACTTCTTCCCATTCACAACTCCATAACAGAAAATATAAATTAATACCTCCAAAAAATTAAACTGCACTCGACAAAGAAAATTAAATTCCCCTCTAAATATTCTCTCAACCACCAATCCAACCGACCGCCCCTTACTCCTCGGACTCAGTCCGGCACAACCAACAAATTCACAGTAAATAAGAATTAGTGCAGAAATACATTTAAATCTCAAAAGTTCTTTGGGAATAATACTTACAATGCTATAATATAATTTTTGAAAGATCACGAATGTGCTAGAAGCGGCAACGCAGCAACAAAACAGTGTTAAATGCACTGTGGCCGTGGGTCTCAAAAACCCACTTTTGAATGGGTACAAACGAAGACCCGAGATTGATAGGGTAGGGCTTAGGGATGTCGGTGAAGCTAATGGTGGTGGTGGTTGAAGTGCAAAAACACCCAAAATGAAAATGTTGATGGTGGGGCTTCACCGGTGACAGATCGGAGGTGGGGTTGGGTCCATTGGGTTGCTAGAAGGTCGAGAATGATGTGGTGAGAAGATGGTGGCCGAAGGTGGCGTGACGGTGGCGCAGCGGCGCAAGGAATGCCGCGGCTTCGTGTGGTGCGTGGAGGCTAACGGCGGCGCGGTTGGGGCTGGAAATCGGAGGGGGAGGTCGCCGGCCGGTGGGGAGCACGATGGGGTGGGCAGTGTCGCGCACGGCGGCGCGACGGCGGCGGGCTGGGTGAGGAACGGTTGCACGGCGTGAGAAAGAGAGAGAGAGAGAGAGAGAGAGAGAGAGAGAGAGAGAGAGAGAGAGAGAGGGAGGTCCGCGCGGGAAGCAGGGGGGAGGAAAGAAAAGAAAAAAAAAAAGAAAAAGAAGAAAAGAAGAAAAAGAAAAGAGGAAAGAGAAAAATAGAGAGAAAAGAAATGAGGTCCAATCCTCATAACTTGGGTCACGAAAATGATCAAACGGAAACGATTTTAAAACAGCTAGTGAAATAAAAATATTTCAAACACAGTGATTAACATGAAAATAATTAATTAAACCCAATAATAAATTAATTTGATTTGAGAAGAAATTTAAACGCATAAAAATAATTAATTTAGAGAAAGCACTTCAAAAATAATTTTCGTAAACTAAAAATCATAAAAAATAACACAACTAAAAATTCAACAATTTTAAGACAAGAGAATAAAATTTAAATTAATAACAAAAAACAATCTTTCAATTAAAAATACACTAAAATACGGGGTGTTACATCCTTCCTCCCTTAAAAAAAATTTCGTCCTCGAAATTTGTAAGGTCAAACATCACGCTAAAGCAGGATACCAGATACAACTCAAAACACGCTCGAAAAGACCATACCATCAACAACTCCCAACAAGCATGAGTAATGTTCTCTCAAGTCTATTTTCATAGGCAATTCCATCATACTCGTATTAGTCCCCCAATGGCACAACACGTCCAGTATTCTTAGGGTGGCTATGCTATCCAAAATCTCATCTTTCCACAAGAGCCTTAACACAACATCCAAGGAATCCCAATGATTATTATTATTATTGTAACACGATCTGCGCTAACTTCAATCGACTCCTATGTTAAAACTCACAAACCTTCATTGTATTCTACAAGTTGGTAACCTATTAGCCACTTCCAATGTTAACCATCAATAAACATTTCCATCATCCAGACCTATTCCCTCAAAATCAACAAGAATTATATCCTAATTCCGCACCACCAAAAGTTTAATCTCTAATTACAAGTATCATATCAAATTTTCAAACACTACTAATTCCTTAAGATCAACACAAGGTTTGAATCCTTAACTATATCACAACATAACACCATCAAGTACAAGTTAGTCCAACACCTACTAACTAGAAACTCTTACAACATTTTGGTAGAAGAAAATTCTTGATCTCTCAAAACTCACCAAGAATTCCTTTCTGAATCTGCACCAACTATTACCCTTAAATCTGACATGGATCAATCCTAAACCTGCCACTAAAACGTCGAACTAATAATAATCATTATCCAAACTAGACCAACACCTTCAATTCTCAAAGAAATAATCCCCTTGAAAATCCCAATATCAATAACTCAACTTCGATCAACCCCATTAATGGTCACAGATTAATCAGTCTCCAAAATAAATCAAGCTAACACACCAAGCCTGCAGAATTAAAAATTCCAATCTCATTATAAATCAGTCCTTCAAATTGCAATTCTAAAACCTTAAATTATACAAGAATGAATTTCCGAAATCTGTAAGATCGATGAACTTATATCCAATAATAAAACAATCGACTCCCGAAACTTTCAAAATCTAAAACATTAAATGATAACAATCATTTCCTAAAGTCTGCAAAACCTTAAACTTTTGGTGAAACTCCCAGAAATCTATCCTTAAAATTTGTTGAACTTACAATCTTCTATTCCAAAGTCTCGTGTCATACATCCATGAAATCGAAAACCTCAAATATCTTACTCTCCAAATAGATCACTCAGACCATGCCGTTCCTTTCAAACCTTGATATTATAAAAGCACACCAAGTCGATAAAAGTTCAAACTTACTCTACTAAATATAACAATAGCGTTCTCAGTCGTACCATCTTCCTGCCATAACTTAATCCTTAACCCGCTTTTCAGCTTCGAACGAAACAAACAAAATAAAATAAACTTAATAAATAAAATAACATAATTTCAATTCCAATAAAATCAAATCAAACAAAACGAATAAATTCAACTTAAATAAAATAATAATAATAATAATAATTTCAAATAAAACCAATCAACTTTTCTTCTTTTTCTTTTTTTTTCTTTTCTTTTCTTTTTTTTCCTCCCCCCTGCTTCCCGCGCGGACCTCCCTCTCTCTCTCTCTCTCACGCCGTGCAACCGTTCCTCACCCAGCCCGCCGCCGTCGCGTCACCGTGCGCGACACCGCCCACCCCATCGTGTTCCCCACCGGCCGGTGACCTCCCCTTCCGATTTCCAGCCCCAGCCGCGCCGCCGTTAGCCTCCACGCACCACCCGTAGTCGCGGCATTCCTTGCGCCGCTGCGCCGCCGTCGCGCCACCTCCGGCCACCATCTTCTCACCACATCATCCTCGACCTTCTAGCAACCCAATGGACCCAACCTCACCTCCGATCTGTCACCGGTGAAGCTCCACCATCAACATTTCCGTTTTGGGTGTTTTTGCACTTCAACCGCCTATTGCGCTGCCACCCACGGCCAACCACCACCACCATTAGCTTCACCGATATCCCTAAGCCCTACCCTATCAATCTCGGGTCTTCGTTTGTACCCATTCAAAAGTGGGTTTTTGAGACCCACGGCCACAGTGCATTTAACACTGTTTTGTTGCTGCGTTGCCGCTTCTAGCACATTCGTGATCTTTCAAAAATTATATTATAGCATTGTAAGTATTATTCCCAAAGAACTTTTGAGATTTAAATGTATTTCTGCACTAATTCTTATTTACTGTGAATTTGTTGGTTGTGCCGGACTGAGTCCGAGGAGTAAGGGGAGATCGGTTGGATTGGTGGTTGAGAGAATATTTAGAGGGGAATTTAATTTTCTTTGTCGAGTGCAGTTTAATTTTTTGGAGGTATTAATTTATATTTTCTGTTATGGAGTTGTGAATGGGAAGAAGTGTGCTTAGTTTGGTGTTGGTTAAATTGTTAGTAATTGTTTTGGGATTGCGAACTGTTGGAATAAGTGTGAGTTATGGGAATTTGAATTGGCATTGGTCTTGATGCTTGTATTGGACAATACTGAGATTGGTATAGAATATTTTGGGTCGAAGTGAGGGCTGTCCGGATTGTTATTTGGCTGTTGGAGGTTGATTAAACTTGCTGAATTATGATCTAGAGTTTGGGTCTTGAGTTGTCTAAGATCAATTTTGTGTTGTTGGACTTTAATATTTAGTTTATATTATTTTTATGAATAGGTGACGAGACGGATAGAGACTGTATACAAGTCCTAGATAATGCGCTATAGGAGTCAGGTAAGCGGGGTTCCTATGTTGGGTTTTATGCAAGCTAATGAGACTGAGGTTGATTTTATGAAAACTTGCATAATTTGTGTTGTGTTGGGAACTTGTGAAAACAAAGATCAACCTCGGTCACTTATCTGCATTATTCATGAAACTTGTGTGAAAAAGGAAAAATATATTCTGACATGCATTGTGTAGACATGAGCTAAATTCTGTCATGTGGTTTCTGAAATCTGAAAAAGAGCGATATTGAGAATTAGAAAAGTTGTGCATTTATTTGTTCTGGCCTTTGTGTTCAGCGTGTGTAAACTGTTCTGATTCTGTTTTGGTACTCTGTATTATGTTGATATAACATCTGAAAACCTTTGGCATGGTGTACTGGTTTTCGTATTTGACTCTGTCTCTGCTTTGCTCTGCTCTGCTCTGTTATGCTCTGCTTTGTTTGGGTTGGTACCAACTTCTCTGTCTCTGAGTGCACCCACTTTGGAAACAAAGTGGTTTTATTGTGGTCTTTCCTGTGTGCACACTCGGGGCTCCGAGAAGAATAAAGGAAAGATTTCACCTCTGTCTCTGCCTGGTTTGGCCACCGGAGTTAGCACAACCCTACCACGGGGGTGAAACATGGTCTCTGCTCTGTTTGATGCTCTGTTTTGATCTGATGATGATACTCAGTTTATGTTATGCCAAAGTACCATGGGTTTTACTTGTCTTAAAACCATCGCTCTGTTACTTTTGAAAATATGTTCTGTTCTGCATGTTAACTCTGGAAAATATTTTGTTCTGCATGTTCTACTTTGTAAATGCTCATGTTTGCACGCTAGCATATCATTTCTGCTTACTGAGTTGTTGATAACTCACCCCCTATCATTATAATATTTTTCAGATGATGTGGAGAGTCCAAATGAGGACCTGGATTAGATTGCTGTTTGTGTTTAAGCTGAGGAGATGTTGGTAGAAGAAGGACTTCTGGTGTTCTGAGTTTTAATCTCTTTGAGTTTTAGTAATATCTTAGGTTTCAGTAAGATTTATGAAATTATTGGTTGGGTTGTTATGACTACCGGGAGGTTATGGACCCCTTTAATTTATTATTATTGCATTAAAGATTTTGTGGAGTTTGTAATGAGATTATTGAGAAGGTTTGAGATTGATTTCATTTAATAAGTTTTTGGAGATTATTCTTCGAATGTGTTGGGAGATATGATTATGAGTGACAAGTAGTAATTCTCCAAGCCACCCGGGTTTGGGGCGTTACAGCGCTAACTCATATTTACTGTGAATTGGTTGATTGTGCCGGACTGAGTCCGAAGAGTAAGGGGGTCGGTCGGATTGGATGATGGAGTTGTTTGTGTGATTGGTTTATGCTATGAAATTTGTTGGCTGTTACGGATTTAAATATTGGTGTTTTGAGTTTGACGTTGGTCATGGTGGATATTGGTGATTTTTTTATGCAGTGGTGATATATTTTGGGATTATGAGGGTTTTAAGTTTTGAGAAATTAAGATAGATTATTTTAGAAGCTTAGGCTTAAATATGGAAATTCGTGATTGATTGAAAACTTACAGAAATTGTGTGATTATTGAAATTCAATGCAGCTCTCTTTTGTTGAAATTCATCATATTTTACATTGAGCTAGGCTTTTGATGAAGCTAATGCCGATGCTACCCAACGATTTTGCAAAATCGCTACAAATAATGTTTACACCATGAACTGAAATACGCATTATTGGAGATGAAATGCATATACTCATTGTTGGAATAATTAGAGGTCCAATGGTTAACACACCCTAAATGGAAAACTGTCGCAAATTACATCCAACTATACTTTCGTTTTTTTTTTCTTTTCTTTTTTTAAGATAAAAAATATCTCTCTATTAATAGACTTAATTCATTTATGAAAACGAAGTTACAGTTGTGACTGATACATATATACAGGAAAAAACCAAGATTACAAGCCAACTACTCACGATTAGGGCTCCACCAGTACACAAATTCTTTTGTGACTAGTATGGTCTTAACTTTTAGAGCTCTCTACAGACAAATCATCTAAGAGAATACACTTTGCCGAAAATAGAGATTTCAAGCCCCACCCTCCAGAGGAGGAGAGGACTTCTACTCTATAGACAGAATGTCCAAGAGACTATTTCTTTTTTATTTTTAACCGAAAATAAAGAAAATAACAGAAAACATAAATGATACATGAGAAAATAGCGAAATACAACTTGGAAAGCTATAAATCCGCAATTTCAACCTTAGAGAAAATCAAAAAAGCAAACACAGGGACAATGGAAGTACAGAGAACAGTCGAGTCTGAAAAAACCGATGGCTCTGGTCCCAAAAATGTCACGCATAAAGACGATAGAGCTCCCCTTTGTGGCGCCCCCAACCCTCCTTATATAAATACACGGGGGTCGAGACGCCAGGATGGTGACAACACGGGTCACGCATCCCAACGAAATGTGCCCAAGTGTGTGCAACATACAAAAGTGCACAACAAACATCGTAGCGGATAATATAATAAGTCAACTAAGTACCATAAATTTAAATACAGGTGTCCAAAATAATTTATCTTTAAAAATTTATACAGTCATCCCAAATATATTACAAAAGATAAATATATAAAAGACTAGGATAATAATATCAATGCACGAGAGCAATCCCAGATCGCTCTCACCATGGAGCCAAAGCCTAAGACTCATCATCCTCATCTGCATCAAAAGCTGCGATACTATAAAACGGTACCGCAGGTAAGTATAACCCAAAATAACAACGTAATATAAATGCATTAAATGCGACCAACATGCATGCATAAAAAGAATATACATTTCTCTCAAAACATCATTTTCCCTGAAAACGATTAATTTCAACACACGCCAAAATCTCATTCGGCCCAAATTATCCGTAAAATACTTTCCCAGAAAATGATTTACACAAAACTCAACCATTTATCGGACACTATAGGCGGGACTCTACCACCATCCCTGCTTACCGCCATCCCTACCGTGTGCACCGTAGGCGGGAATCACAGGCGGGACACAACCACCATCCCTATCGCGTGCACCGTAGGCGGGAATCACAGGCGGGACTCTACCACCGTCCCTGCTTATCACCATCCCTACAGTTCCTTTCCACACAATGGATACATAACAGAGCACTGTAGGCGGGAATCACAGGTGGGACTCTACCACCATCCCTGCTTACCACCATCCCTACTGTATGCACCGTAGGCGGGAATCACAGGCGGGACACAACCACAATCCCTGTTTACCATCATCCCTACTGCATGCACCGTAGGCGGGAATCGCAGGCGGGACTCTACCACCGTCCCTGCTTACCACCATCCCTACAGTCTCTTTCCCTTTTTTCTCAAATCAAGCAATCCAAACAAATCCAATTTCTCACACATGAAATCATAACTTTTCTAAATCACACATGCACATGAATGCAATACACGAAAACCCAATTTTCTTTACAAACATGATCATGCATGAAATATTGATATGTACATGCACCAACACTGATCCATAACAATCAACAACCAATAACCAATTCAATCAAACAACCAAACAACTCCAATCATAATTCCATCCTACCCCCGAACTCCTCGGACTCAATCCGGCATGTCAAACAAATACAGTATAATATGTTAGTGCAAAAATACATTTAAACTACGAAAGTTCTTTGGAAAAATACTTACAGTGCAATATAATAATTTTCGAAGGATCACGAAGTTGAAAAAGGCGACGTCTGAGCAACACCACAATGTAAAATGCACTGTGGCCATGGGTCACAAATACCAACTTTTCAACGGAGGCAAACGAAGACCCAATAATGATAGGATAGGGCCTAAGGAGGTCGATGAAGCTAGTGGTGGTGAAGGTTGGCCGTGGGTGGTGGCGAAATGGGCAGTAGAAGACCAAAATACCCAAATCGGAAATGTGGATGGTGGAGTTTCACCGGTGGCAGATCGGAGCTGGGGTTGGGTCCAATGGGTTGCTAAGAGGTCGAGGATAAAGTGGTGTGAAGATGGTGGCCGCGGCTTTGAAGGGCTGGTGGTGGTTAACGGCGGCGCGAATGGACGTGAGGTTGGTGGGGTGAGATCGCCGGCGGTAGGGGAACACAATGGGGTGGGCGGTGGCGCTGGCGTTGAAGGCGACGGACGCACGGGGAGAGAGAGGGAGAGGCTGGGCTTCGCGTGTGGGAGAGAGGAAACCGAAGGAGAAATAAGGAAGAAAAGAAAAGAAAGGGAAAAGAAAAGGAGGAAAGAAAAATAGAGGGAAAAGAAATGAGGTTCAATCCTCATAACTTGGGTCACAAAAATGATACAACGGAAACGATTTTAAAACCACAAGTTAAATAAAATATTTTAAACGTAATGGTAAAGTCAAATTAAAATAATTAAATCCCACAGTAATTAATTTAAATATTAAAAGCAATTTAAATGCATAACAAAAGATAAATATTAAGAAAGCACATAAAAATAATTTTTACCAAATTAAAATCATAGAAATAAACTCACAAAAAATCCAACCAATTTAAAATAAGAGGATAAATTTTTGAATACATAAAAATAATTCATTCAGTAAAAATACACTAAAATCCGGGATGTTACACCCTTGCAGTGGCACGTGGATGTCACATGTCACTTTGGACAGTGCGTGTGGCTGACGCTCCACTCCATTCGACGAGATTCTTCACCCATCTGAAGGATTGGTGCCTTGGGAATCTTGCGTTGGGGCACATTGTGGTCATTAAGCTCCGGACAACAACAGATTGGCATTTCGCACTACTTTGAAAGAAAAAATACACAAAACCATAAAAAATAAAAGAAAAACTAGAGAGAAGAGGGAGGAGGCCGGATGAGGGAGGGAGGAGCCGAAGCTCCAACCCCCCTCCTCTAGTCTGGGTTTTTTTAGTGGGGCTAGTCTTGAGAGAAAAGGGAGAGAGCGAGAGGTGTGTTAGGGCATTGAGCTTTTTCGAAGTCCAATTATACTTTGAATGTACATTAAGGAACCTTATAAATTAATTACCATAATATGGACAAAGGATTTATGTAATACTACATGTATCCTTTAATTGTGACCCACTTATATTGATTACTCCTATCTTGAATATAAACATTCCTATATCACAATCCCATATGATAAGAAATATTACCAAATTATCCTAAATAAGATTCTTTTGTGCTAAACATGAACATTCATTCATAAACTGTTAAAAATCCTTGATCAGTTTTCCAGGAATTGATCAAGGATTTTTAACTATTACATCCAAATCTCAGATTTACAAACTTAAATCTCAGGCCTTAGCAAATTCCAAATGTAATACAATATTAACATAATCAACTGAATCCAAAATGGTCCATAAAACTTATAGGCAGCAATATCCACTGGCTTGGCAGGGCTGGGTGAGACAGGATCAAATCATTTCACACACACGGCAGTGCTCTACTTCACAATTTATCAACCACCATGAAATTGTTCATGTCATGTTGAATGGTATCCCAACAAAAAACTGCCCAATGAAACAGAGCCATCTCTAACATGCATCCAGGTTCAACATCCCTGAACCTTCATCCAGTCCTCACACATACATTTTGGTCTAGCCTCGTTTAGAGATGAAATGAGTTGATATTAAAGTTAAAAAGTTGAATAAAATATTGTTAGAATATATTTTTTAATATTATTTTTGTTTTAGGATTTGAACATTTTGAATTCTTTATTTTATTTTATGTGGAAATTTGAAAAAGTTGTAATGATGAGATGAGATGAGTTAAGATGAATTGTGAAAACAAACAAGGCAGCGTGATAGCTATTTTATTTTAGTAGTTGGATAAACAACCATTTTAGTAGCAGGATAAACAACTACCTAGTAGGAAGTGTACTCCTGAATTAGTGAAATAAACCTGACAACATTAGACTCCAAAATATTATTGATCTTTGTGAATCCTTTACATACCAGTCATATGGAATAAACACAAGACCATACGCCTTTTTCTTTATAACTAACACACTGCCATAGACTTTAGCTAAAGAGCAAGAGGGAAAACCCATTCGACATACACATCAGCGACCATATGTGCACAACTAAATAAGAGGTTACCTACAAGGCTAGCCCGACCATATGTGGTTTGCAGTATATGTTACCAATGTTTAATGTGATCATGTAATTTTTCAGACAACTCCAAACGCCAACAAAATTGCACAGATTCACGTAACCACCTATAGATATGTTACACACAAGTCACAACCACATACTATATATTATAACTACTTCATGCACTGCTTTAAACATCCTGTTTCATCTCCCAAAAAAGTTATCATGCCCAAAAACACCCTACTCTATGTCCTAGACCTCCCAAAACACAGAAGCTGTTGCCATTTCATTACGTTGCTCGAGTTCTATTACATCCATCTTGCCAACCATTTGCTTCTGCACAAAAAACTTCCTATTTAGCACAATGTGAGTGTATTCAGTTGGACAGAAACATTACTGTAGTTCTGAAGACTATAAAGAAGGGATGTTTTTATTAACATTCTCACATAAAGATCTTATGTCGTCGATGTCACGAATTTTTCATTCTTTCTAGACCAACGGACTTCCTTATAGAACTCTACCAGGTTTGTGGTAGTCGAACGCTATCAAATATTTGATAGATATTACAACTTCAACTAGGAGGAATTATAAAGTTAAAACTGCTATTTAACGATTCTTTGGCTTAATTGGAAGATGGTGGCGAAAGTACCAGAGATTTGACTTTGGGGGAGTCATATCGATCAATACGATAATGATTATGCATGCATATGTGTATGTATATATTATACACTTTGTTGTTTATAATTACAAAATATAAATTGTAGATGCAATTTCATTTCATATTCCTTCAATTTATAACAAATATTTCTTTTACGGAACTTGATAATTGGTCATGTTAAAATTTTTAATTTAAATAAAATAAGGAATCCCACTGTTTATTTTTGTTTATGTATTTTTCATTATGTAAAAGAGTACTGATCGATTCACTAATTGAAGAAACTTAGGAGAGGATATGCAAACGTTTAAAGGTTTAAAAAAGACACTTTACTTTTTTAAAAATGAATGACTTCGTAATTTAGCCAACCAAATTTTGGGTTTTTTCTTTTAACTCATATCTTCAAGTTTTTAAATTTCTGGAGGTGTACGTATTTTCGGATATTTTAGGTATGCATACTCGTTTTTATATTTTGGAGGCTAAATTTATGGACTTAAAGACCTTTTTTTTGCATACTTTTAAGAAAACACAAGAATTACAGACGGGGTTAGAAGAATATTTTCATATTTTTGAAAGATTTCAAGAGTTTTTGAAATCTTTTTAGATCAATTTATTTATTTTTCTATGGAGAACTCAAAAGCCTGTTTTTTTTTGGGATACAAACACTGATAAAATGTTATTATAATTTAGAAAACAGTGATAAACATATGACAATTAAGCTATTCCCAAAGGAAAATTAGGTGGCCACTTCTTTTCAAGACTGGTTTAATTGGGTTAAGCTTGTGAACCCTAATCTTCCATGCCCAGATATAAAAAAGATGAATTCTACTTATCAGTCATTATTCTTTTTTTTTTATAAGGTGTGAAATAATGAATAGTAACTAATGAGAAAAAATTTTCTATAGAAAAATGTTCAAATTTTTCATAATTTCTTTTACCTTTTTTATTATCATTTTTTTAAAATTTATTGCAATTTTAATATGAGAGAATTGCCATTCATGATATCCCCTGTGGCTTTAACTTTGTCGAAATTAATATCTCTGGCATAGATAATTTAGAACAATCACCTATAGTTATAGTTAAATTGGTCCTATTGTTTTTCATAAAATTTATTACATTATTAAATTTTAAATTTCCTAATTTTTATATTTACTATTTTTTTAAACTTTTTTAAGTTTTATTGATCATGTTTTAAAAGCTTTTTGTTCTTTTTCAATTCATGCTTACTTTGCATTAATTTTTAAATGAGAAATAATTTGTACAATCTCCAAATAGACAAGCCTCATAAAAGCCTTTGTAAAAAAGTAGACCCCACCTTAAAAAAGTGAAAAAAAAAAACTATTTTTTATGCCTATTCTTGAACTGTTATGGAGATTAGAAGACCGGCACAGTGTTTTGAAAAAAAAATAAAGTTTTTTATTAAAAAATTAAAATTTTTTATTTTTTTAAAAATAACTATGCAGCTCTTACGTATTCGATTGCAAATATTATTTTTCATTCTTAAATGAGATGTACCAATTTTGAAAAAGTGAAACCACATAGACTTGAAAAGTAATTTTCGCTTAAAATAATTTCTTCTGATTTAGTCTCGTTTGTTTTCACAAATGAGATGAGATGAGTTGAGATTAAAGTTAAAAAATTAGATAAAATATTATTAGAATATATTTTTTTAATACTATTTTTGTTTCGAGATTTAAAAAAGTTGAATTGTTTATTTTATATTGTGTGAGAATTTAAGAAAGTTTTAATGATTAAATAAAATGAGTTGAGATGAACTATAAAAACAAATATTGCAGTTAACGACCATTTGTATCTGTATGCATGCATATATCTTTGTGTGCGTCATCTTTTTTTTAGTGAGTCATCTTTGCTCACTAAATCAAAATAAAGAAACAATCTTGAGTGAGTCATCTTTTTTTTTTTTAATCAATTGAGTGAGTCATTTGGTAATTAACCATGAAAGCCAGTGCTAGATCAAGTCTTGTATGTGAAACTTTAAGGGCTCGTTTGTTTTCGTAGATGAGATGAGTTGAGATTAAAGTTAAAAGTTGAATAAAATATTACTAAAATATATTTTTTTAATATTATTTTTATTTGTGAATTTGAAAAAGTTGAATTGTTTATTTTATTTAGTATGAAAATTTAGAAACATTGTAATAATTATATGAGATAAATGAAATGAGTTGAGAGGAATTTTGAAACCTCGTGTTATGGGTTAATTTTGATTGATGCAAACAGAGAGATTTTGGTGGAGTACTAGTACTATATTGTACACCCATGAATAATATATGGTTGCATGTGAACAGGGAATACGTAACTACATAGAGACCAAAAGAACAAGAAATTTATATGATTTTCCCATTTATTTATGAAGTTTCTATATGTAGTAATTCATTATTATTTGTTACACAGTCGATTATTATTATAATTATTATAAAGAGAAGCGCAGAACGCATGCAATATGCATGCATCATTACAAGAAAACTGCTTATTTGTAGTTAGTTAATTACAGCGAAATGACTATTTACAGCTAAAATAAGTCTGTTTTAGTCACAAATAATCTTTTCGTCGCAATTAAATGACTACAAAAATTTATTTTTCTTGTAGTGCATGCATAATTGTTGATCTCATCTCATGATCAAGTACTTCAAGGGCAGAAAGTGATAACGTAATTAGGTGCATCGGAGCAAGTGAAGGTGTTGTTCACATCATCATAAGCGTAGCTATAAGCTTGAGGGCACTGGTTCTCGAAGAACAGGGAATAGTTCATGGGAGGACATGTTTCTGGAGTACTGAAATCGCCAGTGCAGCAGTATTGTGGCTGATTGAACGTTGTGCATGCGATCACGCTTCCATCCCCAGCTTTCAGTTGCAAGTCTGGTGGGCAAACCACGCTCACATTGGCCAGGCAACTTGAGGTCTAGCAATCACCGGTCCCACCTTTTATGCTCACTGAAACAAGCAGGTTGAAGCCATCGACAAGGCTGACATCGTAAAAGTCTTTCCCACCATTTTCTGCTATGTTTATTTCTACCAAAGATGTTTGCGGGACAGCACCGTTGCCATTGCATGCAACCTGGCCGGAGGCACAATCCGCAGTAGTGCAAAAGAACCTTCCCGAGGCATCTATGGAGCAACCAGTTCGTGCCCAAAACCGGCCTTTCCAGGGAGCTTGGGCATCCAGTGATGTGGATGCTCCAGATGCTAACTCAAATCTGGTTGTTGATAGTTGAGGTTTCTAATCAGCGATTAGGGTTCGTGGCCAGATGGTATTTGGACAGCTGTTTGTGAAAGTTATTCTAGCGGATTGAGCACCTGCAATATTCATAGACATGCAACATCAAACAAAATAATTCCTTGTGGCCATGCATATATGTCGAACATGAAAGCAACATATCCATCTTAGATATATGCAGCAAATGAATTTAGTCAAAGATATACCATTTTAGGTAGTA
Source organism: Juglans mandshurica (assembly GCA_022457165.1). Lineage (NCBI taxonomy): Eukaryota > Viridiplantae > Streptophyta > Magnoliopsida > Fagales > Juglandaceae > Juglans > Juglans mandshurica. The sequence continues at coordinate 23,062,331 of CM039625.1, read as the reverse complement.
AATCATACATGCATGCTTATCACGATGATACAGGTGCATGCATATATATATGCTATGACATTGACATGGTACTCGCGTTCAATTATAACATGTCATAGACCTACTTATGCATATACACGTGTCATTTTATGATAGGATGAGTATACCACATGTCCATTCTCCGACATTATCCAATATTTATTCATATACACGTGTCATTTTATGAATGCTTAATGACAAAATAAATAAAAGCAATTAATATTTTTATTCATGCTAAAACGTTGAAGAAATTTCGATATATACTGATGATCATCATGATCACGAGGCATACCAGAGAGCTAGGAAATAGAAAGCCATGATGAGGCAGGAAACTGAAAGGCTACCCTTCATCACTGCTAGATAGATATGCATGCATGCAGAGATGGGTGTGGTAGTAGTGGTACGTACTTATGAACATGGGATCCATACTCAAAAGACTATTTTATATGTTTATTTCTTTCCGTCAAATTTGAAACAAGAACTTCATCATGATGAGTTGTTTGTCAATGTTTTAGTGTTATGGTTCATCGCGTCTAATTAATTACTAATTTTCACTCTAGAAAACTTTATACGCGGCAAATTTAAAGCTTGGAGTTTCAGGACATCGCAAGTCAAAGTTTAATTTGCAATAGCAAGGGATTTACTTCTAGGTTTTGTGATCGATCGAATGGACAAATTCATTAACGTCCTAGCCAAATGTTAGTGCAGTATAAAAGTTGGCTAAATGGTCTTAAAAATGTTCTATATTGGCTAGCTAGAACAATCAATATGCACGAACTTTTGCTACCATTGTTCAACAAATATCTACTCTATTATAGTAAGTGTCTATCTAATTGTAAACAGTGATTTTTTCTTGTTTTGTCCCAAATAGACAAGTCTCATACAAGCCCTTGTAAAAAAGTGGATCCTACTTAAAAAAAGTGTAAAAAAAATATTTATTAGTGATCACTAATAAATATTTTCTTTATTTATGAGAGTACCCACTTTTTTTTTTTACAAATAACTTGTATGAGATTTGTCTATCTGAGACTTGTACCTAGCATTACTCTGTGCACAAACGGCAATGCTAATACTCTTATAATTTATTGCATCGCATTAATTTTCTTCATATATAGTTAGTACCCTAAGCCTCCTTAAATTAAGTTCTTCGATCCTTCCCAATTAGTCAAAAGCCCATACGTACTTAGTCCATAAATTAAGGTGTTGGCCTGATTTGCAGAACTCACATGCAGTCTTTAAAATGGAGGTCTGGAGTTCGAAACTTCCATCTCCCAAATATATCAAATTAAAATATATATATATATATATATATCAATTATAAGTATATTATGAGAATATTCACCACTAATTCATATAAATTTGTTTATCACATTTCTTCTATTTTTTTCATACACTTTATGGATCTTAACATTGAAATTTTTTACTCTTCGTCATCTGATCATGATTAGTTGGTATTAAATTTAAATCTTGCTATAGAAAAGCGATTGGGTAGTAAAAGAGGCTCAACATCTATTTAGTAATCAACCTCTCTAGAATAATAAATTTCCAATGATCAGATATCTTTTTATGATAAATTACACTCACATTTTTTATTTTTTATTTTAATTAAGTAGTGTGTATAAGATTGAAAAGATAAGAGAAACTAAACTGGTGATATCATTTTTCCTACATTTCATCTAGTAGCTAGATTAGATCTCGGAATTCATCCCAAGGGTAAAGAAAGCGAAACCAATAAAAATAACATTCATGCATATGTGTGATGTTACTTTCCATAGATTCCTTGCCAAAGCTCAAAGAACAAATCTCTTGAGCAAAAATGTAGCCAACTGGTTCTAGAATTCCTTAGCTAAACAAGTTCTTCTCAAACAAAGCCCAAGCCAAAAAATCTAAAATGTCGTGGGTGTAATTAGTGCCAGTGTTAAGGCCAGTAGAAGAATAAAACTCATTTAACTAGGATTTGATTAGAGATAAAGCTAGAATGAGACATAAAAGCTGAGAAATGATGAGATATACATGTGGGGAGAAATGTTCTTAAAAGGGAAAAAAGAGACACCAAAGTGGGAGATCGACTAGGGAAGAAAAAAAGAAGGGGCCATGCAAGGAGATCCCAAGACCATTTTTGCTACAAGACTGCATGAGATCAGTGATTGCAAAGAGATTAGTAAAAATAGAGAACTTGTAATATTAAACTCTATTTATAGATTTTGCGCACCAAGACCCATGAATGTAGGTCATAGTGCTGAACCATATAAAATTATTGTCTCATTTATTTTCGGTCATTATCATTTAGTTAACCATAGATAAAGACTTTAGACATTGCCTCTATCAAACACCACAACAATGAGAGAAGAGGATCATACGACCATACTATTGAACTCTCGAGGCCAAAAAAGGCATCAATAGTTTGGCACCGTTTATCGAATCGAATAGTCATTCTTCAAATAAAGGGTCGCATGATCCATGAAAAAGCAAGTGGATGAAGATGAAGAAGTCACTTGGTAAGACGAATATAATTATATTCAAGCGAATTTTACGTTTCGATGCTTTTGATAAAAAAATACATTTTTATTTCGACGAACGTGCATCGAGTTATAATTTGCCGGAATTGAGTATATATAGCGATTAATGAACTCAAAATCATCGATTTTGAGCGCTGGAAAAACTCTTTTTCCTATGTGTTTCATATTGAATCTGCGAGTCGGAAGGTGCGGGGCCCTCCAGTTTCTCCAAACACCTGATCACACACGAATGTGCGTATGGAGGAAAAGTCCAAAGGCAGCGCATGGAGCCCACCATCACCATATGCACAAACGTGCATGCACATTGCATGCTTATGAATGAAGGCCGCAAGGGCGAGAGCCCAGCTACCACTGCATGTGTGTAATGTGAGTAATATGCATGCAGGGATTGCAATATCCCAATCAGAACTGGGTGCGTCGACTAGCGTGCACGTCAGATTGGCGGGAACGGACTCGAGCATCTGTAGACCCTACATCTGCAAGTAAAGCATGCCAACGTGCGCCCATGGTTGGGGACCACTAGGCAAGACCTCGACTCTACAAGCTCCTCAAAAGCGGATGGTGCTCACCACCCTCGCAAGCACCATGAGGCACAAGTGCTCATGGATGGCGAGCATGGTGAAAGAACAGAAAGGGCTGCCACCTCAGCGAGCACCTTGAAGGGGAAGACAATGCTTGAAACCTCGACAAGCATTGTGTTACTATTTTTTTTAATAATATTTATTTCTTACTGGTTGCTCGCCTTTGCTTTTTGGTCTTTTACGTTGTGTTTGATGGGGACTGATAATTAAATTGCCGTTACTTTGGGTTTAATTTGACTTGAGGCCTTATTAGTTGTTAACGTCGGCTTTTTAATTCTGAGTCCGTTAGTGTTTTTTAATCTTTGTCTCTTACCGGCTCTTTGTTAATGGTTAGTGCAATCGGTTTTTCTTTAATTGGCTGCTTTTAATACCTTTGATGCCCAACATCTTTTTCACTTTTATTGTTTTTGCCTGTTAGTTTCTTTTTACCTCCTGGAACGTTTATGGTCCATATGGTCTATTTATGTATATATTTGAGTAGTCTTACGGAGTATATGAGTGTGGAATATTTGACAAAAACTGTGATAAACAAAAATATACTTATGAGCATATATTTTTTAGAGTATTTCCAGATAAAAGAGAGGTGTTATTTTTTAGTGGAGCTTTGGGCTCAACCACTTGTGCAGAGTAGGATTGAGTCATACGACGATCAGTTGGGCTGTTGTATCCTGGAGGAGTCAAGTCAAGAAGATTTCTGCTGCACCGGTTAATCTGAGACTTTGTACACCGCAGAGGGCTTGAATCTCCTTAAAGAGAGCGATATTTTTGTGCCTCTGTCCAAACTGACTTCGTTTTATTTTTAATTATATTGTAATTTTTATTATATTATTGTGTATTTCACCAACACATTGTGAAAGCATAGAAAGTGCTCGCGGCAAGCACGGGTGAAAGCAGAGAAAGTATTCATCACCTGAACAAGCATCATGAAGGGGAAGACAAATGCTTGCTACCTTGGCGAGTACTATGAGGAGCATGAAGCTTGCCATCCCAGTGAGCTTCATGGAAGTAGCAAGATGTCACCACTTTCGCGAGCTCCATCGGGGCAAAACTAGACCGCCACCTCGAGCAGCTCATTGAAGCCGATGGAAGTTTGCCACCCAGACAAGCTCTATCGTTCAACCTTGGGGAAATTGCAAGCATCACTGCCCGCGATGTCAAAGAACTGGTAGGCAAGCTCGGACTTCACCCACCATGGCTCACAAAGGTGAACATCACTACATGCAACCTCGAGAACTAGTGGGAGAGCAGTTTCCTCACAACTAATGTGGGTAGAGTTGCATGGCACTGCCACGAAGCTCCTTGGCCCTTTTCACTGATGCTTGTAGCCATGTCGCCATGCAACGGACCAACTAAACTCTATGCAATGGACTCATGAAGCTTGTGTGTGTGGACCATTGAGCTCATAAAGACGAGAATCTTTGTGAGTAAGTTGTGTGGGCCAAACATTCAGATAGGGAGTCAAATTTCATCCCTAAGGCCATTGAGAAAACAACTGAGTTTATAGTCATATGATAACTCCCTTAATTTGATGGATAGGTTTTGAAACTGGATTTTATACTCCTCAATAGATTTAGTTTGTTTCAATCTGGTGAGGGCCTCCTCAACATTTACGTTTTAACTTCTGTTGGATTTACACAACAAAAAGGTATAAAGTACACAAAAACTTTTTCTCCTATGGTAAAGTTGGTAACAGTTCGGGTTTTGTTGACTGTGGCAGCACTACAAGGATGACATCTTTACCAATTTGATGTAAACAACGTATTTCTCCTTGGAGATTTGGAAGAGGAGATTTACATGCGCAAACCCACCGGATACAACAAAGGAGGACCTCACCAAGTCTACAAATTGCTTAAGAGCTTCTACGGCCTTAAGTAAGCCTCTAGACAATGGTACTTAAAATGTAACGCCCCGACCCCTTGCGCCGCCACCCACGGCAAACCACCACCACCATTGGCTTCACCGACCTCTCTAGGCCCTACCCTATCATTTTTGGGTCTTCGTTTGTCTTCGTTGAAAATTTGGTATTTGTGACCCACGGCCACAGTGTATTTTACACTGTGGTGTTGCTCAGACGTCGTCTTTTTCAACTTTGTGCACCTTCGGAAATTGCTATATTGCACAGTAAGTATTTCTCCAAAGAATTCTTGTGAATTTAATGTATTTTTGCACTAACACATTTCACTGTATTTAATCTGATGATTGGTTTTGCCGGACTGAGTCCGAGGAGTACGGGAGTCAGTTGGATTGGTGATTGGGTTGGTTGGTTGGATTTGATTGGTTTGGATATTGATGGTTGTGGATTTGTGTTGGTACGTACATCTCATTATTTCATGCATGATCATGTTTGTAAAGAAAACTGGGTTTTCGTGCAGTGCATTCATGCTCATGTGTGATTTGGGAAGTTATGATTTTATGTGAGAGTATTTTTAGGTGCGTGTGTATCACGACCCCAAGCCGAGATGGGGTATTATCTCGGTGGAGCTCCTCTGGTTACTCGGGAGCGGAATAAACTGAGTAACGTCCCCTGGATTGTCGCTGGGCGACTATGGGATCGGACGAGAGATTCGTGCCGACTCCGTGGTCCTTCTGCTGGCGGGGACTAGAGGATGTCTGGCCATGTACGCGCTGGGCGCGGAACTGAGCATCGCTACGAAGCCAGGACGTGCGGATGGTCCCTAGGGGAGGCCATGGTGCATAGGTTAATAAAGGATTAAATTGGCTATTTTCTGGGAAAATAGTGTGCGTGGATTTTGTGTAAACCATTTTCTAGGAAAATGTTTTACGGATATTTGGGCCAATGATATTTTGGCGTGTGTTGGAAAATTGTCAATTTCGGGGAAAATGATGTTTTGAGAAAAATGCATATTTCATCATATGCATGCATGTTGGTTACATTAAATGCATTTTATTTTCTGAGGATTATTTGGGTCATTCTTACCTGCGGTACCATTTTGTAGTAACGCAGATTTTCATGCAGATGAGGAGGAGGAGGGCGAGCCTGAGGAGACGGCTCCGCCCGATGAGTGATCTGGGATTACCGGTTATTGTTATCTTATTTTACCCATTTATATTTTCAGGACATGTGTTAAATTTTATTTTGGGATGACTGTATAACTACTTTTAAATCTCTACTGATATTTAAATTGGATTTTAAATTCTGGTACTTAGTTGACTATCCGCTGCGTTATTTTATTTGTACATCGTTGCATGTACACACACTGGCACTTCATTGGGATGTGTGACCGTGTTGTCACCATCCTGGTGTCTCGATTCCCGTGTATTTCTATAAGGGGGATTGGGGGCGCCACAGGTGGTATCAGAGTAGTTCGGCTCTAGGTAAAACCACATGTCCCTTAGGATAGTACCAGAAAATTATTTTTATTATTTTAAAATAATAAATTTTTGTTGAAGTGGGGTAAGTTAAGTTATTTATTTTATATTATGATTTTATTGTTATTTTATTTTATGTTAATTTATATTATTTGATTTTATTTATGCTATTGGTTTAGTTGGTGTTTACTTTTGGTTGAGTTTGGTTTTATCTGGATTTAAGCGGGGTTGAGGATTGCTTTTGGCAGGAAAATGGTGAGGTACTAGAAAATTTTTCTAAGTTGTGATTTGACATTATTTAATTTAAAATATGTGGTTTTTATTGGTTTTATTTAGTTATTGTATACTACTTGTTTATTTATTTATTTTATTGTTTTATTTTATGGTATGTTATTTTATTTGTTTTAATTATTTATTGTATATTATGAGTTTATGATTATTTTATTTTGTGTTAAATGAACGTATTTATGTTATTTCATGTTATTATATTTTTATTAACTTGCTTGGGATCGTGTTTGAATTGTTTAATTTAGAGTATTGTTTTATTGGCTTTATTTATTTTATTGTATAATAATTTCGTTGTTTATTTATTTTATTGTTTGTCATTTTATTTTATTTGTATTATTTTATGGCGGATTATTTTATTGTTTTAATCATTTTATTGTGAACTACTTCATTGTTTTATTCATTTCGTCGTATGCTATGTTATTTATGGAATTTCATTTTATTTGGTTTTGTTTTGTTTTGTTCGAAATTAAAAGGCGGGTTAAGGGTTGTGCTATGACAAGAAGGTGATACGACTGAGAAGGCCATTGTTAGGCTTGAACATTTGGTGTAGTAGGCCTGAACTCTTGGTGATTGGTTTGTTTTAATATCGAGGCTTGAACATCATGGTCTGGGTGAACTCATTGGAGTAGGAACTCAAGTTGCTACTAAGGAGGGGAATAGTTTTAAATTGCTTAGGAGAATTGAGGTTTTAGGTTCCGTAGAATTTATGTGGTGAGTCTATGGGGTAGGAGATTGTAAGATCAATGAATTTCAAGGTTAGATTTATGAGAAGTTCACCTAAGGTTTGGGGCCCCATAGTTTTTAGGAAATAAGTTTATGGGATTTAAGGTGGTAGGTTCAACAAGCAATTAAATGATGACTTAGATTAGAAGTTCTCGATATTGCTGACCTTGACAAGCAATTTGATAGCATTTGAGATTTTAGATTTACAAGTTTTAAAAGGCGAAGGTTTTAGATTTAAGATCATCGATCTTGAGGATTTCAGAAAATGATTTTATCTCGGTTAAGGTTTTAGAATTTCAGAGTTGAAGGGCTTTATTAAAATAGGATTGATGAGAGTTGAGTTATTAATGTGAGAAATTTTTTCAGGAGAGAATTCCTTTGGAGATGGAAGGTAATGATCTAGTTTGTGTATTTTCTGGGGATTGAAGATGTTGATCTAGTTTGGTTAAATAATTATTTTAACTTGGTGTTACGGTGACAGGTTAATGATTTAATCCATATTAAATTTTAAGGATAATAGATGGTGCGGATTTAAGAAACGATTTTTGCTGATTTCGAGGCTATAGGTCTAGTGATGGAAATGGTAAGGATGATCACTTGCACGTTTGGAGGATTATTGGTTTTGGCTGAGGTGCTTGAGATTGATGTATAGAAATGGTGTGCGTACGCATTTCGGAGGGTATAGGTTCTAGTCTTATTTTGGTTTGGAGAAAATGACTTTGGTAAGTGTTGAAGAGGAGTCGACACAATAGTACTAAGTCACGAGACCTTGGCTTAGAATTTTTGGTGAGTTGATCGAAGTGTGTACTCGAGTGGGTTACTTAATGGAATCATGGTTGACAATAGTTATTGTAATTATTTTCAGGAATTAATTGTGACTTGAGGTTACTTAGGTACTTTTATTTTTATTTTCATTTTTATCTTGAGGCTATATTTACCTTTGGAGATTGAGCATCCAATTGGTTGAATTAAGGACATTGTTATTTAACTTGAAGAGAGATTGTTGGGACATCATGTATGGTGTAGGAAAAGATCTTCAAAGTTGAAGCTTAGGCATCAACAGTGGATAGTATGATCAAGTATGTGGGTTAATAAGGCATTAAGATCCTTAGGTGCTTTGCAGTGGCTTTTGGTAAATTGAAGATTTAAGCAGTATGGCTTGCATTGAGGTTTAAATAGTGAAATGCTATTGAAGGAACTAGTCGTGTTAATGTTAGCTATAGGAGTAGAGATAGGTGGGCGAGTTATCAAGATGGTTTTGATAATGTTTGGGTGTACTCAATGGTGGTTCGTAGTGAGTTTAGTCATCGCTAGATTAGATGTTGTTCGTAATGTAGATGATGAGCTTTTGGGTTTAGGTTGTTAGGTAGAAATCTCTAGGCGCTCTTTTTGGTTCGCTAGGTTGGAATTGAGTCTTTTAAAGTATGTTTCTTATCTTAGATGAGATGAGTGTATTTTGGGTTGAGATTGCCTATTTCCAATTTGGGATGCTAATGTAACACCCCGTATTTTAGTGTATTTTTACTGAATGATTATTTTTAGTTATTAAAAAATTTATCCTCTTATTTTAAAATTGGTCGGATTTTTAGTGGGTTTATTTCTATGATTTTAATTTGGTGAAAATTATTTTTATGTGCTTTCTTAATATTTATTTATTGTTGTGCATTTAAATTTCTTTTAATATTTAAATTAATTACTGAGAGATTTAATTATTTCAATTTGACTTTATCATTACGTTTAAATTATTTTATTTAACTTGTGGTTTTAAAATCGTTTCCGTTGGATCATTTTCGTGACCCAAGTTATGAGGATTGGACCTCATTTCTTTTCCTTCTATTTTTCTTTCCTCCTTTTCTTTTCTCCTTTCTTTTCTTTTTTTCTTCTCCCCTGGTTTCTTTCCCGCGCGCAGCGTCCAGCTCCCTCTCTCCCCGTGCGTCCGTCCCCACCCCCCAGCCCGCCGTCGTGCGCCGGCGGTGGTCGACACCGCCCGGCCGACCAGCTCCCCCTCCCTCCGGCGACCCTTCCCCGTGAATCCCAGCCTCTATCTCGCCGCCGGTAGCCCGCACGCACCCTCCAAAGCCGCGGCCACCATTCACTCCAGCGCCGTCGTCGCTCCACCTCCGGCCACCATCTTCCTACCACTTCATCCCCGACCTCTTGGCAACCCATTGGACCCAACCCCGGCCCCGATCCGTCACCGGTGAAGCCACACTAAGTACATTTCCGATTTGCACTTTTTTGGCCTAAAACCGCCCCTTGCGCCACCACCCACGGCAAACCACCACCATCATTGGCTTCACCGACCTCTCTAGGCCCTACCCTACCATTTTGGGGTCTTCGTTTGTATTCGTGGAAAAGTGGGCATCTGTGACCCACGGCCACAGTGTATTTTACACTGTGGTGTTGCTCAGACGTCGCCATTTTCAGCTTCGTGATCCTTCGGAAATTATTATATTGCACTGTAAGTATTTCTCCAAAGAATTCTTGTGAATTTAATGTATTTTTGCACTAACGCATTTCACTGTATTTAATCTACTATTTGGTTTTGCCGGACTGAGTCCGAGGAGTTTGGGAGTGGATTGGTGATTGGAGTGTTTGGTTGGAGTTGTTTGTTGGATTTGTTGGAATTGGTTATTGATGGATTTTGGATTTGTGTTGGTTCATGTACATCTCATTATTTCATGCATGATCATGTTTGTAAAGAAAACTGGGTTTTCGTGTATTGCATTCATGCTCATGTGTGATTTGAGGAGCTATGATTTTATGTGAGTACTTTTGGGTGCGTGTGTATCACGACCCCAAGCCGAGATGGGGTATTATCTCGGTGGAGCTCCTTTAGTTACTCGGGAGCGGAATAAACTGAGTAACGTCCCCTGGATTGTCGCTTGGCGATGATGGGATCGGACGAGAGATTCGTGCCGACTCCGTGGTCCTTCTGCTGGCGGGGATCAGAGGATGCTCGGCTACGCACGCGCTGGGCGCGGAACTGGGCATCGCTCGTAGCGTAGTGGGTGCTTGGCTACGTACGCGCTGGGCGCGGAACCGAGCATCGCTACGAAGCCAGGACGTGCGGATGGTCCCTAGGGGAGGCCATGGTGCATAGGTTAATAAAGGATTAAATTGACTATTTTCTGGGAAAATAGTGTGCGTGGATTTTGTGTAAACCATTTTCTAGGAAAAATGTTTTACAGATTATTTTTGGGCCAATGAGACTTTGGCGTGTGTTGGAAATTGTCATTTTGTTGTTGAGAGAGATCACGAGAAAATTGCACATTTCATCATACGCATGTATGTTGGTTACATTAAATGCATTTCTTTCTTGAGGATTATTTTGGGTTATACTTACCTGCGGTACCCTTCTGTGGTAACGCAGATTTTGATGCAGATGAGGAGGAGGGCGAGCCTGAGGAGACAGCTCCGCCCGAGGAGTGATCTGGGATCACTAGCTTTATTATGCTATTTTACTTATTTGTATTTTCGGACATGTGTTAACTTTATTTTGGGATGACTGTATAACTGCTTTTAAACCTCTACTGATGTTTAGTTGTATTTAAATTCTGGTACTAAGTTGACTATCCGCTGCGTTATTTTATTTGTACACCGTTGCATGTACACACACTGGCACTTCGTTGGGATGTGTGACCGTGTTGTCACCATCCTGGTGTCTCGATACCCGTGTATTTTTATAAGGGGGATTGGGGGCGCCACAGCTAAGGTTGTTTGATATTGGGTTTCTATCTATGATCATGGATGTATTTTATGAAATTTGATTTTGATCAAGGCTGCGGGAGTTAATTGAGGAAATTGAGTTATAACTCGTGGTTTTGGGAGAGTATTTTTCTACCAAATTGTGATAAGAGTTTTGGTTAGTAGGAATGGAGTCACCTTGTATTCGATGGTGTTAGTTTCATGAGGACATAGGTTTTATGTATGTGGCGAATATTAGAGTGCGCAGTAGAAGCGTGGTATTTTTGTTGTAGTCAGGAGTTCAGATTGTACTGATTTTGAGAAATTAGTGGTGACTTGAATTTTGAGAAGATACTTGTAATTGGAGATTAATCATTTGATTGTGCAATTTGTTATTGATGGTTAACTTTGGAAGTGACCATTAGGTTACCAAAGGTAGAATTCAATGGAGGTTTAGAAGTTGTAGCAAAGGAGTTGATTGAGGTTAACATGGATTATTGTTTGGGGCTATTAATCATTGGAATTTACTGGATGTATTAAAGTTCTGGTAGAAAATGAGATTTTGGATAGCAGTCACTCTAGGAATACTGGTCGTGATGTGTCATTGGGGGACTAAAATGAGTATGTAGGATAATGCCATGTTCATTGAGGAATGTGCCACGTGCCGTCAAGTTAAGGCTGAGCATCAAGGTAGACCTCAACCTCTCCCTATTCCTGAGTGAAGTGGGGTGATATTTCTATGGATTTTGTTGTGGGTTTGCCGAGGACTCCTAGTGGGAAGAACTCGATTCGGGTGATTGTTGATCGGTTGATCAAGAGTGCTCATTTCTTGCCCATTAATAATACGGACTCTTTGGGTAAGTTGATTCGGTTATATGGCAAGGAGATAATGCGTTTGCATGGAGTACCCAAGAGTATCGTGTTGGATCGGGACTCGCGGTTTACGTCCCATTTTTTGGAAGAGTTTGCAAGCAGCCTTAGACACTAAGTTGAAGTTTAGTTCTGCGTATCACCCCCAGACGGACTGTCAAACAGAGCGTACTATTCAGACTTTGGAGGATATGTTGCGGTCTTGTGTCATGGAAATTCATGGAAGTTGGGAGAATCATCTGCTGCTATTTGAGTTTGCTTAAAATAACAATTTTCATTCCTCCATTCGGATGGCCCCATATGAAGCTTGGTATGGAAGGAAGTATAAATCGCCTTTATGTTGGGATGAAAGTTGGCGAGAGCAAACTGTTTGGGCCTGAGATAATTCAAGAAATGAATGATCAAGTTCAGTTTATAAGGACTAAAATAGCGGAAGCGCAAAGTTGCCATAAGAGTTATGCAGATACGAGAAGAAGAGACGTATCATTTGAAGTATATGACTGGGTTTATTTCAAAGTCTCTCCTATGAAAGGCTTTAAGCGCTTTGATAAGAAAGGAAATCTTTGTCCAAGATATGTTGGCCCTTTTCAGATCGTAGAGAAGGTTGGGCTTGTTGCTTATAGTGGCCTTACCGGACAATTTTGGCAGTATGTTCTTAAGTCTGCTCTTAGTTGAATCTTATTCCTGTCTTAGTCTTAATGTTGACCTTGCCAATTTCGAGGACGAAATTTTATTTAAGGGGGGGAGAATGTAACACCCCGTATTTAGTGTATTTTTACTGAAGGAATTATTTTTATGGATTCAAAAATTTATTCTCTTATTTTAAAATTATTGGATTTTAATTGGGTTATTTTTATGATTTTTAGTTTACGGAAATTATTTCGAAGTGCTTTCTTTAAATTAATTATTGTTATGTGTTTAAATTTCTTCTCGAATTAAATTAAATTATTATCGGGTTTAATTATTGATTTTAATTATAATCATTGTGTTTGAAATATTTTATTTCACTAGCTATTTTAAAACCGTTTCCGTTGGATCATTTTCGTGACCCAAGTTATGAGGATTGGACATCATTTCTTTTTCCTCTATTTTTTCTTTTCCTTTTCTTTTTCTTTTCTTCTTTTCTTTTTTTTCTTTCTTCTTTTTCTCCCCTGGACTTCTCTCTCCCGAGCGCGGACTCCCTCTCTCCTCTCCTCCGCTCGTTTTCTTCTCTTCCACCCAGCGCCACCGTGCGCCGCTCGTGGCCGACACCGCCCCTCCCATCAGCTTCCCCACCGGCCGGCGATCACCCCCCTCCATTTCCAGCTCCTCCATCGCCGCCGTTAGCCGCCACGCACCACTACAAGCCGCGGCGCATTTTGAGCTCCAGCGCCGCCGTCGCGCCACCACCGGCCACCATCTTCCTACCACTTCATCCCCGACCTATTGGCAACCCAATGGACCCAACCCCAGCTCCGATCCGTCACCGGTGAAGCCCCACCAAGTCCATTTCCGATTTGCACATTTTTTGCCTAAAACCACCCCTTGCGCCGCCACCCACGACAAACCACCACCACCATTGGCTTCACCGACCTCTCTAGGCCCTACCCTATCATTTTTGGGTCTTCGTTTGTCTTCGTTGAAAAGTTTGTATTTGTGACCCACAGCCACAATGTATTTTACACTGTGGTGTTGCTCAGACGTCGCCTTTTTCAACTTCGTGATCCTTCGGAAATTGTTATATTGCACTGTAAGTATTTCTCCAAAGAATTCTTGTGAATTTAATGTATTTTTGCACTAACACATTTCACTATATTTAATCTGATGATTGGTTTTGCCGGACTGAGTCCGAGGAGTACGGGTGTCAGTTGGATAGGTGATTGGGTTGGTTGGTTGGATTTGATTGGTTTGGATATTGATGGTTGTGGATTTGTGTTGGTACATGTACATCTCATTATTTCATGCATGATCATGTTTGTAAAGAAAACTGGGTTTTCGTGTAGTGCATTCATGCTCATGTGTGATTTGGGAAGTTAGGATTTTATGTGAGAGTATTTTTGGGTGCGTGTGTATCACGACCCCAAGCCGAGATGGGGTATTATCTCGGTGGAGCTCCTCTGGTTACTCGGGAGCGGAATAAATTGAGTAACGTCTCCTGGATTGTCTCTGGGCGACGATGGGATCGGACGAGAGATTCGTGCCGACTCCGTGGTCCTTCTGCTGGCGGGGACTACAGGATGTCTGGCCATGTACGCGCTGGGCGCGGAACTGGGCATCTCTTGTGCGTAGTGGGTGCTTGGCCATGTACGCGCTGGGCGCGGAACTAAGCATCGCTACGAAGCCAGGACGTGTGTATGGTCCCTAGGGGAGGCCATGGTGCATAGGTTAATAAAGGATTAAATTGGCTATTTTCTGGGAAAATAGTGTGCGTGGATTTTGTGTAAACTATTTTCTGGGAAAATGTTTTACGGATATTTGGGCCAATGAGATTTTGGCGTGTGTTGGAAAATTGTCATTTTCGGGGAAAATGATGTTTTGAGAAAAATGCATATTTCATCATATGCATGCATGTTGGTTGCATTAAATGCATTTTATTTTCTGAGGATTATTTAGGTCATACTTACCTGCGGTACCATTTTGTGGTAATGCAGATTTTCATGCAGATGAGGAGGAGGAGGGCGAGCCTGAGGAGACGGCTCCGCCCGAGGAGTGATCTGGGATTACCGGTTATTGTTATCTTATTTTACCCATTTATATTTTCGGGACATGTGTTAAATTTTATTTTGGGATGACTGTATAACTACTTTTAAATCTCTACTGATATTTAAATTGGATTTTAAATTCTGGTACTTAGTTGACTATCCGCTGCGTTATTTTATTTGTACACCGTTGCATGTACACACACTGGCACTTCGTTGGGATGTGTGACCGTGTTGTCACCATCCTGGTGTCTCGATCCCCGTGTATTTCTATAAGGGGGATTGGGGGCGCCACAGAAACAGAATGTGAATCTTCCTCTTATCATTCTTGGAGCCCCGAGTACATAGGAAAGACCACGCAGAAAATCACTTTGTTTCCGAAGTGGGTGCACCAGAAACAGAAAAGTTGGTACCAACCCAAACAGAGGCCACAGTTTTACACCCGTGGTAAGGTCAGAGTAGAAACAGAATGTCATGCCAGAGGTTTTAGAAATCACATTTTATCATATCAGAGTATATAACAGTTTCAGAACATAACAGAATCATATCACAAAAATATAATTTATGCACAAAATTTCATATTCGCTCTCTTTTGCACAGTTCGGAAGCAAAATGTGAAAATACGCTCATGTCTGCACTAGTCATGACAGAAATTATTTCCTTCTTATACAGAATTTCATGAGTAATTTAGAACAAATAACTGAGGTCGTTTTCAAAATTTCCTTTCATAACAAAACATGCAAATTTTTTAAATTGATCTCAACAGCGTCGTGTCGTGATCTCTCTCAA